>JALPQD010000938.1:128060-318987 GCA_023101885.1 Typhlomys cinereus | reverse complement strand
GTGTTTCTATTCGCAATTTGAGGGACACCGTTGTTTTTTTTTTTTTTTTTTTTTTTTATTTTTTTTTTTTTTTTTTTTTTTTTTTTTTTTTTTTTTTTGGCAATCAAGGGTAATTCGAAACCAGGTGTTAGTACATAGCATTGGGAGATGCTGGTGTGGGCAATCCAGGCTAATTCAGCAGGTTTTCTAATTAGCAATTGAGGGACACAGATGTGGCAATCAAAGGTTATTTGACCAGGTGGATCTATTTACCAATAGTGGTGACACCAGGTGTGGGCAATCAAGACTAATAGCCACAGGTATGATAACAATTTCTGTGACTCCTGTTGCATAAGTCTAATTAAGTCCTGGTGTTCTTAAATTAGCTGTTTGAACTGACACAGGTGTGGTTAATCAAGGATAATTGGATCAGGTTTCCTAATTAGCAGATTGAGTGACCACAGGTGGGAATGAAGGCTAATTAGCCCAGGTGTTCTAAGTAGCAATTTCAGTTACACAGTTTGGTGGGAAATCAAGGCAATTAGGACCAGGTGTTTCTAATTAGCAATTTCAGGTGAACAGGGTGGGCAATGAAAGGCTATTAGGAACAGTGTTTCTACTTTAGCATTTGAGGGAACAAGGTGTGGGCAAACAAGGCTATTCGGACCAGGTGTTTTAATTACATTCGAAATACGCAGATGGTGAGGGCAATCATGGCTAATTCGGACCAGTGATTCTAATTAAGCAATTTGATTGGACACAGTTGTGGGGCAATCAAGTGTCTAATGGACCATGATGTTCTACTTAGCCAATTTGCAGTCCGTACAGGTGTGGGCAATCTAGGCTAATAGGAGCAGTCTTTTAATTAGCAAATTTGAGTGACAACTGGTGTGTGGAAGTCAAGACAATTGGTCAGGTATTTCTAATTAGCACCTTGAGTGACACAGGTGTGGGAATGAAGTACTCAGCATCACAGGTTCTAAATACTTTCAGTTATTACAGTGTTGGCAATCAAGTCTATTTAAGACCTGGTGTTGTACATGCAATTTGAGTGACTACACGTGTGGGCAAATCAAGGCGAATTCCTGTCCAGGTAGATCTAATTAGCAATATGATTGACACGTTTTTGGGCCAATCCAAGACTATAATTCGCACCAGGTATCATAAATATTTCAGTGAGTACAGTGTGGCAATCACGTCTCTATTAAGACTGGTGTTTTCCCTTAGCATTGAGTGATCAGGTGTGGGCAATCCAGGCTAATTAGGACCCAAGTGTTTCTAATAGCATGTGAGTGACCAGTTGTGGGGAAACCATGCTCAATTCGGACCAGGGTTTTAATTAGCAATTTGAGTGGACACAGGTGTGGAAATCAAGGCTAATTTCGTCCGGTGTATCATAATTAGGATTTGAGTGAACAGGTGTGGGCGTCAGGGCTACTATAGGTATAAGGTGTCCTAATTAGCAGTTGAGTGACACAGGTGTGGGCAAGAAGGCTAATTCAGGCCAGGTCTTTCTAATGACGCAATTTCAGGACCCAAGGTGGGGGCAATCAAGGCTTATTCAGGCTAGGCGTTTCATAATATCAATTGAAGGCCACAGCCTGTGTATCAAGACTTAATTCGGACCAGGGTTTCTAATTCGCATTCTGAGGGACACACGTGTGGGCAATCAAGGGTAATTCGACCAGGGTGTTTTATAATTAGAAATTGGGGAGTACTGGCTGGTGTGGGCAATCAAGGCTCATTCAGACCAGGTGTTTCTAATTAGCCAATTGAGGGACACAAATTGTGGGCAATCAAGGCTTATTTGGACCAGGTGGATCTAATAACCAATATATGAGTGACACAGGTGTGGGCAATCAAGACTAATTAGCACCAGGTATCATAAATAATTTCAGTGACTACAGTGTTGGCAATCAAGTCTAATTAAGTCCTGGTGTCTTAAATTAGCTGTTTGAATGACACAGGTGTGGGTAATCAAGGATAATTAGGATCAGGTGTTCCTAATTAGCAGATTGAGTGACACAGGTGTGGGCAATGAAGGCTAATTAGGCCCAGGTGTTTCTAAGTAGCAATTTCAGTTACACAGTTGTGGGAAATCAAGGCTAATTAGGACCAGGTGTTTCTAATTAGCATTTCAGGGACACAGGTGTGGGCAATGAAAGCTAATTAGGAACAGGTGTTTCTACTTAGCAATTTGAGGGAAACAGGTGTGGGCAAACAAGGCTAATTCGGACCAGGTGTTTCTAATTACCAGTTCGAAATACGCAGAGGTGAGGGCAATCAAGGCTAATTCGGACCAGGTGATTCTAATTAGCAATTTGATTGACACAGTTGTGGGCAATCAAGTGTAATTCGGACCAGGTGTTTCTACTTAGCAATTTGAGTGTCACAGGTGTGGGCAATCTAGGCTAATTAGGAGCAAGTCTTTCTAATTAGCAATTTGAGTGACAATGGTGTGGGAAGTCAAGACTAATTCGGTCCAGGTATTTCTAATTAGCAACTTGAGTGACACAGGTGTGGGCAATGAAGACTAATAAGCATCAAGGTTCATAAATACTTTCAGTTACTACAGTGTTGGCAATCAAGTCTATTTAAGACCTGGTGTTTGTAAATAGCAATTTGAGTGACACACGTGTGGGAAATCAAGGCTAATTCTGTCCAGGTAGATCTAATTAGCAATATGAGTGACACAGTTTTGGGCAATCAAGACTAATTAGCACCAGGTATCATAAATAATTTCAGTGAGTACAGTGTTGGCAATCAAGTCTAATTAAGACCTGGTGTTTCCAATTAGCAATTGAGTGATACAGGTGTGGGCAATCAAGGCTAATTAGGACCAAGTGTTTCTAATTAGCACTGTGAGTGACACAGTTGTGGGGAACCAATGCTAATTAGGACCAGGTGTTTCTAATTAGCAATTTGAGTGACACAGGTGTGGGAAATCAAGGCTAATTCTGTCCAGGTGTATCTAATTAGCAATATGAGTGACACAGTTGTGGGCAATCAAGACGAATTAGCTAGCACCAGGTATCATAAATAATTTCAGTGACTACAGTGTTGGCAATCATGTCTAATTAAGACCTGGTGTTTCCAATTAGCAATTTGAGTGACACAGGTGTGGGCAATCAAGGCTAATTAGGACCAAGTGTTTCTAATTAGCAGTGTGAGTGACACAGTTGTGGGGACTCAATGCTAATTAGGACCAGGTCTTTCTAATTAGCAATTTGAGGGACACAGCTGTGGGCAATCAATGCTAACTAGGACCAGGTGGTTCTACTCAGCAATTTGAGGGACACAGGTGTGGGCAATCAAAGCTAATTAGTTCCAGGTGTTACTACTTAGCAAATTGATGGACACAGTTGTGGGCAATCAAGGGTAATTCGGACCAGGTGTTTCTACTTAGCAATTTGAGTGACACAGGTGTGGGCAATCAAGGCTAATTAGGAGCAAGTGTTTCTCATTAGCAATTTGAGTGACACATGTGTGGGCAGTGAAGACTAATTCGGTCCAGGTGTTTCTACTTAGCAATTTCAATGACACATGTGTGGGAAATCAATTTCAGGGACACATGTTTGGGCAATCAATGCTAATTTTGACCAGGTGTTTCTAATTAGCAGTGTGAGTGCCGCAGTTGTGGGCAATCAAGGCTAAGAAGGACAAGGTGTTTCAAATTAGCAATTTGAGTAACACATTTGTGGGCAATCAATGCTAATTACGACCAGGTGATCCTAATTAACATTTTGAGGAACACAGGTGTTTGCAATCAAGGCTAATTAGGCCCAGGTGTTTCTAATTAGTAATTTCAGGGACACAGGTGTGGCAATCAAGGCTAATTAAATCGAGGTGTTTCTACTTAGCAATTTGAGGGACACAGGTGTGGGCAATCAAGGGTAATTCAGACCAGGTGTATCTAATTAGCAATTTCAGATACACAGGTGTGGGCCATGAAGACTAATTAGCACCAGGGTTCATAAATAATTTCAGTGAGTACTGTGTTGGCAATGAAGTCTAATTAAGACCTGGTGTGTTACATTAGCAATTTCAGTGACACATGTGTGGGCAATCAAGGCTAATTAGGACCAGGTGTTTCTAATTAGCAATTTCAGTGACACAGGCGTGGGAAATCAAGGCTAATTCAGCCTAGGTGGGTCTAATTAGCAATATGAGTGACACAGTTGTGGGCAATCAAGACTAATTAGCACCAGGTATCATAAATAATTTCAGTGACTACAGTGTTGGCAATCAAGTCTAATTAAGACGTGGTGTTTGTAATTAGCAATTTGAGTGACACAGGTGTGGGCAGTCAAGACTATTTCGGTCCAGGTGTTCTAATTAGCAATTTCAGTTACACAGGTGTGGGAAATCAAGGCTAATTAGGACCAGGTGTTTTCTAATTAGCAATTTGAGGGACACAGGTGTGGGCAATCAAAGCTAATTAGTTCCAGGTGTTTCTACTTAGCAGTTTGAGGGAAACAGGTGTGGGCTATCAAGAGTAATTAGTTCCACTTGTTTCTACATAGCAATTTGAGTGACACACAGGTATGGGCAATCAAGAGTCATTCAGACCAGGTGTTTCTAACTACCAGGTTGAGGGACACAAAGGTGTGCGCAATCAAGGCTAATTCAGACCAGGTGATTCTAATTAGCAATTTGATTGACACAGTTGTGGGCAATCAAGAGTAATTCAGACCAGGTGTTTCTACTTAGCAATTTCAATGTCACAGTTGTGGGCAATCTAGGCTAAATAGTAGCAAGTTTTTCTAATTAGCAATTTGAGTGACACAGCTGTTGGCAGTCAGGACTAATTCGGTGAAGGTGTTTCTTATTAGCAACTTGAGTGACACAGGTGTGGGCAATTAAGACTAATAAGTACCCGGGTTCATAAATAATTTCAGTGACTATAGTGTTGGCAATCAAGTATACTTAATACCTGGTGTTTCTAATTAGCAATTTGAGTGACACAAGTGTGGGTAATCAAGGCTAATTAGGACCAGGTGTTTCTAATTAGCACTTTGATTGACACAGAAGTGAGCAATCAAGGCTAATTCGGTCCAGGTGTTTCTAATTAGCAATTTGAGTGACACAGGTGTGGGCAATCAGGGCTAATTAGGATCAGGTGTTCCTAATTAGCAGTTTGAGTGACACAGGTGTGGGCAATGAAGGCTAATTAGGCCCAGGTGTTTCTTTTTTTTTATTTATTTTATATATATATATTTTTTATTAAAAATTTAATTATACATTTAAAAATTTTTTACCAGTTCCCTCCCTCCCCCATCCTCCCCCTCCCCTTCCCCCAGTGCTTCCCCCCCAATTCCGAGAGAGTCCTTTATTGTGTACGCCTAACTCTCCACTGGGTCCTCCTCTCCGATGACATATAAGGACCCAGTGGCATTTCCATAAGCCCTTTCTCTTGTTCCCCTTAAGCATAAGATCACTACTATGGCTGTCAATCCCTTGCCTCCAGGGGTCTCGGTGCCCTTAACAGATGCTAGACTTTATGATGGCAACAGTGCGCTGGACATTGCGCAGGGCATGCAAAGTCCCATTGTGATTGCTTTGGCCCCAACTATTGTTGAGAATCTTGCAAATCGTTGCTCCTCCCATCCTTTTGCTCTTACAATCTTACCGCCCCCTCTTCCGCAAATGTCCCTGAGCTCCAGGATGGGGAGAGATTAGGCTGTCCTAGTTCTATGTGATTGATATAGAGTCTCTGAAGTTCTGGATTGTGGTTTGTTGATTTTCTTTTGCAGTTTTGCTGCTCCTGCAATTCCCTTCACTCCATTCTGCTGGGCACTGTATGTCACCCCTGGCCAGAGACAAAAAGCTGTTAAACTGGAGTCTTGTTGTAATAGCACATTCAAGGGTAGATGTAATAAGAGTAGGAAACCTCACTGAGGGAGGGGTCCATCACCCATTTGTAAAATGATTACTTTTTATCTGCTAGACTATATGCCCTCCCCTTCTGGTGAGATCAGGAAAGAACGTCTATGAACTTAACCAGGTTTCTCATTACTTACTTGCAGACCTTGATGGAGGCCTATTTTCTCTGGTGTAACATGGTCTCCTCTCTCCTTGTTTCTGGTGTGGCCCTCCTAACCCATCTCTCTTGTTCATAATCCTTGCAATTACTGTGTTACATAGGTTTACTTTTGAGTGTCTCACTGTGGGCTGGGTGAGTTTTGTACTAGGAGCCACCTATTAGGGAGTACATACGGCGCTTAACTTTCTGGGTTTGGGATACTTCACTTAATATAATTCTTTCTAATGACATCCATTTCCCAGCAAATTCCAGTAATTCATCATTTTTGATGGCTGAGTAGTACTCCATTGTATAGATGTACCACATTTTCCTTATCCACTCGTCAACTGTTGGACATTTAGGTTGATTCCATGACTTTGCTATTGTAAACAGTGCTGCTATGAACATGGTTGAGCTTGTGCTATCGAGGCGAACCTCTGCTGCATGGGGAGTTATTCCCAAAAGTGGGATAGCAAGGTCATATGGCATTTCAATCTTTAATTTCTTTCAGAATCTCCACACGGCTCGCCAGAGTGGCTGTATGAGCCTGCATTCCCACCAACAATGTAGGAGAGTTCCCCTCTCTCCACATCCTCTCCAGGATTTGTCGTTTTTTGTATTGTGGATTTTTGCCATCCTGACCGGGGTGAGATGATATCTCAGGGAAGTTTTGATTTGCATTTCCCTGATGGCGAAGGAAGTGGAGCATTTTTAAGATAATTGTTAGACATTTTAATTTCATCCCTGGTAAAGTTTCTTTGAAGTTCCAGGGCCCATTTTTTAATTGGGCCAGTGTTTTCCTTGGAGTTTAATTTTCTAAGTTCTTTGTGCACTCTGGATAGTAGAGCTCTGTCAGATATGTGGTTAGTGAAGATTTTCTCCCATTCTGTGGGTTGCCTTTGAGCTCGTGTGACAATCTCTTTATCTGAACAGAAGCTCTTTAATTTCACAAGATCCCAAGTGTTGAGAGTTGGTAGCAGTGACTGTGCCATTGGATGTCTGTTTAGGAAATGTTGGCCTAGCCCAATCAGCTCGAGGGAGTTCCCGATCCTTTCAACTATGGTTTTTAAAGTCTCTGGCCTGATATCAAGGTCCTTGATCCATTTGGAATTAAGTCTTGTACATGGTGACAAGTACGGGTCCAGCTTTAATCTTCTGCATGTGGATATCCAGTTTTGCCCGCACCATTTGTTGAAGATGCTGTTCTTTTTCCATTGGATTCTTTGGGCCCCTTTGTCAAAGACCAAATGGCTGTAACTTTGTGGGCTTATATCTGGGTCTTCAATCCTTATCCATTGATCTGTGTGTCTATTTTGGAGCCAGTACCAGGCTGTCTTTATAACTATGGATTGTAGTATAGACTTAGGTTTGGTATGGTAATACCTCCAGCTGTGTTTTTGTTACTCAGGATTGTTTTTGCTATCCAGGGTCTTTTGTGCCTCCATATGAACTTTGAGATTGTTTGGTCAACTTCTTTGAAGAATTGCTTTGGGATTTTGATTGGTATAGCATTGAATCTGTATATTGCCTTTGGTAGGATGGTCATTTTTACAATGTTGATTCTGCCAATCCAGGAACAAGGGAGGTCTTTTCCACCTTCTGGTGTCTTCTGCAATTTCTTTCTTTAGGGTTTTAAAGTTTTCATTGTAAAGTCTTTTACCTCCTTAGTTAGGTTTATACCAAGGTATTTCATTTTTTTAGGGGTTATACTAAATGGCATGGTTTCTCTCAAGGCTTTTTCACATCTTTCATTCTGGGCATATAGGAAGGCCTCTGATTTTTGCACATTTATTTTGTATCCTGCCACCCTGCTGAACTTCTCAATTAGTTCCAGGAGCTTCCTGGTGGAGTTTTTGGGATCCCTCAGGTATAAGATCATGTCATCTGCAAATAGGGATAGCTTGATTTCTTCCTTGCCGATTTGAATCCCTCTTATGTCCCTTTCTTGTCTTATGGCTTCAGCTAAGACTTCAAGTACAATATTGAATAGAAGTGGTGAGAGTGGACAGCCTTGTCTAGTTCCTGTTCGAAGTGGGAATGCTTCCATTTGTTCCCCATTGAGCATAATCCTTGGTGTGGGCTTGTTGTATACAGCTTTTATTATATTGATAAAGTTTCCTTCCATTCCTACTGTCTCTAGCGTTTTGATCATAAAAGGCTGTTGGATCTTGTCAAAAGCTTTTTCTGCATCTATCGAGAGTATCATGTGGTCTTGGACTTTGGACTGGTTTACGTGATGAATTACATTTATTGATTTGCGTATGTTGAGCCAACCTTGTGTGCCGGGGATGAAGCCTGCTTGGTCCCCATGAATGATCTTTTTAATATGTTTTTGAATCCGATTTGCTAAGACTTTGTTGAGAATCTTTGCGTCTGTGTTCATCAGGGAGATCGGCCTATAGTTTTCTTTCTTAAGTGAACCTTTATTAGGTTTTGGGATTAAAACGATATTAGCTTCATAGAAGGAATTTGGTAGTGTTCCTTCCTTTGCTATTTGATGGAACAGTTTAAGGAGTATTGGTGTTATTAACTCCTTAAATGTCTGGTAGAACTCTGTGCTGAATCCATCTGGTCCAGGACATTTTTGGGTGGGAAGATTCGAGATTACTTCCTCAATTTCCTTATATGTTATAGGACTATTTAAGTAATTCACAACTTCCTGATTCAATTTAGGTAAGTTGTGTTTACTTAGAAATTCATCCATCTCTTTTGTGTTGTAAAACTTCACAGAGTATAAGTTTTTGAAATATGATGTTATAATTCTCTGGATTTCTTGGGTATCAGTAGTGAAAACTCCATGTTCATTTCTAATTTTGTTAATTTGGGTTTTCTCTCTCTTGCTTTTGGTTAGTTTAGCTAGGGGTGTATCAATCTTGTTGATATTTTCAAGGAACCAGCTTTTTGATTGGTTGATTTTTTCTATCGTTTTCTTAATCTCGATTTCAGATATTTCTCCCCTTATTTTGCTAATCTCTTCTCTTCTACTGCTTTTGGGATCAGATTGCTCTAGTTTCTCTAAAGCTTTAAGCTGCATTGTTATGTTGTTTATTTCTGATGTTTCCATTTTTTTGACGTGGGCATTAAGAGCTATGAACTTACCTCTTAGAACAGCTTTCATTGTGTCCCAGAGATTTGGGTAAGTTGTATTTTCGTTATCATTCACTTTCAGGAAATCTTGAATTTCCTTTTTAATTTCTTCCTGAATCCAGTTCTCATTCAGCATCATAGTGTTAAGTTTCCAGGAGTTAGTGTATTTTCTCTTGTTTGATGTGTTGTGCATGTCCAGCTTTAGGCTGTGGTGGTCTGATAGGGCACAGGTTAGAATTTCAACTTTCTTGTAAATGTGTAGATTCATTTTGTGGCCCAATATGTGATCTATTTTGGAGAAAGTTCCGTTTGCTGCTGAGAAAAATGTGTATTCTTTGGTGCGTGGGTGAAAAGTTCGATAGAGATCTGTGAGGTCCATTTCTTTCAGGGTTTGATTAAGTTCCAAAGTGTCTCTGTTAAGCTTTTGACCTGTTGATCTATCCCATGTAGAGAGGGCGGTGTTGAAGTCCCCAAGAATTATCGTTTGGGGGTTGATTTCTTGCTTTAGACGCTGTAGGGTTTTCTTAATGAATGTGGAGGGGCCCGTATTGGGTGCATATATGTTCAGTATTGTGAAATCTTCCTGGTGAATTGTACCTGTGACTAAAATGTAGTATCCATCCGTGTCTCTTATAATTTTCTTTGGTTTGAAGTCCACTTTGTCTGATAGCATAATGGCTACCCCTGCCTGTTTTCTGCTTCCATTTGCTTGTAGAATTGTTGACCAGCCTTTTATTTTTAGAGCGTGCCTATCTTTTGTGGTGAGATGGGTTTCCTGCAGGCAACAGATTGATGGATTGTGATTTTTAATCCAAGTTTGTAATCTGTGTCTCTTGATCGGTGAATTAAGTCCATTAACATTTATTGTTATAATGGAGAAACTATTGTTAATTCCAGACATTTATTATGTTTAGTAGCTTTTATAAGTATATTACTTCACTTTTAATGGTGTTATATTTGCCTTCTGTTCTCCTGGATATGCCTGTTTTTTTCTTCACGCTTGAGTATCATTTCTAGCAGTTTTTGAAGGCCTGGTTTGGGGGCCATGTATCCCTTAAAGTTGTCTTTGTGCTGGAAAATTTTTCTTTCTCCCTCGATCATGACTGATAGTTTTGCAGGGTAAATCAGCCTGGGTTGACATTTTTGCTCATTCAATACTTGAAGTATGTCTCCCCAAGCTCTTCTTGCTTTTACTGTTTCGACTGAGAAGTCATTTGTTATTTTAATAGGTTTGCCTTTAAAAGTGACTTGTTTTTTCTCCCTTGAAGCTCTCAGCACCAGTTCTTTATCTTGAATGTGGAGTGTTTTAACTATTATTTGCTGCGGTGTGCTTCTATTTTGGTCGTATCTGTTTGGGGTGCGGAATGCCTCTTGTATATGGACGGGCCTCTCTTTTTTTAGATGAGGAAAGTTTTCCTTGATGATCGTTTGAAAAATTTCCTCAGGGGTGGTATTTTGAGATTCTTGCTCCGGTATTCCATGAATACGCATGTTAGGCTTCTTCAGGGTGTCCCATATCTCTTGGATATTTCTCTCAAGTATCTTTTTGGCTTTAACAACCTCTTCCATTGAGCTGGTTAGTACTCCCACTTTATCTTCAAGGTCTGAAATTCTGTTTTCTGCTTCATTAGTTCTGTTGATAAGACTCTCTGTGGAGATCTGGGTTGAAGATAACTTGTCTTTTAGCTCAGTTTTAAACTCTGCTTGAGTTTGTTTTAACTGCTCTATGCCACTTTTTGTTTCTTGCACTGTTTTTCTCAACTCCTCCAGATGTCTGTTGTGTTCCTCTTCAAAGCGATTGATTCGATTATGTAATTCCTCCCGGATTTCCTCTTTCATAGTATTGAACATGGTAATGATCATATTTTGAAAGTTGTTATCCTGGGTGAGGCTTTCTTGGCCTTTTTCGGCGGGTTTGTTCTTGTTGGAGTCTAACATTATGGGATTAATTTCTTCAGTGGGAAATTTGTTTACTTGAGTGTTGCTTCTGATGGATTTGCACTTTGACTTTGGCATTGTCATTTTAACTCTTAAGATCTCTCAATTTCACTAAACTGAATTATTTGGCCTGGGGTACTGGTGGGCAGGGCCCGAACAGGGACTTACCTAGGGCGTGGGGTGAGGCCCGGGTGGACCGCGCGCGTGTCCCTACAGGCGGAGCGGGGTGGGGTGAAAAGGGAGGATGGGCTCGTCGGCGTGGAGCTATTGAACCCGATGGCAGCTGGGGCGGGGCCCGGGTGCAGGGGGATGTCCTCCTCGTCCCTCGGCCCCCACTCGGCTCCGGCTGGATGGTGGGAGTCGGAGCCGGGTCCCTGTGGGCTGAGCTGGGGTCCTAGAGCGCGCGGTGAGGCCCGGCTGGACCTCGCAGGCCGGCGGAGCGGGCTGGGGTGAAAAGGGACAATGGGCCCGTCGGCGTGGAGCTATTTAACCCGAGGGCAGCTGGAGCGGGGCCCGGGCGCAAGGGGAGGTAGGCCCAGGTGTTTCTAATGAGCAATTTCAGTGACCCAGGTGTGGGCAATCAAGGCTTATTCAGGCTAGGAGTTTCTAATTATCAATTTGAAGGACACAGGCCTGTGCTATCAAGACTAATTCGGACCAGGTGTTTCTAATTAGCAATTTGAGGGACACAGGTGTGGGCAATCAAGGCTAATTCAAACCAGGTGTTTATAATTAGCAATTGGGGAGATGCTGATGTGGGCAATCAAGGCTAATTCAGACCAGGTGTTTCTAATTAGCAATTTGAGGGACACAGATGTGGGCAATCAAGGCTTATTTGGACCAGGTGGATCTAATTACCAATATGAGTGACACAGGTGTGGGCAATCAAGACTAATTAGCACCAGGTATCATAAATAATTTCAGTGACTACAGTGTTGGCAATCAAGTCTAATTAAGACCTGGTGTCTTAAATTAGCTGTTTGAGTGACACAGTTGTGGGTAATCAAGGATAATTAGGATCAGGTGTTCCTAATTAGCAGTTTGAGTGACACAGGTGTGGGCAATGAAGGCTAATTAGGCCCAGGTGTTTCTAAGTAGCAATTTCAGTTACACAGTTGTGGGAAATCAAGGCTAATTAGGACCAGGTGTTTCTAATTAGCAATTTCAGGGACACATGTGTGGGCAATGAAAGCTAATTAGGAACAGGTGTTTCTACTTAGTAATTTGAGGGAAACAGGTGTGGGCAATCAAGGCTAATTAGGACCAGGTGTTTCTAATTACCAGTTCGAAGTACGCAGAGGTGAGGGCAATCAAGGCTAATTCGGACCAGGTGATTCTAATTAGCAATTTGATTGACATAGTTGTGGGCAATCAAGGGTAATTCGGACCAGGTGCTTCTACTTAGCAATTTGAGTGTCACAGGTGTGGGCAATCTAGGCTAATTAGGAGCAAGTCTTTCTAATTAGCAATTTGAGTGACACAGGTGTGGGCAGTCAAGACTAATTCGGTCCAGGTGTTTCTAATTAGCAACTTGAGTGACACAGGTGTGGGCGATGAAGACTAATAAGCATCAAAGTTCATAAATACTTTAAGTGACTACAGTGTTGGCAATCAAGTCTATTTAAGACCTGGTGTTTGTAAATAGCAATTTGAGTGACAAACGTGTGGGAAATCAAGGCTAATTCTGTCCAGGTAGATCTAATTAGCAATATGAGTGACACAGTTTTGGGCAATCAAGACTAATTAGCACCAGGTATTATAAATAATTTCAGTGACTACAGTGTTGGCAATCATGTCTAATTAAGACCTGGTGTTTCCAATTAGCAATTTGAGTGACACAGGTGTGGGCAATCAAGGCTAATTAGGACCAATTGTTTCTAATTAGCACTGTGAGTGACACAGTTGTGGGGAATCAATGCTAATTAGGACCAGGTGTTTCTAATTAGCAATTTGAGGGACACAGCTGTGGGCAATCAATGCTAACTAGGACCAGGTGTTTCTACTCAGAAATTTGAGGGACACAGGTGTGGGCAATCAAAGCTAATTAGTTCCAGGTGTTACTACTTAGCAAATTGATTGACACAGTTGTGGGCAATCAAGGGTAATTCGGACCAGGTGTTTCTACTTAGCAATTTGAGTGACACAGGTTTGCGCAATCAAGGCTAATTAGGAGCAAGTGTTTCTCATTAGCAATTTGAGTGACACAGGTGTGGGCAGTCAAGACTAATTCGGTCCACATGTTTCTACTTAGCAATTTCAGTGACACAGGTGTGGGAAATCAATTTCAGGGACACAGGTTTGGGCAATCAATGCTAATTAGGACCAGGTGTTTCTAATTAGCAGTGTGAGTGACACAGTTGTGGGCAATCAAGGCTAATTAGGACAAGGTGTTTCAAATTAGCAATTTGAGTAACACTTTTGTGGGCAATCAAGGCTAATTAGGACCAGGAGATTCTAATTAACATTTTGAGGAACACAGGTGTTTGCAATCAAGGCTAATTAGGCCCAGGTGTTTCTAATTAGTAATTTCAGGGACACAGGTGTGGCAATCAAGGCTAATTACGTCGAGGTGTTTCTACTTGGCAATTTGAGGGACACAGGTGTGGGCAATCAAGGGTAATTCAGACCAGGTGTTTCTAATTAGCAATTTCAGATGCACAGGTTTGGGCCATGAAGACTAATTAGCACCAGGGTTCATAAATAATTTCAGTGATTACAGTGTTGGCAATGAAGTCTAATTAAGACCTGGTGTGTTACATTAGCAATTTCAGTGACACATGTGTGGGCAATCAAGGCTAATTAGGACCAGGTGTTTCTAATTAGCAATTTGAGTGACACAGGTGTGGGAAATAAAGGCTAATTCTGCCCAGGTGGATCTAGTTAGCAATATCAGTGACACAGTTGTGGGCAATCAAGACTAATTAGCACCAGGTGTTTCTAATGAGCTATTTCAGTGACACAGGTGTGGGGAATCAAGGTTTATTTGGGCTGGGAGTTTCTAATTATCAATTTGAAGAACACAGACGTGTGCAATCAAGGCTAATTCAGATCAGGTGTTTCTAATTAGCAATTTGAGTGACACAGGTGTGGGCAATCAGGGGTAATTTGGATCAGGTGTTCCTAATTAGCAATTTGAGTGACACAGGTGTGGGCAATGAAGGCTAATTAGGCCCAGGTGTTTCTAAGTAGCAATTTCAGTTACACAGTTGTGGGAAATCAAGGCTAATTAGGACCAGGTGTGTCTAATTAGTAATTTCAGGGACACAGGTGTGGGGAATAAAGCTAATTAGGACAAGGTGTTTCTAATTAGCAATTTGAGGGACACAGATCTGGGCAATCAAGGCTTATTTGGGCCAGGTAGATCTAATTAGCAATATGAGTGACACAGTTTTGGGCAATAAAGACTAATTAGCACCAGGTATCATAAATAATTTCAGTGACTACAGTGTTGGCAATCAAGTCTAATTAAGACCTGGTGTTTCCAATTAGCAATTTGAGTGACACAGTTATGGGCAATCAAGGCTAATTAGGACCAAGTGTTTCTAAATAGCAGTGTGAGTGACACAGTTGTGGGGAATCAATGCTAATTAGGACCAGGTGTTTCTAATTAGCAATTTGAGTGACACAGGTGTGGGCAATCAAGGCTAATTAGGACGTGGTGTTTCTAATTAGAAACTTCGCAGACACAATTTTTGGCAATCAAGGCTAATTAGAACCAGGTGTTTCTAATTAGCAATTTCAAGGACACAGATGTGGGCTATCAAGGCTAATAAGGACCAGATGTTTCTAATTAGAAATTTGAGGGACACAGTTGTGGGCAATCAACTCTAACTATGACTATGTGTTTCTACTTAGCAATATCAGGGACACAGTTGAGGGCTCTCAAGGCTAATTCGGTCCAGATATTTCTACTTGCCAATTTGAGGTACACAGCTGTGGGTAATCAACGCTAACTAGGACCAGGTGTTTCTACTCAGCAATTTGAGGGACACAGGTCTGGGCACTCAAGCTAATTAGTTCCAGGTGTTTCTACTTAGCAAATTGATTGACACAGTTGTGAGCAATCAAGGGTTATTTGGACCAGGTGTTTCTAATTAGCAATTTGAGGGACACAGATGTGTGCAATGAAGGCTACTTCAGAACAGGTGTTTCTACTTAGCAATTTGAGTGAAAGAGGTGTGGGCAATCAAGGCTAATTCCGACCAGGTGTTTCTACTTAGCAATTTCAGTGAAAGAGGTGTGGGCAATCAAAGGCTAATTGAGACCAGGTGTTTCTACTTAGCAATTTGAGTGACACAGGTGTGGGATATGAATACTAATTAGCAGCAGGGTTCATAAATAATTTCAGTGACTACAGTGGTGGCAATCAAGTCTAATTAATATTTGGTGTCTTAAATTAGCAATTTCAGTGACAGAGGTGTGGGCAATCAGGGCTAATTAGCACCAGGTGTTTCTAATTAGCAATTTGAGTGACACAGGTGTTGGCAATCAAGGCTAATTTGGACCAGGTGTTACTAATTAGCTATTTGAGGGAAACAGGTGTGGTCGATCAAGACTAATTAGCACTAGGGATCATAAATAATTTCAGTGACTACAGTGTTGGCAATCAAGTCTAATTAAGACCTGGTGTCTTAAATTAGCAATTTGAGTGACACAGGTGTGGGCAATCAAGGCTAATTAGGACCACATGTTTCTAATTAGCAATTTCAGGGACAGAGGTGTGGGCAATCAAGGCTAATTAGTACGAGGTGTTTCCAATTAGCAATGTGAGGGACACAGGTGTGGGCAATCAAAGCTAATTAGTTCCAGGGTTTCTACTTAGCAGTTTGAGGGAAACAGGTGTGGGCAATCAAGGCTAATTAGTTCCACTTGTTTCTACTTAGAAATTTGAGAGACACACAGGTGTGGGCAATCAAGGCTAATTCGGACCAGGTGTTTCAAATTAGCAGTTTGAGGGACACAAAGGTGTGCGCAATCAATGCTAATTCAGACCAGGTGTTTCTACTTAGCAATTTCAGTGTCACAGGTGTGGGCAATCTAGGCTAATTAGTAGCAAGTTTTTTCTAATTAGCAATTTGAGTGACACAGCTGTCTGCAGTCAAGACTAATTCGGTGAAGGTGTTTCTTATTAGCAACTTGAGTGACACAGGTGTGGGCAATTAAGACTAATAAGCACCCAGGTTCATAAATAATTTCAGTGACTACACTGTTGGCAATCAAGTCTAATTAATACCTGGTGTTTCTAATTAGCAATTTGAGTGACACAAGTGTGGGTAATCAAGGCTAATTAGGACCAGGTGTTTCTAATGAGCACTTTTATTGACACAGAAGTGAGCAATCAAGGCTAATTCGGTCCAGGTGTTCCTAATTAGCAATTTGAGTGACACAGGTGTGGGCAATCAGGGCTAATTAGGATCAGGTGTTCCTAATTAGCAGTTTGAGTGACACAGGTGTGGGCAATGAAGGCTAATTAGGCCCAGGTGTTTCTAATGAGCAATTTCAGTGACACAGGTGTGGGCAATCAAGGCTTATTTGGGCTAGGAGTTTCTAATTATCAATTTGAAGGACACAGGCCTGTGCTATCAAGACTAATTCGGACCAGGTGTTTCTAATTAGCAATTTGAGGGACACAGGTGTGGGCAATCAAGGCTAATTCGAACCAGGTGTTTATAATTAGCAATTGGGGAGATGCTGGTGTGGGCAATTAAGGCTAATTAGTTCCAGGTGTTTCTAATTAGCAATTTGAGGGACACAGATGTGGGCAATCAGGCTTATTTGGACCAGGTGGATCTAATTAGCAATATGAGTGACACAGGTGTGGGCAATCAAGACTAATTAGCACCAGGTATCATAAATAATTTCAGTGACTACAGTGTTGGCAATCAAATCTAATTAAGACCTGGTGTCTTAAATTAGCTGTTTGAGTGACACAGGTGTGGGTAATCAAGGCTAATTAGGATCAGGTGTTCCTAATTAGCAGATTGAGTGACACAGGTGTGGGCAATGAAGGCTAATTAGGCCCAGGTGTTTCTAAGCAGCAATTTCAGTTACACAGTTGTGGAAAATCAAGGCTAATTAGGACCAGGTGTTTCTAATTTTCAATTTCAGGGACACAGTTGTGGGCAATCAAAGCTAATTTGTTCCAGTTTTTTCTACTTAGCAATTTGAGGGAAACAGGTGTGGGCAATCAAGGCTAATTCGGACCAGGTGTTTCTAATTACCAGTTTGAGGTACACAGAGGTGAGGGCAATCAAGGCTAATTCGGACCAGGTGATTCTACTTAGCAATTTGAGTGTCACAGATGTGGGCAATCTAGGCTAATTAGGAGCAAGTCTTTCTAATTAGCAATTTGAGTGACACAGGTGTGGGCAGTCAAGACTATTTCGGTCAAGGTGTTTCTAATTAGCAACTTGAGTGAAACAGGTGTGGGCAATGAAGACTAATAAGCATCAAGGTTCATAAATACTTTCAGTGACTACAGTGTTTGCAATCAAGTCTATTTAATACCTGGTGTTTGTAAATAGCAACTTGAGTGACACAGGTGTCGGTAATCAAGGCTAATTCTGTCCAGGTGGATCTAATTAGCAATATGAGTGACACAGTTGTGGGCAATCAAAACTAATTAGCACCAGGTATCATAAATAATTTCAGTGACTACTGTGTTGGCAATCAAGTCTAATTAAGACCTGGTGTTTCCAATTAGCAATTTGAGTGACACAGGTGTGGTCGATCAAGACTAATTAGCACTAGGGATCATAAATAATTTCAGTGACTACAGTGTTGGCAATCAAGTCTAATTAAGACCTGGTGTTTCCAATTAGCAATTTGAGTGACACAGGTGTGGGCAATCAAGACTAATTAGGACGTGGTGTTTCTAAATAGCAATTTCGCAGACACAGGTGTGGGCAATCAAGGCTAATCAGGACGTGGTGTTTCTAATTAGCAATTTCAAGGACACAGGTTTGGGCTATCAAGGCTAATACAGACCAGATATTTCTAAATAGCAATTTGAGTGACACAGTTGTGGGCAATCAACGCTAACTAGGACCTGGTGTTTCTATTCAGCAATTTGAGGGACACAGGTGTGGGCAATCAAAGCTAATTAGTCCCAGGTGTTTCTACTTAGCAAATTGCTTGACACAGTTGTGGGCAATGAAGGGTAATTCGGACTAGGTGTTTCTACTTAGCAATTTGAGTGACACAGGTGTGGGCAATAAGGCTAATTAGGAGCAAGTGTTTCTCATTAGCAATTTGAGTGACACAGGTGTGGGCAGTCAAGACTAATTCGGTCCAGGTGTTTCTACTTAGCAATTTCAGTGACACAGGTGTGGGAAATCAATTTCAGGGACACAGGTGTGGGCAATCAATGCTAATTAGGACCAGGTGTTTCTAATTAGCAGTGTGAGTGACACAGTTGTGGGCAATCAAGGCTAATTAGGACAAGGTGTTTCAAATTAGCCATTTGAGTAACACTTTTGTGGGCAATCAAGGCTAATTAGGACCAGGTGATTCTAATTATCATTTTGAGGGACACAGGTGTGTGCAATCAAGGATAATTAGGGCCAGGTATTTCTAATTAGCAATTTCAGGGACACAGGTGTGGGCACTCAAGGCTAATTACGTCGAGGTGTTTCTACTTAGCAATTGGAGGGACACAGGCGTGTGCAATCAAGGCTAATTCGGACTAGGTGTTTCTAATTAGCAATTGTAGGGAAACAGGTGTGGTCAATCAAGTCTAATTAGCACCAGGGATCATAAATAATTTCAGTGAATACAGTGTTGGCAATCAAGTCTAATTAAGACCTGGTGTCTTAAATTAGCAATTTGAGTGTCACAGGTGTGGGCAATCAAGGCCTATTAGGACCAGGTGTTCCTTTTTGCAATTGGAGTGACACAGGTGTGGGCAATGAAGGCTAATTAGGCCCAGGTATTTCTAATTAGCAATTTGAGGGACAGAGGTGTGTGCAATCAAGGCTAATTCGAACCAGGCGTTTCTAATTAGCAATTTGAGGGACACAGATGTATGTAATCAAGGCTACTTCAGACCAGGGGTTTATACTTAGCAATTTGAGTGAAAGAGGTGTGGGCAATCAAGGCTAATTCGGACCAGGTGTTTCCACTTAGCAGTTTAAGTGACACAGGTGTGGGCAATCAAGGCTAATTCGGATCAGGTGGTTGTAATTAGCAATATGAGTGACAGAGGTGTGGAATATGAAGACTAATTAGCAGCAGGGTTCATAAGTAATTTCAGTGACTACAGTGGTGGCAATCAAGTCTAATTAATGTTTGCTGTCTTAAAATAGGAATTTCAGTGACAGAGGTGTGGGCAATCAGGGCTAATTAGGACCAGGTGTTTCAAATTAGCAATTTGAGTGATACAGGTGTTGGCAATCAAGGCTAATTAGGACCAGGTGTTTCGAATTAGCAATTTCATTGACACAGGTGTGGGCAATCTAGGCTTATTCGGACTAGGAGTTTCTAATTATCAATTTGAATACACAGGCGTGTGCAATCAAGGCTAATTCAGACCAGCTGTTTCTAATTAGCAATTTGAGGGAAACAGGTGTGGTCAATCAAGACTAATTAGCACCAGGGATCATAAATAATTTCAGTGAATACAGTGTTGGCAATCAAGTGTAATTAAGACCTGGTGTCTTAAATTAGCAATATGAGTGTCACAGGTGTGCGCAATCAAGGCTAATTCTGTCCAGGTGATCCTAATTAGCAATTTGAGTGACACAGGTGTGGTCAATGAAGGCTAATTAGGCCCAAGTGTTTCAAATTAGCAATTTCAGTTACACAGGTATGGGAAATCAAGGCTAATTAGGACCAGGTGTTTCTAATTAGCAATTTGAGGGACAGAGGTGTGGGCAATCAAGGCTAATTAGTACGAGGTGTTTCTAATTAGCAATTTGAGGGACACAGGTGTGGGCAATCAAAGCTAATTAGTTCCAGGTGTTTCTACTTAGCAGTTTGAGGGAAACAGGTGTGGGCAATCAAGGCTAATTAGATCCACTTGTTTCTACTTAGAAATTTGAGTGAAACACAGGTGTGGGCAATCAAGGCTCATTCGGACCAGGTGTTTCTAATTACCAGTTTGACGGACACAAAGGTGTGGGCAATCAAGGCTAATTCAGACGAGGTGATTCTAATTAGCAATTCGATTGACACAGTTGTGGGCAATCAAGAGTAATTCAGACCAGGTGTTTCTACTTAGCAATTTCAGTGTCACAGGTGTGGGCAACCTAGGCTAATTAGGAGCAAGGTTTTCTAATTAGCAATTTGAGTGACACAGGTGTCCGCAGTCAAGACTAATTCAGTGCAGGTCTTTCTGATTAGCAAATTGAGTGACACAGGTGTGGGCAATTAAGACTATTAAGCACCCAGATTCATAAATAATTTCAGTCACTACAGTGTTGGCAATCAAGTCTAATTAATACCTGGTGTTTCTAATTAGCAATTTGAGTGACACAAGTGTGGGTAATCAAAGCTAATTAGGATCAGGTATTCCTAATTAGCAGTTTGAGTGACACAGATGTGGGAAACGAAGGCTAATTAGGCCCAGGTGGTTCTAATGAGCAATTTCAGTGACACAGGTGTGGGCAATCAAGGCTTATTTGGGCTAGGAGTTTCTAATTATCAATTTGAAGGACGCAGGGGTGTGCAATCAAGGCTAATTCGGACCAGGTGTTTCTAACTAGCAATTTGAGGGACACAGGTGTGGGCAATCAGGGCTAATTAGGATCAGGTGTTCCTAATTAGCAATTTGAGTGACACAGATGTAGGCAATGAAGGCTAATTAGGCCCAAGTGTTTCAAATTAGCAATTTCAGTTACACAGGTGTGGGAAATCAAGGCTAATTAGGACCAGGTGTTTCTAATTAGCAATTTGAAGGACAGAGGTGTAGGCAATCAAGGCTAATTAGTAAGAGGTGTTTCTACTTAGCAATTTGCGTGTCACAGGTGTGGGCAATCTAGGCTAATTAGGAGCAAGTGTTTCTAATTAGCAATTTGAATGACACAGGTGTGGGTAGTCAAGACTAATTCGGTGCAGGTGTTTCTAATTAGCAAATTGAGTGACACAGGTGTGGGCAATTAAGACTAATAAGCACACGGGTTCATAAATAATTTCAGTGACTACAGTGTTGGCAATCAAGTCTAATTAATACCTGGTGTTTCTAATTAGCAATTTGAGTGACACAAGTGTGGGTAATCAAGGCTAATTAGGACCAGGCGTTTCTAATTAGCACTTTGATTAACATCGAAGTGAGCAATCAAGGCTAATTCGGTCCAGGTGTTTCTAATTAGCAACTTGAGGGACACAGGTGTGGGCAATGAAGACTAATAAGCATCATGGTTCATAAATACTTTCAGCGACTACAGTGTTGGCAATCAAGTCTAATTAAGTCCTGGTGTTTGTAAATAGCAATATGAGTGACACACGTGTGGGAAATCAAGGCTAATTCTGCCCAGGTGGATCTAATTAGCAATATGAGTGACACAGTTGTGGGCAATCAAGACTAATTAGCACCAGGTATCATAAATAATTTCAGTGACTACAGTTTTGGCAATCAAGTCTAATTAAGACCTGGTGTTTCCAATTAGCAATTTGAGTGACACAGGTGTGGGCAATCAAGGCTCATTAGGACCAAGTGTTTCTAATTAGCAGTGTGAGTAACACAGTTGTGGGGAATCAATGCTAATTAGGACCAGGTATTTCTAATTAGCAATTTGAGTGACACAGGTGTGGGCAACCAAGGCTAATTAGGACGTGGTGTTTCTAAATAGCAATTTCGCAGACACAGGTGTGAGCAATCAAGGCTAATCAGGACGTGGTGTTTCTAATTAGCAATTTCAAGGACACAGGTTTGGGCTATCAAGGCTAATACAGACCAGATATTTCTAAATAGCAATTTGAGTGACACAGTTGTGGGCAATCAACGCTAACTAGGACCTGGTGTTTCTATTCAGCAATTTGAGGGACACAGGTGTTGGCAATCAAAGCTAATTAGTCCCAGGTGTTTCTACTTAGCAAATTGCTTGACACAGTTGTGGGCAATGAAGGGTAATTCGGACTAGGTGTTTCTACTTAGCAATTTGAGTGACACAGGTGTGGGCAATAAGGCTAATTAGGAGCAAGTGTTTCTCATTAGCAATTTGAGTGACACAGGTGTGGGCAGTCAAGACTAATTCGGTCCAGGTGTTTCTACTTAGCAATTTCAGTGACACAGGTGTGGGAAATCAATTTCAGGGACACAGGTGTGGGCAATCAATGCTAATTAGGACCAGGTGTTTCTAATTAGCAGTGTGAGTGACACAGTTGTGGGCAATCAAGGCTAATTAGGACAAGGTGTTTCAAATTAGCCATTTGAGTAACACTTTTGTGGGCAATCAAGGCTAATTAGGACCAGGTGATTCTAATTAACATTTTGAGGGACACAGGTGTGTGCAATCAAGGATAATTAGGGCCAGGTATTTCTAATTAGCAATTTCAGGGACACAGGTGTGGGCACTCAAGGCTAATTACGTCGAGGTGTTTCTACTTAGCAATTGGAGGGACACAGGCGTGTGCAATCAAGGCTAATTCGGACTAGGTGTTTTTAATTAGCAATTGTAGGGAAACAGGTGTGGTTAATCAAGTCTAATTAGCACCAGGGATCATAAATAATTTCAGTGAATACAGTGTTGGCAATCAAGTCTAATTAAGACCTGGTGTCTTAAATTAGCAATTTGAGTGTCACAGGTGTGGGCAATCAAGGCCTATTAGGAACAGGTGTTCCTTATTAGCCATTGGAGTGACACAGGTGTGGGCAATGAAGGCTAATTTGGACCAGGTGTTTTTAATTAGCAATTTGAGGGACACAGATGTATGTAATCAAGGCTACTTCAGACCAGGTGTTTCTACTTAGCAATTTGAGTGAAAGAGGTGTGGGCAATCAAGGCTAATTCGGACCAGGTGTTTCTACTTAGCAGTTTGAGTGACACAGGTGTGGGCAATCAAGGCTAATTCGGATCAGGTGGTTGTAATTAGCAATATGAGTGACACAGGTGTGGGATATGAAGACTAATTAGCAGCAGGTTTCATAAGTAATTTCAGTGACTACAGTGGTGGCAATCAAGTCTAATTAATATTTGGTGTCTTAAATAGGAATTTCAGTGACAGAGGTGTGGGCAATCAGGGCTAATTAGGACCAGGTGTTTCAATTAGCAATTTGAGTGATACAGGTGTTGGCAATCAAGGCTAATTAGGACCAGGTGTTTCGAATTAGCAATTTCATTGACACAGGTGTGGGCAATCTAGGCTTATTCCGACTAGGCGTTTCTAATTATCAATTTGAAGGACACAGGCGTGTGCAATCAAGGCTAATTCAGACCAGCTGTTTCTAATTAGCAATTTGAGGGAAACAGGTGTGGTCAATCAAGACTAATTAGCAGCAGGGATCATAAATAATTTCAGTGAATACAGTGTTGGCAATCAAGTCTAATTAAGACCTGGTGTCTTAAATTAGCAATTTGAGTGTCACAGGTGTGCGCAATCAAGGCCAATTAGAACCAGGTGATCCTAATTAGCAATTTGAGTGACACAGGTGTGGTCAATGAAGGCTAATTAGGCCCAAGTGTTTCAAATTAGCAATTTCAGTTACACAGGTGTGGGAAATCAAGGCTAATTAGGACCAGGGGTTTCTAATTAGCAATTTGAGGGACAGAGGTGTGGGCAATCAAGGCTAATTAGTACGAGGT
Organism: Typhlomys cinereus; assembly: GCA_023101885.1. Classification (NCBI taxonomy): domain Eukaryota; kingdom Metazoa; phylum Chordata; class Mammalia; order Rodentia; family Platacanthomyidae; genus Typhlomys; species Typhlomys cinereus. The sequence goes on along the minus strand of JALPQD010000938.1, from coordinate 295,221 downwards.
GTTTCTAATTAGCAATTTGAGGGACACAGGTGTGGGCAATCAAAGCTAATTAGTTCCAGGTTTTTCTACTTAGCAGTTTGAGGGAAACAGGTGTGGGCAATCAAGGCTAATTAGATCCACTTGTTTCTACTTAGCAATTTGAGTGACACACAGGTGTGGGCAATCAAGGCTCATTCGGACCAGGTGTTTCTACTTAGCAGTTTGAGTGACACAGGTGTGGGCAATCAAGGCTAATTCGGATCAGGTGGTTGTAATTAGCAATATGAGTGACACAGGTGTGGGATATGAAGACTAATTAGCAGCAGGGTTCATAAGTAATTTCAGTGACTACAGTGGTGGCAATCAAGTCTAATTAATATTTGGTGTCTTAAAATAGGAATTTCAGTGACAGAGGTGTGGGCAATCAGGGCTAATTAGGACCAGGTGTTTCAAATTAGCAATTTGAGTGATACAGGTGTCGGCAATCAAGGCTAATTAGGACCAGGTGTTTCGAATTAGCAATTTCATTGACACAGGTGTGGGCAATCTAGGCTTATTCCGACTAGGCGTTTCTAATTATCAATTTGAAGGACACAGGCGTGTGCAATCAAGGCTAATTCAGACCAGCTGTTTCTAATTAGCAATTTGAGGGAAACAGGTGTGGTCAATCAAGACTAATTAGCAGCAGGGATCATAAATAATTTCAGTGAATACAGTGTTGGCAATCAAGTCTAATTAAGACCTGGTGTCTTAAATTAGCAATTTGAGTGTCACAGGTGTGCGCAATCAAGGCCAATTAGAACCAGGTGATCCTAATTAGCAATTTGAGTGACACAGGTGTGGTCAATGAAGGCTAATTAGGCCCAAGTGTTTCAAATTAGCAATTTCAGTTACACAGGTGTGGGAAATCAAGGCTAATTAGGACCAGGGGTTTCTAATTAGCAATTTGAGGGACAGAGGTGTGGGCAATCAAGGCTAATTAGTACGAGGTGTTTCTAATTAGCAATTTGAGGGACACAGGTGTGGGCAATCAAAGCTAATTAGTTCCAGGTGTTTCTACTTAGCAGTTTGAGGGAAACAGGTGTGGGCAATCAAGGCTAATTAGATCCACTTGTTTCTACTTAGAAATTTGAGTGACACACAGGTGTGGGCAATCAAGGCTCATTCGGACCAGGTGTTTCTAATTACCAGTTTGAGGGACACAAAGGTGTGGGCAATCAAGGCTAATTCAGACGAGGTGATTCTAATTAGCAATTCGATTGACACAGTTGTGGGCAATCTAGAGTAATTCAGACCAGGTGTTTCTACTTAGCAATTTCAGTGTCACAGGTGTGGGCAACCTAGGCTAATTAGGAGCAAGGTTTTCTAATTAGCAATTTGAGTGACACAGGTGTCCGCAGTCAAGACTAATTCAGTGCAGGTCTTTCTGATTAGCAAATTGAGTGACACAGGTGTGGGCAATTAAGACTATTAAGCACCCAGATTCATAAATAATTTCAGTCACTACAATGTTGGCAATCAAGTCTAATTAATACCTGGTGTTTCTAATTAGCAATTTGAGTACACAAGTGTGGGTAATCAAAGCTAATTAGGATCAGGTATTCCTAATTAGCAGTGTGAGTGACACAGGTGTGGGCAATGAAGGCTAATTAGGCCCAGGTGGTTCTAATGAGCAATTTCAGTGACACAGGTGTGGGCAATCAAGGCTTATTCGGGCTAGGAGTTTCTAATTATCAATTTGAAGGACACAGGTGTGTGCAATCAAGGCTAATTCGGACCAGGTGTTTCTGATTTGCAATTTGAGGGACACAGGTGTGGGCAATCAGGGCTAATTAGAATCAGGGGTTCCTAATTAGCAGTTTGAGTGACACAGGTGTGGGCAATAAAGGCTAACTAGGCCCAGATGTTTCTAATGAGCAATTTCAGTGACACAGGTGTGGGTAATCAAGGCTTATTCGGGCTAGGAGTATCTAATTATCAATTTGAAGGACACAGTCCTGTGCTATCAAGACTAATTCAGACCAGGTGTTTCTAATTAGCAATTTGAGGGACACAGGTGTGGGCAATCAAAGCTAATTCGAAACAGATGTTTATAATTAGCAATTAGGGAGACGCTGGTGTGGGCAATCAAGGCTAATTCATACCAGGTGTTTCTAATTAGCAATTTGACGGACACAGATGTGGGCAATCAAGGCTTATTTGGACCAGGTGGATCTATTTAGCAAGATGAGTGACACAGGTGTGGGCAATCAAGACTAATTAGTACCAGGTATCATAAATAATTTCAGTGACTACAGTGTTGGCAATCAAGTCTAATTAAGTCCTGGTGTCTTAAATTAGCAGTTTGAGTTACACAGGTGTGGGTAATCAAGGCTAATTAGGATCAGGTGTTCCTAATTAGCAGTTTGAGTGACACAGGTGTGGGCAATGAGGCTAATTAGGCCCAGGTGTTTCTAAGCAGCAATTTCAGTTACACAGTTGTGGGAAATCAAGGCTAATTAGGACCAGGTGTTTCTAATTAGCAATTTCTGGGACACAGGTGTCGGCAATCAAAGCTAATTTGTTCCAGGTGTTTCTACTTAGCAATTTGAGGGAAACAGGTATGGGCAATCAAGGCTAATTCGGACCAGGTGTTTCTAATTACCAGTTTGAGGTACGCAGAGGTGAGGGCAAACAAGGCTAATTAGGACCAGGTGATTCTAATTAGCAATTTGATTGACACAGTTGTGGGCAATCAAGGGTAATTCGGAACAGGTGTTTCTACTTAGCAATTTGAGTGTCACAGGTGTGGGCAATCTAGGCTAATTAGGAGCAAGTCTTTCTAATTAGCAATTTGAGTGACACAGGTGTGGGCAGTCAAGACTAATTCGGTCCAGGTGTTTCTAATTACCAACTTGAGTGACACAGGTGTGGGCAATGAAGACTAATAAGCATCAAGGTTCATAAATACTTTCCGTGCCTACAGTGTTGGCAATCAAGTCTAATTAAGACCTGGTGTTTGTAAATAGCAATTTGAGTGACACAGGTGTGGGCAATCAAGGCTAATTAGGACCAAGTGTTTCTAATTAGCAGTGTGAGTGACAAGGTTGTTGGAAATCAATGCTAATTAGGACCAGGTGTTTCTAATTAGCAATTTGAGTGACACAGGTGTGGGCAATCAAGGCTAATTAGGACCAGGTGCTTATAATTAGCAATTTTAAGGACACAGGTGTCTGCTATCAAGGCTAATATGGACCAGATGTTTCTAATTAGCAATTTGAGGGACACAGTTGTGGGCAATCAGTGCTAACTAGGACTAGGTGTTTCTACTTAGCAATTTCAGTGACTCAGTTGAGGGTTATTAAGGCTAATTTGGACCAGATGTTTCTACTTAAAATTTGAGGGACACAGCTGTGGGCAATCAACGCTAACTAGGACCAGGTGTTTCTACTCAGCAATTTGAGGGACACAGGTGTGGGCAATCAAAGCTAATTAGTTCCAGGTGTTTCTACTTAGAAAATTGATTGACACTGGTGTGGGCAATCAAGTCTAATTAGGAGCAAGTGTTTCTCATTAGCAATTTGAGTGACACAGGTGTGGGCAGTCAAGACTAATTCGGTCCAGGTGTTTCTACTTAGCAATTTCAGTGACACAGGTGTCGGAAATAAATATTAGGGACAGAGGTTTGGGCAATCAATGCTAATTAGGACAAGGTGTTTCTAATTAGCAGTGTGAGTGACACAGTTGTGGGCAATCAAGGCTAATTAGGACAAGGTGTTTGAAATTAGCAATTTGAGTAACACATTTGTGGGCAATCAAGACTAATTAGGACCAGGTGATTCTAATTAACATTTTGAGGGACACAGCTGTGTGCAATCAAGGCTAATTCGGACCAGGTGTTTCTACTTAACAATTTGAGAGACACAGGTGTGGGCAATCAACGCTAATTCAGCCCAGGTGTTTCTAATTAGCAATTTGAGGGACAAGGGTGTAGGCAATCAATGCTAATTAGTAAGAGGTGTTTCTACTTAGCAATTTGCGTATCACAGGTGTGGGCAATCTAGGCTAATTAGGAACAAGTGTTTCTAATTAGCAATTTGAGTGACACAGGTGTGGGCGGTCAAGACTAATTCAGTGCAGGTGTTTCTAATTAGCAAATTGAGTGACACAGGTGTGGGCAATTAAGACTAAGAAGCACCCGGGTTCATAAATAATTTCAGTGACTACGGTGTTGGCAATCAAGTCTAATTAATACCTGGTGTTTCTAATTAGCAATTTGAGTGATACAAGTGTGGGTAATCAAGGCTAATTAGGACCAGGCGTTTCTAATTAGTACTTTGATTGACATCGAAGTGAGCAATCAAGGCTAATTCGGTCCAGGTGTTTCTAATTAGCAATTTGAGTGACACAGGTGTGGGCAGTCAAGACTAATTCGGTCCAGGTGTTTCTAATTAGCAACTTCAGTGACACAGGTGTGGGCAATGAAGACTAATAAGCATCAAGGTTCATAAATACTTTCAGTGACTACAGTGTTGGCAATCAAGTCTAATTAAGACCTGGTGTTTGTATATAGCAATTTGAGTGATACAGGTGTGGGAAATCAAGGCTAATTCTGCCCAGGTGGATCTAATTAGCAATATGAATGGCACAGTTGTGGGCAATCAAGACTAATTAGCACCAGGTATCATAAATAATTTCAGTGACTGCAGTTTTGGCAATCAAGTCTAATTAAGACCTGTTGTTTCCAATTAGCGTTTTGAGTGACACAGGTGTGGGCAATCAAGGCTCATTAGGACCAAGTGTTTCTAATTAGCAGTGTGAGTGACACAGTTGTGGGGAATCAATGCTAATTAGGACCAGGTATTTCTAATTAGCAATTTGAGTGACACAGGTGTGGGCAGTCAAGACTAATTCGGTGCAGGTGTTTCTAATTAGCAAATTGAGTGACACAGGTGTGGGCAATTAAGAAATAAGCACCCGGGTTCATAAATAATTTCAGTGACTACAGTGTTGGCAATCAAGTCTAATTAATACCTGGTGTTTCTAATTAGCAATTTGAGTGATACAAGTGTGGGTAATCAAGGCTAATTAGGACCAGGCGTTTCTAATTAGCACGTTGATTGACATCGAAGTGAGCAATCAAGGCTAATTCGGTCCAGGTGTTTCTAATTAGCAATTTGAGTGACACAGGTGTGGGCAGTCAAGACTAATTCGGTCCAGGTGTTTCTAATTAGCAACTTGAGGGACACAGGTGTGGGCAATGAAGACTACTAAGCATCAAGGTTCATAAATACTTTCAGTGAATACAGTGTTGGCAATCAAGTCTAATTAAGCCCTGGTGTTTGTAAATAGCAATTTGAGTGACACAGGTGTGGGAAATCAAGGCTAATTCTGCCCAGGTGGATCTAATTAGCAATATGACTGACAGTTGTGGGCAATCAAGACTAATTAGCACCAGGTATCATAAATAATTTCAGTGACTACAGTTTTGGCAATCAAGTCTAATTAAGACCTGTTGTTTCCAATTAGCGTTTTGAGTGACACAGGTGTGAGCAATCAAGGCTCATTAGGACCAAGTGTTTCTAATTAGCAGTGTGGGTGACACAGTTGTGGGGAATCAATGCTAATTAGGACCAGGTATTTCTAATTAGCAATTTGAGTGACACAGGTGTGGGCGGTCAAGACTAATTCGGTGCAGGTGTTTCTAATTAGCAAATTGAGTGACACAGGTGTGGGCAATTAAGACTAATAAGCACCCGGGTTCATAAATAATTTCAGTGACTACAGTGTTGGCAATCAAGTCTAATTAATACCTGGTGTTTCTAATTAGCAATTTGAGTGATACAAGTGTGGGTAATCAAGGCTAATTAGGACCAGGCGTTTCTAATTAGCACTTTGATTGACATCGAAGTGAACAATCAAGGCTAATTCGGTCCAGGTGTTTCTAATTAGCAATTTGAGTGACACAGGTGTGGGCAGTCAAGACTAATTCGGTCCACGTGTTTCTAATTAGCAAATTGAGTGACACAGGTGTGGGCAATGAAGACTACTAAGCATCAAGGTTCATAAATACTTTCAGTGACTACAGTGTTGGCAATCAAGTCTATTTAAGACCTGGTGTTTGTAAATAGCAATTTGAGTGACACACGTGTGGGAAATCAAGGCTAATTCTGCCCAGGTGGATCTAATTAGCAATATGAGTGACACAGTTGTGAGCAATCAAGACTAATTAGCACCAGGTATCATAAATAATTTCAGTGACTACAGTTTTGGCAATCAAGTCTAATTAAGACCTGTTGTTTCCAATTAGCGTTTTGAGTGACACAGGTGTGGGCAATCAAGGCTCATTAGGACCAAGTGTTTCTAATAGCAGTGTGGGTGACACAGTTGTGGGGAATCAATGCTAATTAGGACCAGGTGTTTCTAATTAGCAATTTGAGTGACACAGGTGTGGGCAATTAAGACTAATAAGCACCCGGGTTCATAAATAATTTCAGTGACTACAGTGTTGGCAATCAAGTCTAATTAATACCTGGTGTTTCTAATTAGCAATTTGAGTGATACAAGAGTGGATAATCAAGGCTAATTAGGACCAGGCGTTTCTAATTAGCACTTTGATTGACATCGAAGTGAGCAATCAAGGCTAATTCGGTCCAGGTGTTTCTAATTAGCAATTTGAGTGACACAGGTGTGGGCAGTCAAGACTAATTCGGTCCAGGTGTTTCTAATTAGCAATTTGAGTGACACAGGTGTGGGCAATCAAGGCTAATTAGTACGAGGTGTTTCTAATTAGCAATTTGAGGGACACAGGTGTGGGCAATCAAAGCTAATTAGTTCCAGGTGTTTCTACTTAGCAGTTTGAGGGAAACAGGTGTGGGCAATCAAGGCTAATTAGATCCACTTGTTTCTACTTAGCAATTTGAGTGACACACAGGTGTGGGCAATCAAGGCTCATTCGGACCAGGTGTTTCTAATTACCAGTTTGAGGGACACAAAGGTGTGGGCAATCAAGGCTAATTCGGATCAGGTGGTTGTAATTAGCAATATGAGTGACACAGGTGTGGGATATGAAGACTAATTAGCAGCAGGGTTCATAAGTAATTTCAGTGACTACAGTGGTGGCAATCAAGTCTAATTAATATTTGGTGTCTTAAAATAGGAATTTCAGTGACAGAGGTGTGGGCAATCAGGGCTAATTAGGACCAGGTGTTTCAAATTAGCAATTTGAGTGATACAGGTGTTGGCAATCAAGGCTAATTAGGACCAGGTGTTTCGAATTAGCAATTTCATTGACACAGGTGTGGGCAATCTAGGCTTATTCCGACTAGGCGTTTCTAATTATCAATTTGAAGGACACAGGCGTGTGCAATCAAGGCTAATTCAGACCAGCTGTTTCTAATTAGCAATTTGAGGGAAACAGGTGTGGTCAATCAAGACTAATTAGCAGCAGGGATCATAAATAATTTCAGTGAATACAGTGTTGGCAATCAAGTCTAATTAAGACCTGGTGTCTTAAATTAGCAATTTGAGTGTCACAGGTGTGCGCAATCAAGGCCAATTAGAACCAGGTGATCCTAATTAGCAATTTGAGTGACACAGGTGTGGTCAATGAAGGCTAATTAGGCCCAAGTGTTTCAAATTAGCAATTTCAGTTACACAGGTGTGGGAAATCAAGGCTAATTAGGACCAGGGGTTTCTAATTAGCAATTTGAGGGACAGAGGTGTGGGCAATCAAGGCTAATTAGTACGAGGTGTTTCTAATTAGCAATTTGAGGGACACAGGTGTGGGCAATCAAAGCTAATTAGTTCCAGGTTTTTCTACTTAGCAGTTTGAGGGAAACAGGTGTGGGCAATCAAGGCTAATTAGATCCACTTGTTTCTACTTAGCAATTTGAGTGACACACAGGTGTGGGCAATCAAGGCTCATTCGGACCAGGTGTTTCTACTTAGCAGTTTGAGTGACACAGGTGTGGGCAATCAAGGCTAATTCGGATCAGGTGGTTGTAATTAGCAATATGAGTGACACAGGTGTGGGATATGAAGACTAATTAGCAGCAGGGTTCATAAGTAATTTCAGTGACTACAGTGGTGGCAATCAAGTCTAATTAATATTTGGTGTCTTAAAATAGGAATTTCAGTGACAGAGGTGTGGGCAATCAGGGCTAATTAGGACCAGGTGTTTCAAATTAGCAATTTGAGTGATACAGTGTCGGCAATCAAGGCTAATTAGGACCAGATGTTTCGAATTAGCAATTTCATTGACACAGGTGTGGGCAATCTAGGCTTATTCCGACTAGGCGTTTCTAATTATCAATTTGAAGGACACAGGCGTGTGCAATCAAGGCTAATTCAGACCAGCTGTTTCTAATTAGCAATTTGAGGGAAACAGGTGTGGTCAATCAAGACTAATTAGCAGCAGGGATCATAAATAATTTCAGTGAATACAGTGTTGGCAATCAAGTCTAATTAAGACCTGGTGTCTTAAATTAGCAATTTGAGTGTCACAGGTGTGCGCAATCAAGGCCAATTAGAACCAGGTGATCCTAATTAGCAATTTGAGTGACACAGGTGTGGTCAATGAAGGCTAATTAGGCCCAAGTGTTTCAAATTAGCAATTTCAGTTACACAGGTGTGGGAAATCAAGGCTAATTAGGACCAGGGGTTTCTAATTAGCAATTTGAGGGACAGAGGTGTGGGCAATCAAGGCTAATTAGTACGAGGTGTTTCTAATTAGCAATTTGAGGGACACAGGTGTGGGCAATCAAAGCTAATTAGTTCCAGGTGTTTCTACTTAGCAGTTTGAGGGAAACAGGTGTGGGCAATCAAGGCTAATTAGATCCACTTGTTTCTACTTAGCAATTTGAGTGACACACAGGTGTGGGCAATCAAGGCTCATTCGGACCAGGTGTTTCTAATTACCAGTTTGAGGGACACAAAGGTGTGGGCAATCAAGGCTAATTCAGACGAGGTGATTCTAATTAGCAATTCGATTGACACAGTTGTGGGCAATCAAGAGTAATTCAGACCAGGTGTTTCTACTTAGCAATTTCAGTGTCACAGGTGTGGGCAACCTAGGCTAATTAGGAGCAAGGTTTTCTAATTAGCAATTTGAGTGACACAGGTGTCCGCAGTCAAGACTAATTCAGTGCAGGTCGTTCTGATTAGCAAATTGAGTGACACAGGTGTGGGCAATTAAGACTATTAAGCACCCAGATTCATAAATAATTTCAGTCACTACAGTGTTGGCAATCAAGTCTAATTAATACCTGGTGTTTCTAATTAGCAATTTGAGTACACAAGTGTGGGTAATCAAAGCTAATTAGGATCAGGTATTCCTAATTAGCAGTTTGAGTGACACAGGTGTGGGCAATGAAGGCTAATTAGGCCCAGGTGGTTCTAATGAGCAATTTCAGTGACACAGGTGTGGGCAATCAAGGCTTATTCGGGCTAGGAGTTTCTAATTATCAATTTGAAGGGCACAGGTGTGTGCAATCAAGGCTAATTCCGACCAGGTGTTTCTAATTTGCAATTTGAGGGACACAGATGTGGGCAATCAGGGCTAATTAGATTCAGGGGTTCCTAATTAGCAGTTTGAGTGACACAGGTGTGGGCAATGAAGGCTAACTAGGCCCAGATGTTTCTAATGAGCAATTTCAGTGACACAGGTGTGGGTAATCAAGGCTTATTCGGGCTAGGAGTTTCTAATTATCAATTTGAAGGACACAGGCCTGTGCTATCAAGACTAATTCAGACCAGGTGTTTCTAATTAGCAATTTGAGGGACACAGGTGTGGGCAATCAAAGCTAATTCGAAACAGATGTTTATAATTAGCAATTAGGGAGACGCTGGTGTGGGCAATCAAGGCTAATTCATACCACGTGTTTCTAATTAGCAATTTGAGGGACACAGATGTGGGAAATCAAGGCTTATTTGGACCAGGTGGATCTATTTAGCAATATGAGTGACACAGGTGTGGGCAATCAAGACTAATTAGTACCAGGTATCATAAATAATTTCAGTGACTACAGTGTTGGCAATCAAGTCTAATTAAGTCCTGGTGTCTTAAATTAGCTGTTTGAGTCACACAGGTGTGGGTAATCAAGGCTAATTAGGACCAGGTGTTTCTAATTAGCAATTTGAGGGACACAGGTGTGGGCAATCAAGGGTAATTCAGACCAGGTGTTTCTAATTAGCAATTTCAGATACACAGGTGACGGCCATGAAGACTAATTAGCACCAGGGTTCATAAATAATTTCAGTGACAACAGTGTTGGCAATGAAGTCTAATTAAGACCTGGTGTGTTACATTAGCAATTTGAGGGACAGAGGTGTATGCAATCAAGGCTAATTCGGTCCAGGTGTTTCTAATTAGCAATTTCAGTGATACAGGTGTGGGCAATCAAGGCTAATTCAGCCCAGGTGTTTCTAATTAGCAATTTGAGAGACAGAGGTGTGTGCAATCACGGCTAATTCGAACCTGGTGTATCTACTTAGCAATTCGAGGGACCCAGATGTTTGCAATCAAGGCTACTTCAGACCAGGTGTTTCTACTTAGCAATTTGAGTGAAAGAGGTGTGGGCAATCAAGACTAATTAGCACCAGGTATCATAAATAATTTCAGTGACTACAGTGTTGGCAATCAAGTCTAATTTAGATCTGGTGTCTTAAATTAGCTGTTTGAGTCACACAGGTGTGGGTAATCAAGGCTAATTAGGATCAGGTCTTCCTAATTAGCAATTTGAGTGACACAGATGTGGGCAATGAAGGCTAATTAGGCCCAGGTGTTTCTAAGTAGCAATTTCAGTGACACATGTGTGGGCAATCAAGGCTAATTAGCACCAGGTGTTTCTAATTAGCAATTTCAGGGACACAGGTGTGGGAAATCAAAGCTAATTAGGACCAGGTGTTTCTACTTAACAATTTGAGAGAAACAGGTGTGGGCAATCAAAGCTAATTCAGACCAGGTGTTTCTAACTACCAGTTTGAGGTATGCAGAGGTGAGGGCAAACAAGGCTAATTCGGACCAGGTGATTCTCATTAGCAATTTGATTGACACAGCTGTGGGCAATCAAGGGTAATTCGGACCAGGTGTTTTTACTTAGCAATTTGAGTGTCACAGATGTGGGCAATCTAGGCTAATTAGGAGCAAGTTTTTCTAATTAGCAATTTGAGTGACACAGGTGTGGGCAGTCAAGACTAATTCGGTCCAGGTATTTCTAATTAGCAACTTGAGTGACACAGGTGTGGGCAATGAAGATTAATAAGCATCCAGGTTCATAAATACTTTCAGTGACTACAGTGTTGGCAATCAAGTCTAATTAAGACCTGGTGTTTGTAAATAGCAATTTGAGTGACACAGGTGTGGGAAATCAATGCTAATTTTGCCCAGGTGGATCTAATTAGCAGTATGAGTGACACAGTTGTGGGCAATCAAGACTAATTAGCACCAGGTATTATAAATCATTTCTGTGACTACAGTGTTGGCAATTAAGTCTAATTAAGACCTCGTGTTTCCAATTAGCGTTTTGAGTGACACAGGTGTGGGCAATCAAGGCTAATTAGGACCAAGTGTTTCTAATTGGCAGTGTGAGTGACACAGTTGTCGGGAATCAATGCTAATTAGGACCAGGTGTTTCTAATTAGCAATTTGAGTGACACAGGTGTGTGCAATCAAGACTAATTAGGACGTGGTGTTTTTAATTAGCAATTTCGCAGACACAGGTGTGGGCAATCAAGGCTAATTCAGACCAGGTGTTTCTAATAACCAGTTTGAGGTACGCAGAGGTGAGGGCAATCAAGGCTAATTCGGACCAGGTGATTCTAATTAGCAATTTGATTGACACAGTTGTGGGCAATCAAGGGTAATTCGGACCAGGTGTTTCTAATTAGCAATTTGAGTGACACAGGTGTGGGCAATCGAGGCTAATTAGGACGTGGTGTTTCTAATTAGCAATTTCGCCGACACAGGTGTGGGCAATCAAGGCTAATTAGGACCAGGTGTTTCTAATTAGCAATTTCAAGGACACAGGTTCGGGCTATCAAGGCTAATACGGACGAGATTTTTATATTTAGCAATTTGAGGGACACAGGTGTGGGCCATCAAAGCTAATTAGTTCCAGGTGTTTCTCCTTAGCAAATTGATTGACACAGTTGTGGGCAATCAAGGGTAATTCGGACCAGGTGTTTCTACATAGCAATTTGAGTGACACAGGTGTGGGCAATCAAGACTAATTAGGAGCAAGTGTTTCTCATTAGCAATTTGTGTGACACAGGTGTGGGCAATCAAGACTAATTCGGTACAGGTGTTTCTACTTAGCAATTTCAGTGACACAGGTGTGGGAAATCAATTTCAGAGACACAGGTTTGGGCAATCAATGCTAACTAGGACTAGGTGTTTCTACTTAGCAATTTCAGGGACACAGTTGAGGGCAATCAAGTCTAATTCGGACCAGATGTTTCTACTTACTAATTTGAGGGACACAGCTGTGGGCAATAAACGCTAAATAGGACGAGGTGTTTCTACTCAGCAGTTTGAAGGACACAGGTGTGGGCCATCAAAGCTAATAAGTTCCAGGTGTTTCTACTAAGCAAACTGATTGACACAGTTGTGGGCAATCAAGGGTAATTCGGACCAGGTGTTTCTACTTAGCAATTTGAGTGACACAGGTGTGGGCAATCAAGGCTAATTAGGAGCAAGTGTTTCTCATTAGCAATTTGAGTGACACAGGTGTGGGCAGTAAAGACTAATTCGGTCCAGGTGTTTCTACTTAGCAATTTCAGTGACACAGGTGTGGGAAATCAATTTCAGGAACACAGGTTTGGGCAATCAATGCTAATTAGGACCACGTGTTTCTAATTAGCAGTGTGAGTGACACAGTTGTGAGCAATCAAGGCTATTAGGACAAGGTGTTTCAAATTAGCAATTTGAGTAACACATTTGTGGGCAATCAAGGCTAATTAGGACCAGGTGATGCTAATTAACATTTTCAGGGACAGAGGTGTATACCATCAAGGCTAATTAGGCCCAGGTGTTTCTAATTAGCAATTTGAGGGAGACAGGTGTGGGCAATCAAGGCTAATTACGTCAAGGTGTTTCTACTTAGCAATTTGAGGGACACAAGTGTGAGCAATCAAGGGTAATTCAGACCAGGTGTTTCTAATTAGCAATTTCAGATACACAGGTGAGGGCCATGAAGACTAATTAGCACCAGGGTTCATAAATAATTTCAGTGACTACAGTGTTGGCAATGAAGTCTAATTAAGACCTGGTGTGTTACATTAGCAATTTGAGGGACAGAGGTGTGTGCAATCAAGGCTAATTCGGACCAGGTGTTTCTAATTAGCAATTTCAGTGACACAGGTGTGGGCAATCAAGGCTAATTCAGCCCATGTGTTTCTAATTAGCAATTTGAGGGACACAGATGGGTGCAATCAAGGCTACTTCAGACCAGGTGTTTCTACTTAGCAATTTGAGTGAAAGAGGTGTTGGCAATCAAGGCTAATTCGGACCAGGTGTTTCTACTTAGCAGTTTGAGTGACACAGGTGTGGGCAATCAAGGCTAATTCGGATCAGGTGGTTGTAATTAGCAATATGAGTGACACAGGTGTGGGATATGAAGACAAATTAGCAGCAGGGTTCATAAGTAATTTCGGTGACTACAGTGGTGGCAATCAAGTCTAATTAATATTTGGTGTCTTAAATTAGCAATTTCAGTGACAGAGGTGTGGGCAATCAAGGCTAATTAGGACCAGGTGTTTAAAATTAGCAATTTGAGTGACACAGGTGTTGGCAATCAAGGCTAATTAGGACCAGGTGTTTCAAATTAGCAATTTCATTGACACAGGTGTGGGCAATCAAGGCTAATTACGTCTTGGTGTTTCTACTTAGCAATTTGAGGGACACAGGTGTGGGCAATCAAGGGTTATTCAGACCAGGTGTTTCTAATTAGCAATTTCAGATACACAGGTGTGGGCCATGAAGACTAATTAGCACCAGGGTTCATAAATATTTTCAGTAACAACAGTGTTGGCAATGAAGTCTAATTAAGACCTGGTGTGTTACATTAGCAATTTGAGGGACAGAGGTGTGTGCAATCAAGGCTAATTCGGACCAGGTGTTTCTAATTAGCAATTTCAGTGACACAGGTGTGGGCAATCAAGGCTAATTCAGCCCAGGTGTTTCTAATTAGCAATTTGAGGGACACAGATGGGTGCAATCAAGGCTACTTCAGACCAGGTGTTTCTACTTAGCAATTTGAGTGACACAGGTGTGGGCAATCAAGGCTAATTCGGATCAGGTGGTTGTAATTAGCAATATGAGTGACACAGGTGTGGGATATGAAGACAAATTAGCAGCAGGGTTCATAAGTAATTTCGGTGACTACAGTGGTGGCAATCAAGTCTAATTAATATTTGGTGTCTTAAATTAGCAATTTCAGTGACAGAGGTGTGGGCAATCAAGGCTAATTAGGACCAGGTGTTTCAAATTAGCAATTTGAGTGACACAGGTGTTGGCAATCAAGGCTAATTAGGACCAGGTGTTTCTAATTAGCAATTTCATTGACACAGGTGTGGGCAATCAAGGCTAATTACGTCGAGGTGTTTCTACTTAGCAATTTGAGGGACACAGGTGTGGGCAATCAAGGGTTATTCAGACCAGGTGTTTCTAATTAGCAATTTCAGATACACAGGTGTGGGCCATGAATACTAATTAGCACCAGGGTTCATAATATTTTCAGTAACAACAGTGTTGGCAATGAAGTCTAATTAAGACCTTAGCAATTTGAGGGACAGAGGTGTGTGCAATCAAGGCTAATTCGGACCAGGTTTTTCTAATTAGCAATTTCAGTGACACAGGTGTGGGCAATCAAGGCTAATTCAGCCCATGTGTTTCTAATTAGCAATTTGAGGGACAGAGGTGTGTGCAATCAAGGCTAATTCGAACCAGGTGATTCTACTTAGCAATTCGAGGGACACAGATGTGTGCAATCAAGGCTACTTCAGACCAGGTGTTTCTACATAGCAATTTGAGTGAAAGAGGTGTGGGCAAATAAGGCTAATTCGGACCAGGTATTTCTACTTAGCAGTTTGCATGACATAGGTGTGGGCAATCAAGGCTAATTCGGATCAGGTGGTTGTAATTAGCAATATGAGTGACACAGGTGTGGGATATGAAGACTAATTAGCAGCAGGGTTCATAAGTAATTTCAGTGACTACAGTGGTGGCAATCAAGTCTAATTAATATTTGGCGTCTTAAATTAGCAATTTCAGTGACAGAGGTGTGGGCAATCAGGGCTAATTAGGACCAGGTGTTTCAAATTAGCAATTTGAGTGACACAGGTATTGGAAATCAAGGCTAATTAAGACCAGGTGTTTCTAATTAGCAATTTCATTGACACAGGTGTGGGCAATCTAGGCTTATTCCGACTAGGAGTTTCTAATTAGCAATTTGAAGGACACAGGCATGTACAATCAAGGCTAATTCGGACCAGGTGTTTCTAATTAGGAATTTGAGTGAAAGAGGTGTGGTCAATCAAGACTAATTAGCACCAGGTATCATAAATAATTTCAGTGACTACAGTGTTGGCAATCAAGTGTAATTAAGACCTGGTGTCTTAAATTAGCAGTTTCAGTGTCACAGGTGTCGGCAATCAAGGCCAATTAGGACCAGGTGCTCCTAATTAGCAATTTGAGTGATACAGGTGTGGGCAATGAAGGCTAATTAGGCCCAAGTGTTTCAAATTACCAATTTCAGTTACACAGTTGTGGGAAATCAAGGCTAATTAGGTCCAGGTGTTTCTAATTAGCAATTTGAGAGACAGAGGTGTGGGCAATCAAAACTAATTAGGTCCAGGTGTTTCTACTTAGCAGTTTGAGGGAAACTCATGTGGGCAATCAAGGCTAATTAGTTCCACTTGTTTCTACTTAGCAATTTGAGTGACACACAGGTGTGGGCAATCAAGGCTCATTCGGACCAGGTGTTTCTAATTACCAGTTTGAGGGACACAAAGGTGTGGGCAATTAAGGCTAATTCAGACCAGGTGATTCTAATTAGCAATTTGATTGACACAGTTGTGGGCAATCAAGAGTAATTCGGACCAGGTGTTTCTACTTAGCAATTTGAGTGTCACAGGTGTGGGCAATCTAGGCTAATTAGGAGCAAGTGTTTCTAATTAGCAATTTGAGTGACACAGCTATTGGCAGTAAAGACTAATTTGGTGCAGGTGTTTCTAATTAGCAACTTGAGTGACACAGGTGTTATCAATCAACGCTAATTAGCCCCAGGTATTTCTAATGAGCAATTTCAGTGACACAGGAGTGGGCAATCAAGGCTTATTCGGGTAGGAGTTTGTAATTATCAATTTGAAGGACACAGGCCTGTGCTATCAAGACTAATTCAGACCAGGTGTTTCTAATTAGCAATTTGAGGGACACAGGTGTGGGCAATCAAGGCTAATTCGAAACAGGTGTTTATAATTAGAAATTAAGCAGACGCTGGTGTGGGCAATGAAGGCTAATTCAGACCAGGTGTTTCTAATTAGCAATTTGAGGGACACAGATGTGGGCAATCAGGCTTATTTGGACCAAGTGGATCTAATTAGCAATATGAGTGACACAGGTGTGGGCAATCACGACTAATTAGCACCAGGTATCATAAATAATTTCAGTGACTACAGTGTTGGCAATCAAGTCTAATTAAGACCTGGTGTCTTAAATTAGATGTTTGAGTGACACAGGTGTGGGTAATCAAGGCTAATTAGGATAAGTTGTTCTTAATTAGCAGTTTGAGTGACACAGGTGTGGGCAATGAAGGCTAATTAGGCCCAGGTGTTTCTAAGTAGCAATTTCAGTTACACAGTTGTGGGAAATCAAGGATAATTAGGACCAGGTGTTTCTAATTACCAGTTTGAAGTACGCAGAGGTGAGGGCAATCAAGGCTAATTCGGACCAGGTGATTCTAATTAGCAATTTGATTGACACAGTTGTGAGCAATCAAGGCTAATTCGGACCAGGTGTTTCTACTTAGCAACTTGAGTGACACAGGTGTGGGCAATGAAGACTAATAAGCATCAAGGTTCATAAATACTTTCAGTGCCTACAGTGTTGGCAATCAAGTCTAATTAAGACCTGGTGTTTGTAAATAGCAATTTGAGTGACACAGGTGTGGGAAATGAAGGCTAATTCTGTCCAGGTGTATCTAATTAGCAATAGGAGTGACACAGTTATGGGCAATCAAGACTAATTAGCACCAGGTATCATACATAATTTCAGTGACTACAGTGTTGGCAATCAAGTCTAATTAAGACCTCGTGTTTCCAATTAGCAATTTGAGTGACACAGGTGTGGGTAATCAAGGCTAATTAGGACCAAGTGTTTCTAATTAGCAGTGTGAGTGACACAGTTGTGGGGAATCAATGCTAATTAGGACCAGGTGTTTCTAATTAGCAATTTGAGTGACAGGTGTGGGCAATCAAGGCTAATTAGGACGTGGTGTTTCTAATTAGCAATTTCGCAGACACAGGTGTGGGCAATCAAGGCTAATTCGGACCAGGTGTTTCTAATTACCAGTTTGAGGTATGCAGAGGTGAGGGCAATCAAGGCTAATTCGGACCAGGTGATTCTAATTAGCAATTTGATTGATATAGTTGTGGGCAATCAAGGGTAATGCGGACCAGGTGTTTCTACTGAGCAATTTGAGTGTCACAGGTGTGGGCAATCTAGGCTAATTAGAAGCAAGTCTTTCTAATTAGCAATTTTAGTGACACAGGTGTGGGCAGTCAAGACTAATTCGGTCCAGGAGTTTCTAATTAGCAACTTGAGTGCCACAGGTGTGGGCAATGAAGACTAATAAGCATCAAGGTTCATACATACTTTCAGTGACTACAGTGTTGGCAATCAAGTCTAATTAAGACCTGGTATTTGTAAATAGCAATTTGAGTGACACAGGTGTGGGAAATCAAGGCAAATTCTGCCCAGGTGGATCTAATTAGCAATATGAGTGACACAGTTGTGGGCAATCAAGACTAATTAGCACCAGGTATCATACATAATTTCAGTGACTACAGTGTTGGCAATCAAGTCTAATTAAGACCTCGTGTTTCCATTTAGCAATTTGAGTGACACAGGTGTGGTCAATCAAGACTAATTAGCACCAGGTATCATAAATAATTTCAGTGACTACAGTGTTGGCAATCAAGTCTAATAAGATGTTTGAGTGACACAGGTGTGGGTAATCAAGGGTAATTAGGATAAGTTGTTCTTAATTAGCAGTTTGAGTGACACAGGTGTGGGCAATGAAGGCTAATTAGGCCCAGGTGTTTCTAAGTAGCAATTTCAGTTACACAGTTGTGGGAAATCAAGGATAATTAGGACCAGGTGTTTCTAATTACCAGTTTGAAGTACGCAGAGGTGAGGGCAATCAAGGCTAATTCGGACCAGGTGATTCTAATTAGCAATTTGATTGACACAGTTGTGGGCAATCAAGGCTAATTCGGACCAGGTGTTTCTACTTAGCAATTTGAGTGTCACAGATGTGGGCAATCTAGGCTAATTAGGAGCAAGTGTTTCTAATTAGCAATTTGAGTGACACAGGTATGGGCAGTCAAGACTAATTCGGTCCAGGTGTTTCTAATTAGCAATTTGAGGGACACAGGTGAGGCCAATCAAGGCTAATTAGGACCAAGTGTTTATAGTTAGCAGTGTGAGTGACACAGTTGTGGGGAATCAATTCTAATTAGGACCAGGTGTTTCTAATTAGCAATTTGAGTAACACAGGTGTAGGCAATCAAGGCTAATTAGGACCAGGTGTTTTTATTTAGCAATTTCAAGGACACAGGTGTGGGCTATCAAGGCTAATACGGACCAGATGTTTCTAATTAGCAATTTGAGGGACACAGTTGTGGGCAATCAACGCTAACTAGGACTAGGTGTTTCTACTTAGCAATTTCAGGGACACAGTTGAGGGCTATCAAGGCTAATTCGGACCAGATGTTTCTACATACCAATTTGAGGGACACAGTTGTGGGCAATCAACACTAACTAGGACCAGGTGTTTCTACTTAGCAATTTGAGGGACACAGGTGTGGGCCATCAAAGCTAATTAGTTCCAGGTGTTTCTACTTAGCAAACTGATTGACACAGTTGTGGGCAATCAAGGGTAATTCGGACCAGGTGTTTCTACTTAGCAATTTGAGTGACACAGGTGTGGGCAATCAAGGCTAATTAGGAGCAAGTGTTTCTCATTAGCAATTTGAGTGACACAGGTGTGGGGAGTCAAGATTAATTCGGTCCAGGTGTTTCTACTTAGCAATTTCAGTGACACAGGTGTGGGAAATCAATTTCAGGGACACAGGTTTGGGCTATCAATGCTAAATAGGACCAGGTGTTTCTAATTAGCAGTGTGAGTAACACAGTTGTGGGAAATCAAGGCTAATAAGGACAAGGTGTTTCAAATTAACAATTTGAGGGACACAGGTGTGTGCAATCAAGGCTAATTAGGCCCAGGTGTTTCTAATTAGCAATTTCAGTGACACAGGTGTGGGCAATCAAGGCTAATTACGTTGAGGTGTTTCTACTTAGCAATTTGAGGGACACAGGTGTGGGCAATCAAGGGTAATTCAGACCAGGTGTTTCTAATTAGCAATTTCAGATACACAGGTGTGGGCCATAAAGACTAATTAGCACGAGGGTTCATAAATAATTTCAGTGACTACAGTGTTGGCAATGAAGTCTAATTAAGACCTGGTGTGTTACATTAGCAATTTGAGGGACAGAGGTGTGTGCAATCAAGGCTAATTCGGACCAGGTGTTTCTAATTAGCAATTTCAGTGACACAGGTGTGGGCAATCAAGGCTAATTCAGCCCAGGTGTTTCTAATTAGCAATTTGAGGGACACAGATGGGTGCAATCAAGGCTACTTCAGACCAGGTGTTTCTACTTAGCAATTTGAGTGAAAGAGGTGTTGGCAATCAAGGCTAATTCGGACCAGGTGTTTCTACTTAGCAGTTTGAGTGACACAGGTGTGGGCAATCAAGGCTAATTCGGATCAGGTGGTTGGAATTAGCAATATGAGTGACACAGGTGTGGGATATGAAGACAAATTAGCAGCAGGGTTCATAAGTAATTTCGGTGACTACAGTGGTGGCAATCAAGTCTAATTAATATTTGGTGTCTTAAATTAGCAATTTCAGTGACAGAGGTGTGGGCAATCAAGGCTAATTAGAACCAGGTGTTTCAAATTAGCAATTTGAGTGACACAGGTGTTGGCAATCAAGGCTAATTAGGACCAGGTGTTTCTAATTAGCAATTTCATTGACACAGGTGTGGGCAATCAAGGCTAATTACGTCGAGGTGTTTCTACTTAGCAATTTGAGGGACACAGGTGTGGGCAATCAAGGGTTATTCAGACCAGGTGTTTCTAATTAGCAATTTCAGATACACAGGTGTGGGCCATGAATACTAATTAGCACCAGGGTTCATAAATATTTTCAGTAACAACAGTGTTGGCAATGAAGTCTAATTAAGACCTTAGCAATTTGAGGGACAGAGGTGTGTGCAATCAAGGCTAATTCGGACCAGGTTTTTCTAATTAGCAATTTCAGTGACACAGGTGTGGGCAATCAAGGCTAATTCAGCCCATGTGTTTCTAATTAGCAATTTGAGGGACAGAGGTGTGTGCAATCAAGGCTAATTCGAACCAGGTGATTCTACTTAGCAATTCGAGGGACACAGATGTGTGCAATCAAGGCTACTTCAGACCAGGTGTTTCTACATAGCAATTTGAGTGAAAGAGGTGTGGGCAATCAAGGCTAATTCGGACCAGGTATTTCTACTTAGCAGTTTGCATGACATAGGTGTGGGCAATCAAGGCTAATTCGGATCAGGTGGTTGGAATTAGCAATATGAGTGACACAGGTGTGGGATATGAAGACTAATTAGCAGCAGGGTTCATAAGTAATTTCAGTGACTACAGTGGTGGCAATCAAGTCTAATTAATATTTGGCGTCTTAAATTAGCAATTTCAGTGACAGAGGTGTGGGCAATCAGGGCTAATTAGGACCAGGTGTTTCAAATTAGCAATTTGAGTGACACAGGTGTTGGAAATCAAGGCTAATTAAGACCAGGTGTTTCTAATTAGCAATTTCATTGACACAGGTGTGGGCAATCTAGGCTTATTCCGACTAGGAGTTTCTAATTAGCAATTTGAAGGACACAGGCATGTACAATCAAGGCTAATTCGGACCAGGTGTTTCTAATTAGGAATTTGAGTGAAAGAGGTGTGGTCAATCAAGACTAATTAGCACCAGGTATCATAAATAATTTCAGTGACTACAGTGTTGGCAATCAAGTGTAATTAAGACCTGGTGTCTTAAATTAGCAGTTTCAGTGTCACAGGTGTCGGCAATCAAGGCCAATTAGGACCAGGTGTTCCTAATTAGCAATTTGAGTGACACAGGTGGGGGCAATGAAGGCTAATTAGGCCCAAGTGTTTCAAATTACCAATTTCAGTTACACAGTTGTGGGAAATCAAGGCTAATTAGGTCCAGGTGTTTCTAATTAGCAATTTGAGAGACAGAGGTGTGGGCAATCAAAACTAATTAGGTCCAGGTGTTTCTACTTAGCAGTTTGAGGGAAACTCATGTGGGCAATCAAGGCTAATTAGTTCCACTTGTTTCTACTTAGCAATTTGAGTGACACACAGGTGTTGGCAATCAAGGCTCATTCGGACCAGGTGTTTCTAATTACCAGTTTGAGGGACACAAAGGTGTGGGCAATTAAGGCTAATTCAGACCAGGTGATTCTAATTAGCAATTTGATTGACACAGTTGTGGGCAATCAAGAGTAATTCGGACCAGGTGTTTCTACTTAGCAATTTGAGTGTCACAGGTGTGGGCAATCTAGGCTAATTAGGAGCAAGTGTTTCTAATTAGCAATTTGAGTGACACACAAATTGGCAGTAAGACTAATTTGGTGCAGGTGTTTCTAATTAGCAACTTGAGTGACACAGGTGTTATCAATCAACGCTAATTAGCCCCAGGTATTTCTAATGAGCAATTTCAGTGACACAGGAGTGGGCAATCAAGGCTTATTCGGGTAGGAGTTTGTAATTATCAATTTGAAGGACACAGGCCTGTGCTATCAAGACTAATTCAGACCAGGTGTTTCTAATTAGCAATTTGAGGGACACAGGTGTGGGCAATCAAGGCTAATTCGAAACAGGTGTTTATAATTAGAAATTAAGCAGACGCTGGTGTGGGCAATGAAGGCTAATTCAGACCAGGTGTTTCTAATTAGCAATTTGAGGGACACAGATGTGGGCAATCAGGCTTATTTGGACCAGGTGGATCTAATTAGCAATATGAGTGACACAGGTGTGGGCAATCACGACTAATTAGCACCAGGTATCATAAATAATTTCAGTGACTACAGTGTTGGCAATCAAGTCTAATTAAGACCTGGTGTCTTCAATTAGATGTTTGAGTGACACAGGTGTGGGTAATCAAGGCTAATTAGGATAAGTTGTTCTTAATTAGCAGTTTGAGTGACACAGGTGTGGGCAATGAAGGCTAATTAGGCCCAGGTGTTTCTAAGTAGCAATTTCAGTTACACAGTTGTGGGAAATCAAGGATAATTAGGACCAGGTGTTTCTAATTACCAGTTTGAAGTACGCAGAGGTGAGGGCAATCAAGGCTAATTCGGACCAGGTGATTCTAATTAGCAATTTGATTGACACAGTTGTGGGCAATCAAGGCTAATTCGGACCAGGTGTTTCTACTTAGCAACTTGAGTGACACAGGTGTGGGCAATGAAGACTAATAAGCATCAAGGTTCATAAATACTTTCAGTGCCTACAGTGTTGGCAATCAAGTCTAATTAAGACCTGGTGTTTGTAAATAGCAATTTAAGTGACACAGGTGTGGGAAATGAAGGCTAATTCTGTCCAGGTGTATCTAATTAGCAATAGGAGTGACACAGTTATGGGCAATCAAGACTAATTAGCACCAGGTATCATACATAATTTCAGTGACTACAGTGTTGGCAATCAAGTCTAATTAAGACCTCGTGTTTCCAATTAGCAATTTGAGTGACACAGGTGTGGGTAATCAAGGCTAATTAGGACCAAGTGTTTCTAATTAGCAGTGTGAGTGACACAGTTGTGGGGAATCAATGCTAATTAGGACCAGGTGTTTCTAATTAGCAATTTGAGTGACACAGGTGTGGGCAATCAAGGCTAATTAGGACGTGGTGTTTCTAATTAGCAATTTCGCAGACACAGGTGTGGGCAATCAAGGCTAATTCGGACCAGGTGTTTCTAATTACCAGTTTGAGGTATGCAGAGGTGAGGGCAATCAAGGCTAATTCGGACCAGGTGATTCTAATTAGCAATTTGATTGATATAGTTGTGGGCAATCAAGGGTAATGCGGACCAGGTGTTTCTACTGAGCAATTTGAGTGTCACAGGTGTGGGCAATCTAGGCTAATTAGGAGCAAGTCTTTCTAATTAGCAATTTTAGTGACACAGGTGTGGGCAGTCAAG
Source organism: Typhlomys cinereus (assembly GCA_023101885.1). Classification (NCBI taxonomy): domain Eukaryota; kingdom Metazoa; phylum Chordata; class Mammalia; order Rodentia; family Platacanthomyidae; genus Typhlomys; species Typhlomys cinereus. The sequence goes on along the minus strand of JALPQD010000938.1, from coordinate 271,726 downwards.
ACTAATTCGGTCCAGGAGTTTCTAATTAGCAACTTGAGTGCCACAGGTGTGGGCAATGAAGACTAATAAGCATCAAGGTTCATACATACTTTCAGTGACTACAGTGTTGGCAATCAAGTCTAATTAAGACCTGGTATTTGTAAATAGCAATTTGAGTGACACAGGTGTGGGAAATCAAGGCAAATTCTGCCCAGGTGGATCTAATTAGCAATATGAGTGACACAGTTGTGGGCAATCAAGACTAATTAGCACCAGGTATCATACATAATTTCAGTGACTACAGTGTTGGCAATCAAGTCTAATTAAGACCTCGTGTTTCCATTTAGCAATTTGAGTGACACAGGTGTGGGCAATCAAGGCTAATTAGGACCAAGTGTTTCTAATTAGCAGTGTGAGTGACACAGTTATGGGGAATCAATGCTAATTAGGACCAGGTGTTTCTAATTAGCAATTTGAGTGACACAGGTGTGGGCAACCAAGGCTAATTAGAACGTGGTGTTTCTAATTAGCAATTTCGCAGACACAGGTGTGGGCAATCAAGACTAATTTGGACCAGGTGTTTCTACTTAGCAATTTGAGGGACACAGGTGTGGGCCATCAAAGCTAATTAGTTCCAGGTGTTTCTACTTAGCAAACTGATTGACACAGTTGTGGGCAATCAAGGGTAATTCGGACCAGGTGTTTCTACTTAGCAATTTGAGTGACACAGGTGTGGGCAATCAAGGCTAATTAGGAGCAAGTGTTTCTCATTAGCAATTTGAGTGACACAGGTGTGGGGAGTCAAGATTAATTCGGTCCAGGTGTTTCTACTTAGCAATTTCAGTGACACAGGTGTGGGAAATCAATTTCAGGGACACAGGTTTGGGCTATCAATGCTAAATAGGACCAGGTGTTTCTAATTAGTAGTGTGAGTGACACAGTTGTGGGAAATCAAGGCTAATAAGGACAAGGTGTTTCAAATTAACAATTTGAGGGACACAGGTGTGTGCAATCAAGGCTAATTAGGCCCAGGTGTTTCTAATTAGCAATTTCAGGGACACAGGTGTGGGCAATCAAGGCTAATTACGTTGAGGTGTTTCTACTTAGCAATTTGAGGGACACAGGTGTGGGCAATCAAGGGTAATTCAGACCAGGTGTTTCTAATTAGCAATTTCAGATACACAGGTGTGGGCCATGAAGACTAATTAGCACCAGGGTTCATAAATAATTTCAGTGACAACAGTGTTGGCAATGAAGTCTAATTAAGACCTGGTGTATTACATTAGCAATTTGAGGGACAGAGGTGTGTGCAATCAAGGCTAATTCGGACCAGGTTTTTCTAATGAGAAATTTCAGTGACACAGGTGTGGGCAATCAAGGCTAATTCAGCCCAGGTGTTTCTAATTAGCAATCTGAAAGACAAAGGTGTGTACAATTAAGGCTAATTCGAACCAGGTGTTTCTACTTAGGAATTCGAGGGACACAGATGTGTGCAATCAAGGCTACTTCAGACCTGGTGTTTCTACTTAGCAATTGAGTGAAAGAGGTGTGGGCAATCAAGGCTAATTAGGACCAGGTGTTTCTATTTAGCATTTTGCATGACACAGGTGTAGGCAATCAAGGCTAATTCGGATCGGGTGGTTGTAATTAGCAATATGAGTGACACAGGTGTGCGATATGAAGACTAATTAGCAGCAGGGTTCATAAGTAATTTAAGTGACTACAGTGGTGGCAATCAAGTCTAGTTAATATTTGGTGTCTTAAATTAGCAATTTCAGTGACAGAGGTGTGGGCAATCAGGGCTAATTAGGACCAGGTGTTTCAAATTAGCAATTTGAGTGACACAGGTGTTGGCAATCAAGGCTAATTAGGACCAGGTGTTTCTAATTAGCAATTTCATTGACACAGGTGTGGGCAATCAAGGCTAATTAGGACCAAGTGTTTCTAATTAGCAGTGTGAGTGACACAGTTGTGGGAATCAATGCTAATTAGGACCAGGTGTTTGTAATTAGCAATTTGAGTGACACAGGTGTGGGCAATCAAGGCTAATTAGGACGTGGTGTTTCTAATTAGCAATTTCGCAGACACAGGTGTGGGCAATCAAGGCTAATTCGTACCAGGTGTTTCTAATTACCAGTTTGAGGTATGCAGAGGTGAGGGCAATCAAGGCTAATTCGGACCAGATGATTCTAATTAGCAATTTGATTGATATAGTTGTGGGCAATCAAGGGTAATGCGGACCAGGTGTTTCTACTGAGCAATTTGAGTGTCACAGGTGTGGGTAAACTAGGCTAATTAGGAGCAAGTCTTTCTAATTAGCAATTTTAGTGACACAGGTGTGGGCAGTCAAGACTAATTCGGTCCAGGTGTTTCCAATTAGCAACTTGAGTGCCACAGGTGTGGGCAATGAAGACTAATAAGCATCAAGGTTCATACATACTTTCAGTGACTACAGTGTTGGCAATCAAGTCTAATTAAGACCTGGTATTTGTAAATAGCAATTTGAGTGACACAGGTGTGGGAAATCAAGGCAAATTCTGCCCAGGTGGATCTAATTAGCAATATGAGTGACACAGTTGTGGGCAATCAAGACTAATTAGCACCAGGTATCATACATAATTTCAGTGACTACAGTGCTGGCAATCAAGTCTAATTAAGACCTCGTGTTTCCAATTAGCAATTTGAGTGACACAGGTGTGGGCAATCAAGGCTCATTAGGACCAAGTGTTTCTAATTAACAGTATGAGTGACACAGTTGTGGGGAATCAATGCTAATTAGGACCAGGTGTTTCTAATTAGCAATTTGAGTGACACAGGTGTGGGCAACCAAGGCTAATTAGAACGTGGTGTTTCTAATTAGCAATTTCGCAGACACAGGTGTGGGCAATCAAGACTAATTTGGACCAGGTGTTTCTACTTAGCAATTTGAGGGACACAGGTGTGGGCCATCAAAGCTAATTAGTTCCAGGTGTTTCTACTTAGCAAACTGATTGACACAGTTGTGGGCAATCAAGGGTAATTCAGACCAGGTGTTTCTACTTAGCAATTTGAGTGACACAGGTGTGGGCAATCAAGGCTAATTAGGAGCAAGTGTTTCTCATTAGCAATTTGAGTGACACAGGTGTGGGGAGTCAAGATTAATTCGGTCCAGGTGTTTCTACTTAGCAATTTCAGTGACACAGGTGTGGGAAATCAATTTCAGGGACACAGGTTTGGGCTATCAATGCTAAATAGGACCAGGTGTTTCTAATTAGTAGTGTGAGTGACACACTTGTGGGAAATCAAGGCTAATAAGGACAAGGTGTTTCAAATTAACAATTTGAGGGACACAGGTGTGTGCAATCAAGGCTAATTAGGCCCAGGTGTTTCTAATTAGCAATTTCAGGGACACAGGTGTGGGAAATCAAGGCTAATTACGTCGAGGTGTTTCTACTTAGCAATTTGAGGGACACAGGTGTGGGCAATCAAGGGTAATTCAGACCAGGTGTTTCTAATTAGCAATTTCAGATACACAGGTGTGGGCCATGAAGACTAATTAGCACCAGGGTTCATAAATAATTTCAGTGACAACAGTGTTGGCAATGAAGTCTAATTAAGACCTGGTGTGTTACATTAGCAATTTGAGGGACAGAGGTGTGTGCAATCAAGGCTAATTCGGACCAGGTTTTTCTAATGAGAAATTTCAGTGACACAGGTGTGGGCAATCAAGGCTAATTCAGCCCAGGTGTTTCTAATTAGCAATCTGAAAGACAAAGGTGTGTACAATCAAGGCTAATTCGAACCAGGTGTTTCTAATTAGGAATTCGAGGGACACAGATGTGTGCAATCAAGGCTACTTCAGACCTGGTGTTTCTACTTAGCAATTGAGTGAAAGAGGTGTGGGCAATCAAGGCTAATTAGGACCAGGTGTTTCTATTTAGCATTTTGCGTGACACAGGTGTAGGCAATCAAGGCTAATTTGGATCGGGTGGTTGTAATTAGCAATATGAGTGACACAGGTGTGGGATATGAAGACTAATTAGCAGCAGGGTTCATAAGTAATTTCAGTGACTACAGTGGTGGCAATCAAGTCTAGTTAATATTTGGTGTCTTAAATTAGCAATTTCAGTGACAGAGGTGTGGGTAATCAGGGCTAATTAGGACCAGGTGTTTCAAATTAGCAATTTGAGTGACACAGGTGTTGGCAATCAAGGCTAATTAGGACCAGGTGTTTCTAATTAGCAATTTCATTGACACAGGTGTGGGCAATCTAGGCTTATTCCGAGTAGGAGTATCTAATTAGCAATTTGAAGTACACAGGCGTGTGCAATGAAGGCTAATTCGGACCAGGTGTTTCTAATTAGCAATTTGAAGGAAACAGGTGTGGTCAATCAAGACTAATTAGCACCAGGGATCATAAATAATTTCAGTGACTACAGTGTTGGCAATCAAGTCTAATTAAGACCTGGTGTGTTACATTAGCAATTTGAGGGACAGAGGTGTATGCAATCAAGGCTAATTCGGACCAGGTGTTTCTAATTAGGAATTTGAGGGAAACAGGTGTGGTCAATCAAGACCAATTAGCACCAGGGATCATAAATAATTTCAGTGACTACAGTGTTGGCAATCAAGTCTAATTAAGACCTGGTGTCTTAAATTAACAATTTGAGTGTCACAGGTGTGGGCAATCAAGGCCAATTAGGACCAGGTGTTCCTAATTAGCAATTTGAGTGACACAGGTGTAGGCAATGAAGGCTAATTAGGACCAAGTGTTTCAAATTACCAATTTCAGTTACACAGATGTGGGCAATCAAGGCTAATTAGGACCAGGTGTTTCTAATTAGCAATTTGAGAGACAGAGGTGTGCGCAATCAAAACTAATTCGTTCCAGGTGTTTCTACTTAGCAGTTTGAAGGAAACAGGTGTGGGCAATCAAGGCTAATTAGTTCCACTGGTTTCTACTTAGAAATTTGAGTGACACACAGGTGTGGGCAATCAAGGCTCATTCGGACCAGGTGTTTCTAATTACCAGTTTGAGGGACACAAAGGTGTAGGCAATTAAGGCTAATTCAGACCAGGTGATTCTAATTAGCAATTTGATTGACACAGTTGTGGGCAATCAAGAGTAATTCGGACCAGGTGTTTCTACTTAGCAATTTGAGTGTCACAGGTGTGGGCAATCTAGGCTAATTAGGAGCAAGTGTTTCTAATTAGCAATTTGAGTGACACAGCTGTTGGCAGTCAAGAAGAATTTGGTGCAGGTGTTTCTAAATAGCAACTTGAGTGACACAGGTGTGGGCAATTAAGACTAATAAGCACTCGGGTTCATAATTAATTTCAATGACTACAATGTTGGCAATCAAGTCTAATTAATACCTGGTGTTTCTAATCAGCAATTTGAGTGACAGAAGTGTGGGTAATCAAGGCTAATTAGGACCAGGTGTTTCTAATTAGCACTTTGATTGACACAGAAGTGAGCAATCAAGGCGAATTCGGTCCAGGTGTTTCTAATTAGCAATTTGAGTGACAGAGGTGTGGGCAATCAGGGCTAATTAGGATCAGGTGTTCCTAATTAGCAGTTTGAGTGACACAGGTGTGGGCAATGTAGGCTAATTAGGCCCAGGTGTTTCTAATGAGCAATTTCAGTGACACAGGTGTGGGTAATCAAGGCTGATTCGGGCTAGGAGTTTCTAATTATCAATTTGAAGGACACAGGCGTGTGCAATCAAGGCTAATTTGGACCAGGTGTTTCTAATTAGCAATTTGAGGGACACAGGTGTGGGCAATCAGGGCTAATTAAGATCAGGTGTTCCTAATTAGCAGTTTGAGTGACACAGGTGTGGGCAATGTAGGCTAATTAGGCCCAGGTGTTTCTAATGAGCAATTTCAGTGACACAGGTGTGGGTAATCAAGGCTGATTCGGGCTAGGAGTTTCTAATTATCAATTTGAAGGACACAGGCGTGTGCAATCAAGGCTAATTTGGACCAGGTGTTTCTAATTAGCAATTTGAGGGACACAGGTGTGGGCAATCAGGGCTAATTAAGATCAGGTGTTCCTAATTAGCAGTTTGAGTGACACAGGTGTGGGCAATGAAGGCTAATTAGGCCCAGGTGTTTCTAAGTAGCAATTACTGTGACACATGTGTGGGCAATCAAGGCTAATTAGGACCAGGTGTTTCTAATTAGCAATTTCAGGGACACAGGTGTGGGCAATCAAAGCTAATTAGGACCAGGTGTTTCTACATAGTAATTTGAGGGAAACAGGTGTGTGCATTCAAGGCTAATTCGAACTAGGTGTTTATAATTAGCATTTGGGGAGACGGTGGTGTGGGCAATCAAGACTAATTCAGACCAGGTGTTTCTAATTAGCAATTTGAGGGACATAGATGTGGGAAATCAAGGCTAATTCTGCCCAGGTGGATCTAGTTAGCAATATCAGTGACACAGTTGTGGGCAATGAAGACTAATTAGCACCAGGTATCATAAATAATTTCAGTGACTACAGTGTTGGCAATCAAGTCTAATTAAGACCTGGTGTCTTAAATTAGCTGTTTGAGTGACACAGGTGTGGGTAATCAAGGCTAATTAGGATCAGGTGTTCCTAATTAGAAGTTTGAGTGACACAGGTGTGGGCAATGAAGGCTAATTAGGCCCAGGTGTTTCTAAGTAGCAATTTCAGTTGCACAGTTGTGGGAAATCAAGGCTAATTAGGACCAGGTGTTTCTAATTAGCAATTTCAGGGACACAGGTGTGGGCATCTAGGCTTATTCCGACTAGGAGATTCTAATTTTCAATTTGAAGGACACAGGCGTGGGCAATCAAGGCTAATTCGGACCAGGTGTTTCTAGCTACCAGTTTGATGTACCCGGAGGTGAGGGCAATCAAGGCTAATTCGGACTAGGTGATTCTAATTAGCAATTTGAGGGAAACAGATGTGGTCAATCAAGACTAATTAGCACAAGGGATCATAAATAATTTCAGTGACTACAGTGTTGGCAATCAAGTCTAATTAAGACCTGGTGTCTTAAATTAGCTGATTGAGTGACACAGGTGTGGGTAATCAAGGCTAATTAGGATCAGGTGTTCCTAATTATCACTTTGAGTGACACGGGTATGGGCAATGAAGGCTAATTAGGCCCAGGTGTTTCTAAGTAGCAATTTCAGTGACACATGTGTGGGCAATCAAGGCTAATTAGGACCAGGTGTTTCTAATTAGCAATTTCAGGGACACAGGTGTGGGCAATCAAAGCTAATTAGGACCAGGTGTTTCTACTTAGCAATTTGAGGGAAACAGGTGTGGGCAATCAAGGCTAATTCGGACCAGGTGTTTCTAGCTACCAGTTTGATGTACGCGGAGGTGAGGGCAATCAAGGCTAATTCGGACTAGGTGATTCTAATTAGCAATTTGATTGATATAGTTGTGGGCAATCAAGGGCAATTCGGACCAGGTGTTTCAACTGAGCAATTTGAGTGACACAGGTGTGGGCAATCTAGGCTAATTAGGAGCAAGTCTTTCTAATTAGCAATTTGAGTGACACAGGTGTGGGCAGTCAAGACTAATTCGGTCCAGGTGTTTCTAATTAGCAACGTAAGTGACACAGGTGTGGGCAATGAAGACTAATAAGCATCAAGGTTCATAAATACTTTCACTGACTACAGTGTTTGCAATCAAGTCTAATTAAGACCTGGTATTTGTAAATAGCAATTTGAGTGGCACACGTGTGGGAAATCAAGGCTAATTCTGCCCAGGTCGATCTAATTAGCAATATGAGTGACACAGTTGTGGGCAATCAAGACTAATTAGCACCAGGTATCATACATAATTTCAGTGACTACAGTGTTGGCAATCAAGTCTAATTAAGACCTCGTGTTTCCAATTAGCAATTTGAGTGACACAGGTGTGGGCAATCAAGGCTCATTAGGACCAAGTGTTTCTAATTAGCAGTGTGAGTGACACAGGTGTGGGGAATCAATGCTAATTAGGACCAGGTGTTTCTAATTAGCAATTTGAGTGACACAGGTGTGGGCAATCAAGGCTAATTAGGACGTGGTGTTTCTAATTAGCAATTTCGCAGACACAGGTGTGGGCAATCAAGACTAATTTGGACCAGGTGTTTCTAATTAGCAATTTCAAGGACACAGGTGTGGGCTATCAAGGCTAATACAGACCAGATATTTCCAATTAGCAATTTGAGGGACACAGTTGTGGGCAATCAACGCTAACTAGGACTAGGTGTTTCTACTTAGCAATTTCAGGGACACAGTTGAGGGCAATCAAGGCTAATTCGGACCAGATGTTTCTACTTACCAATTTGAGGGACACAGCTGTGGGCAATCAATGCTAAATAGGACCAGGTGTTTCTACTCAGCAATTTGAGGGACACAGGTGTGGGCCATCAAAGCTAATAAGTTCCAGGTGTTTCTACTTAGCAAACTGATTGACACAGTTGTGGGCAATTAAGGGTAATTCGGACCAGGTGTTTCTACTTAGCAATTTGAGTGACACAGGTGTGGGCAATCAAGGCTAATTAGGAGCAAGTGTTTCTCATTAGCAATTTGAGTGACACAGGTGTGGGCAGTCAAGATTAATTTGGTCCAGGTGTTTCTACTTAGTAATTTCAGTGACACAGGTGTGGGAAATCAATTTCAGGGACACAGGTTTGGGCTATCAATGCTAAATAGGACCAGGTGTTTCTAATTACCAGTGTGAGTGACACAGTTGAGGCCAATCAAGGCTAATTAGGACAAGGTGTTTCAAATTAGCAATTTGAGTAACATATTTGTGGGCAATCAAGGCTAATTAGGACCAGGTGTTTCTAATTACCAGTTTGAGGGACACAAAGGTGTGGGCAATTAAGGCTAATTCAGACCAGGTGATTCTAATTAGCAATTTGATTGACACAGTTGTGGGCAATCAAGAGTAATTCGGACCAGGTGTTTCTACTTAGCAATTTGAGTGTCACAGGTGTGGGCAATCTAGGCTAATTAGGAGCAAGTGTTTCTAATTAGCAATTTGAGTGACACAGCTGTCGGCACTCAAGACTAATTCGGTGCAGGTGTTTCTAATTAGCAACTTGAGTGACACTGGTGTGGGCAATTAAGACTAATAAGCACCCAGGTTCATAAATACTATCAGTGACTACAGTGTTGGCAATCAAGTCTAATTAATACCTGATGTTTCTAATTAGCAATTTGAGTGACAGAAGTGTGGGTAATCAAGGCTAATTAGGACCAGGTGTTTCTAATTAGCAATTTCAGGGACACAGGTGTGGGCAATCAAAGCTAATTAGGACCAGGTGTTTCTACTTAGCAATTTGAGGGAAAAAGGTGTGGGCAATCAAGGCCAATTAGGACCAGGTGTTCCTAATTAGCAATTTGAGTGACACAGGTGGGGGCAATGAAGGCTAAATAGGACCAGGTGTTTCTAATTAGCAGTGTGAGTGACACAGTTGTCAGCAATGAAGGGTAATTAGGACAAGGTGTTTCAAATTAGCAATTTGAGTAACATATTTGTGGGCAATCAAGGCTAATTAGGACCAGGTGTTTCTAATTAGCAATTTCAGGGACACAGGTGTGGGCAATTAAGGCCAATTACATCGAGGTGTTTCTACTTAACAATTTGAGGGACACAGGTGTGGGCAATCAAGGGTAACGCAGACCAGGTGTTTCTAATTAGCAATTTCAGATACACAGGTGTGGGCCATGAAGACTAATTAGCACCAGGGTTCATAAATAATTTCAGTGACAACAGTGTTGGCAATGAAGTCTAATTAAGACCTGGTGTGTTACATTAGCAATTTGAGGGACAGAGGTGTGGGAAATCAAGGCTAATTAGGACCAGGTGTTTCTAATTAGCAATTTCAGTGACACAGGTGTGGGCAATCAAGGGTAATTCAGACCAGGTGTTTCTAATTAGCAATTTCAGATACACAGGTGTGGGCCATGAAGACTAATTAGCACCAGGGTTCATAAATAATTTCAGTGACTACAGTGTTGGCAATGAAGTCTAATTAAGACCTGGTGTGTTACATTAGCAATTTGAGGGACAGAGGTGTATGCAATCAAGGCTAATTCGGACCAGGTGTTTCTAATTAGGAATTTGAGGGAAACAGGTGTGGTCAATCAAGACCAATTAGCACCAGGGATCATAAATAATTTCAGTGACTACAGTGTGGGCAATGAAGTCTAATTAAGACCTGGTGTCTTAAATTAGCAATTTGAGTGTCACAGGTGTGGGCAATCAAGGCCAATTAGGACCAGGTGTTCCTAATTAGCAATTTGAGTGACACAGGTGGGGGCAATGAAGGCTAATTAGGCCCAAGTATTTCAAATTACCAATTTCAGTTACACAGGTGTGGGAAATCAAGGCTAATTAGGACCAGGTGTTTCTAATTAGCAACTTGAGATACAGAGGTGTGGGCAATCAAAACTAATTAGCTTCAGGTGTTTCTACTTAGCAGTTTGAGGGAAACAGGTGTGGGCAATCAAGGCTAATTAGTTCCACTTGTTTCTACTTAGCAATTTGAGTGACACACAGGTGTGGGCAATCAAGGCTCATTCGGACCAGGTGTTTCTAATTACCAGTTTGAGGGACACAAAGGTGTGGGCAATTAAGGCTAATTCAGACCACGTGATTCTAATTAGCAATTTGATTGACACAGTTGTGGGCAATCAAGAGTAATTCGGACCAGGTGTTTCTACTTAGCAATTTGAGTGTCACAGGTGTGGGCAATCTAGGCTAATTAGGAGCCAGTGTTTCTAATTAGCAATTTGAGTGACACAGCTGTCGGCAGTCAAGACTAATTCGGTGCAGGTGTTTCTAATTAGCAACTTGAGTGACACTGGTGTGGGCAATTAAGACTAACAAGCACCCGGGTTCATAAATACTATCAGTGACTACAGTGTTGGCAATCAAGTCTAATTAATACCTGGTGTTTCTAATCAGCAATTTGAGTGACACAAGTGTGGGTAATGAAGGCTAATTAGGACCAGGTGTTTCTAATTAGCACTTTGATTGACACAGAAGTGAGCAATCAAGGCGAATTCGGTCCAGGTGTTTCTAATTAGCAATTTGAGTGACAGAGGTGTGGGCAATCAGGGCCAATTAGAATCAGGTATTCCTAATTAGCAGTTTGAGTGACACAGGTGTGGGCAATGAAGGCTAATTAGGCCCAGGTGTTTCTAATGAGCAATTTCAGTGACACAGGTGTGGGCAATCAAGGCTGATTCGGGCTAGGAGTTTCTAATTATCAATTTGAAGGACACAGGCCTGTGCTATCAAGACTCATTCAGACCAGGTGTTTCTAATTATCTATTTGAGGGACAAAGGTGTGGGCAATCAAGGCTAATTCGAACCAGGTGTTTATAATGAGCAATTGGAGAGACGCTGGGGTGGGCAATCAAGGCTAATTCAGACCAGGTGTTTCTAATTAGCAATTTGAGGGACACAGATGTGGGAAATCAAGGCTAATTCTGCCCAGGTGGATCTAGTTAGCAATATCAGTGACACAGTTGTGGGCAATCAAGACTAATTAGCACCAGGGATCATAAATAATTTCAGTGACTACAGTGTTGGCAATCAAGTCTAATTAAGACCTGGTGTCTTAAATTAGCTGTTTGAGTGACACAGGTGTGGGTAATCAAGGCTAATTAGGATCAGGTGTTCCTAATTAGCAGTTTGAGTGACACAGGTGTGGGCAATGAAGGCTAATTAGGCCCAAGTGTTTCAAATTAGCAATTTCAGTTACACAGGTGTGGGAAATCAAGGCTAATTAGGACCAGGTGTTTCTAATTAGCAATTTGAGGGACACAGGTGTGGGAAATCAAGGGTAATTCAGACCAGGTGTTTCTACTTAGCAATTTCAGATACACAGGTGTGGGCCATGAAGACTAATTAGCACCAGGGTTCATAAATAATTTCAGTGACTACAGTGTTGGCAATGAAGTCTAATTAAGACCTGGTGTGTTACATTAGCAATTTGAGGGACAGAGGTGTATGCAATCAAGGCTAATTCGGACCAGGTGTTTCTAATTAGCAATTTCAGTGATACAGGTGTGGGCAATCAAGGCTAATTCAGCCCAGGTGTTTCTAATTAGCAATTTGAGAGACAGAGGTGTGTGCAATCCCGGCTAATTCGAACCTGGTGTATCTACTTAGCAATTCGAGGGACACAGATGTTTGCAATCAAGGCTACTTCAGACCAGGTGTTTCTACTTAGCAATTTGAGTGAAAGAGGTGTGGGCAATGAAGACTAATTAGCACCAGGGATCATAAATAATTTCAGTGACTACAGTGTTGGCAATCAAGTCTAATTAAGACCTGGTGTCTTAAATTAGCTGTTTGAGTCACACAGGTGTAGGTAATCAAGGCTAATTAGGATCAGGTCTTCCTAATTAGCAGTTTGAGTGACACAGGTGTGGGCAATGAAGGCTAATTAGGCCCAGGTGTTTCTAAGTAGCAATTTCAGTGACACATGTGTGGGCAAATAAGGCTAATTAGCACCAGGTGTTTCTAATTAGCAATTTCAGGGACACAGTTGTGGGAAATCAAAGCTAATTAGGACCAGGTGTTTCTACTTAGCAATTTGAGAGAAACAGGTGTGGGCAATCAAGGCTAATTCGGACCAGGTGTTTCTAATTACCAGTTTGAGGTACGCAGAGATGAGGGCAATCAAGGCTAATTCGGACCAGGTGATTCTAATTAGCAATTTGAGTGACACACTTGTGGTCAATCAAGGGTAATTCGGACCAGGTGTTTTTACTTAGCAATTTGAGTGTCACAGATGTGGGCAATCTAGGCTAATTAGGAGCAAGTCTTTCTAATTGGCAATTTGAGTGACACAGGTGTGGGCACTCAAGACTAATTCGGTCCAGGTGTTTCTAATTAGCAACTTGAGGAACACAGGTGTGGGCAATGAAGACTAATAAGCATCAAGGTTCATAAATACTTTCAGTGACTACAGTGTTGGCAATCAAGTCTAATTAAGACCTGGTGTTTGTAAATAGCAATTTGAGTGACACAGGTGTGGGAAATGAAGGCTAATTCTGCCCAGGTGGATCTAATTAGCAATATGAGTGACAAAGTTGTGGGCAATCAAGACTAATTAGCACCAGGTATCATACATAATTTCAGTGACTACAGTGTTGGCAATCAAGTCTAATTAAGACCTCGTGTTTCCAATTAGCAATTTGAGTGACACAGATGTGGGCAATCAAGGCTAATTAGGACCAAGTGTTTCTAATTAGCAGTGTGAGTGACACAGTTGTGGGGAATCAATGCTAATTAGGACCAGGTATTTCTAATTACCAATTTGAGTGACACAGTTGTGGGCAATGAAGGCTAATTAGGCCCAAGTGTTTCAAATTACCAATTTCAGTTACACAGGTATGGGAAATCAAGGCTAATTAGGACCAGGTGTTTCTAATTAGCAACTTGAGATACAGAGGTGTGGGCAATCAAAACTAATTAGCTTCAGGTGTTTCTACTTAGCAGTTTGAGGGAAACAGGTGTGGGCAATCAAGGCTAATTAGTTCCACTTGTTTCTACTTAGCAATTTGAGTGACACACAGGTGTGGGCAATCAAGGCTCATTCGGACCAGGTGTTTCTAATTACCAGTTTGAGGGACACAAAGGTGTGGGCAATTAAGGCTAATTCAGACCACGTGATTCTAATTAGCAATTTGATTGACACAGTTGTGGGCAATCAAGGCTAATTCGGACCAGGTGTTTCTACTTAGCAATTTGAGTGTCACAGGTGTGGGCAATCTAGGCTAATTAGGAGCAAGTGTTTCTAATTAGCAATTTGAGTGACACAGCTGTCGGCAGTCAAGACTAATTCGGTGCAGGTGTTTCTAATTAGCAACTTGAGTGACACTGGTGTGGGAAATTAAGACTAATAAGCACCCGAGTTCATAAATACTATCAGTGACTACAGTGTTGGCAATCAAGTCTAATTAATACCTCGTGTTTCTAATTAACAATCTGAGTGACACAAGTGTGGGTAATGAAGGCTAATTAGGACCAGGTGTTTCTAATTAGCACTTTGATTGACACAGAAGTGAGCAATCAAGGCGAATTCGGTCCAGGTGTTTCTAATTAGCAATTTGAGTGACAGAGGTGTGGGCATTCAGGGCCAATTAGAATCAGGTATTCCTAATTAGCAGTTTGAGTGACACAGGTGTGGGCAATGAAGGCTAATTAGGCCCAGGTGTTCTAATGAGCAATTTCAGTGACACAGGTATGGGCAATCAAGGCTGATTCGGGCTAGGAGTTTCTAATTATCAATTTGAAGGACACAGGCGTGTGCAATCAAGGCTAATTTGGACCAGGTGTTTCTAATTAGCAATTTGAGGGACACAGGTGTGGGCAATCAGGGCTAATTAAGATCAGGTGTTCCTAATTAGCAGTTTGAGTGACACAGATGTGGGCAATGAAGGCTAATAAGGCCCAGGTGTTTCTAATGAGCAATTTCAGTGACACAGGTGTGGGCAATCAAGGCTTATTCGGGCTAGGAGTTTCTAATTATCAATTTGAAGGACACAGGCCTGTGCTATCAAAACTCATTCAGACCAGGTGTTTCTAATTATCAATTTGAGGGACAAAGGTGTGGGCAATCAAGGCTAATTCGAACCAGGTGTTTTTAATTAGCAATTGGGGTGACGCTGGTGTGGGCAATCAAGGCTAATTCAGACCAGGTGTTTCTAATTAGCAATTTGAGGGACACAGATGTGGGAAATCAAGGCTAATTCTGCCCAGGTGGATCTAGTTAGCAATATGAGTGACACAGTTGTGGGCAATCAAGACTAATTAGCACCAGGTATCATAAATAATTTCAGTGACTACAGTGTTGGCAATCAAGTCTAATTAAGACCTGGTGTCTTAAATTAGCTGTTTGAGTGACACAGGTGTTGGTAATCAAGGCTAATTAGGATCAGGTGTTCCTAATTAGCAGTTTGAGTGACACAGGTGTGGGCAATGAAGGCTATTTAGGCCCTGGTGTTTCTAAGTAGTAATTTCAGTTACACAGTTGTGGGAAATCAAGGCTAATTAGGACCAGGTGTTTCTAATTAGCAATTTCAGGGACACAGATGTGGGCAATCAAAGCTAATTAGGACCAGGTGTTTCTACATAGCAATTTGAGGGAAACAGGTGTGGGCAATCAAGGCTAATTCGGACCAGGTGTTTCTAATTACCAGTTTGAGGTACATAGAGATGAGGGCAATCAAGGCTAATTTGGACCAGGTGATTCTAATTAGCAATTTGAGTGACAAACTTGTGGGCAATCAAGGGTAATTCAGACCAGGTGTTTTTACTTAGCAATTTCATTGTCACAGATGTGGGCAATCTAGGCTATTTAGGAGCAAGTCTTTCTAATTAGCAATTTGAGTGACACAGGGTGGGCTGTCAAGACTAATTCGGTCCAGGTGTTTCTAATTAGCAACTTGAGTGACACAGGTGTGGGCAATGAGGACTAATAAGCATCAAGGTTCATAAATACTTTCAGTGACTACAGTGTTGGCATTCAAGTCTAATTAAGACCTGGTGTTTGTAAATAGCAATTTGAGTGACACAGGTGTGGGAAATGAAGGCTAATTCTGCCCAGGTGGATCTAATTAGCAATATGAGTGACACAGTTGTGGGCAATCAAGACTAATTAGCACCAGGTATCATACATAATTTCAGTGACTACAGTGTTGGCAATCAAGTCTAATTAAGACCTCGTGTTTCCAATTAGCAATTTGAGTGACACAGATGTGGGCATACAAGGCTAATTAGGACCAAGTGTTTCTAATTAGCAGTGTGAGTGACACAGTTGTGGGGAATCAATGCTAATTAGGACCAGGTATTTCTAATTACCAATTTGAGGGACACAGGTGTGGGCAACCAAGTCTAATTAGGACGTGGTGTTTCTAATTAGCAATTTCACAGACACAGGTGTGGGTAATCAAGGCTAATTCGGACCAGGTGTTTCTAATTACCAGTTTGAGGTACGCAGAGGTGAGGGCAATCAAGGCTAATTCGGACCAAGTGATTCTAATTAGCAATTTGAGTGACACAGGTGTGGGAAATGAAGGCTAATTCTGCCCAGGTGGATCTAATTAGCAATATAAATGACACAGTTGTGGGCAATCAAGACTAATTAGCACCAGGTATCATACATAATTTCAGTGACTACAGTGTTGGCAATCAAGTCTAATTAAGACCTCGTGTTTCCAATTAGCAATTTGAGTGACACAGATGTGGGCAATCTAGGCTAAATAGGACCAAGTGTTTCTAATTAGCAGTGTGAGTGACACAGTTGTGGGGAATCAATGCTAATTAGGACCAGTTGTTTCTAATTAGCAATTTGAGTGACACAGGTGTGGGCAACCAAGGCTAATTAGAACGTGGTGTTTCTAATTAACAATTTCGCAGACACAGGTGTGGGCAATCAAGACTAATTTGGACCAGGTGTTTCTAATTAGCAAGTTCAAGGACACAGGTGTGGGCAATCAAGGCTAATTCGGATCAGGTGGTTGTAATTAGCAATATGAGTGACACAGGTGTGGGATATGAAGACTAATTAGCAGCAGTGTTCATAAGTAATTTCAGTGACTACAATGGTCGCAACCAAGTATAATTAATATTTGGTGTCTTAAATTAGCCATTTCAGTGACAGAGGTGTGGGCAATCAAGGCTAATTAGGACAAGGTGTTTCAAATTAGCAATTTGAGGGACACAGGTGTGTGCAATCAAGGCTAATTAGGCCCAGGTGTTTCTAATTAGCAATTCCAAGGACACAGGTGTGGACAATCAAGGTTAATTATGTCGAGGTGTTTCTACTTAACAATTTGAGGGACACAGGTGTGGACAATCAAGGGTATTTCAGACCAGGTGTTTCTAATTAGCAATTTCAGATACACAGGTGTGGGACATGAAGACTAATTAGCACCAGGGTTCATAAATAATTTCAGTGACTACAGTGTTGGCAATGAAGTCTAATTAAGACCTGTGTTACATTAGCAATTTGAGGGACAGAGGTGTGTGCAATCAAGGCTACTTCAGACCAGGTGTTTCTACTTAGCAATTTGAGTGAAAGAGGTGTGGGCAATCAAGGCTAATTCGGATCAGGTGGTTGTAATTAGCAATATGAGTGACACAGGTGTGGAATATGAAGACTAATTAGCAGCAGGGTTCATAAGTCATTTCAGTGACTACAGTGGTGGCAATCAAGTCTAATTAATATTTGGTGTCTTAAATTAGCAACTTCAGTAACAGAGGTGTGAGCAATGAAGGTTAATTAGGCCCAGGTGTTTATAATGAGCAATTTCAGTGACACAGGTGTGGGCAATCAAGGCTTATTTGGGCTAGGAGTTTCTAATTATCAATTTAAAGAACACAGGCCTGTGCTATCAAGAATAATTCAGACCAGGTGTTTCTAATTAGCAATTTGAGGGACACAGGTGTGGGCAATCAAGGCTAATTCGAACCAGGTGTTTATAATTAGCAATTGGGGTGACGTTGGTGTGGGCAATCAAGGCTAATTCAGACCAGGTGTTTCTACTTAGCAATTTGATTGATACAGTTGTGGGCAATCAAGAGTAATTCAGACCAGGTGTTTCTACTTAGCAATTTGGGTGTCACAGGTGTGGGCAATCAAGGCTAATTAGGAGCAAGTGTTTCTAATTAGCAATTTGAGTGACACAGCTGTTGGCAGTCAAGACTAATTCGGTGCAGGTGTTTCTAATTAGCAGCTTGAGTGACACAGGAGTGGGCAATGAAGACTAATAAGCACCCGGGTTCATAAATAATTTCAATGACTACAATGTTGGCAATCAAGTCTAATTAAAACCTGGTGTTTCTAATTAGCAATTAGAGTGACACAAGTGTGGGTAATCAAGGCTATTTAATACCAGGTGTTTCTAATTAGCACTTTGATTGACACAGAAGTGAGCAATCAAGGCTAATTCGGTCCAGGTGTTTCCAATTAGCAATTTGAGTGACAGAGGTGTGGGCAATCAAGGCTGCTTAGGACCAAGTGTTTCTAATTAGCAGTGTGAGTGACACAGTTGTGGGGAATCAATGCTAATTAGGACCAGGTGTTTCTAATTAGCAATTTGAGTGACACAGGTGTGGGCAATCAAGGCTAATTAGTACGTGGTGTTTCTAATTAGCAATTTCGCAGACACAGGTGTGGGCAATCAAGGCTAATTAGGACCAGGTGTTTCTAATTAGGAATTTCAAGGACACAGGTGTGGGCGATCAAGGCTAATACGGACCAGATGTTTCTAAATAGCAATTTGAGCGACACAGTTGTGGGCAATCAAGGCTAACTAGGACCAGGTGTTTCTATTTAGCAATTTCAAGGACACAGTTGAGGGCTATCAAGGCTAATTCGGACCAGATGTTTCTACTTACCAATTTGAGGGACACAGCTGTGGGCAATCAAAGCTAACTTGGACCAGGTGTTTCTACTCAGCAATTTGAGGGACACAGGTGTGGGCAATCAAAGCTAATTAGTTCCAGGTGTTTCTACTTAGCAAATTGATTGACACAGTTGTGGGCAATCAAGGGTAATTCGGACCAGGTGTTTCTACTTAGCAATTTGAGTGACACAGGTGTGGGCAATCTAGGCTAATTAGGAGCAAGTGTTTCTAATTAGCAATTTGAGTGACACAGGTGTTGGCAATCAAGGCTAATTAGGACCAGGTGTTCTAATTAGCAATTTCATTGACACAGGTGTGGGCAATCTAGGCTTATTCTGACTAGGAGTTTCTAATTATCAATTAGAATGACACAGGCGTGTGCAATCAAGGCTAATTCGGACCAGGTGTTTCTAATTAGCAATTTGAGGGAAACAGGTGTGGTCAATCAAGAATAATTAGCACCAGGGATCATAAATAATTTCATTGACTACAGTGTTGGCAATCAAGTCTAATTAAGACCTGGTGTCTTAAATTAGCAATTTGAGTGACACAGGTATGGGCAATCAAGGCTAATTAGGACCAGTTGTTACTAATTAGCAATTTGAGTGACACATGTGTGGGCAATGAAGGCTAATTAAGCCCAAGTGTTTCAAATTAGCTATTTAAGTTACACAGGTGTGGGAAATCAAGGCTAATTAGGACCAGGTGTTTTTAATTAGCAATTTGTGGGACAGAGGTGTGGGCAATCAAGGCTAATTAGTACAAGGTGTTTCTAATTAGCAATTTCAGGGACACAGGTGTGGGCAATCAAAGCTAATTAGTTCCACGTGTTTCTACTTAGGAATTTGAGTGACACACAGGTGTGGGCAATCAAGGTTCATTCGTACCAGGTGTTTCTAATTACCAGTTTGAGGGACACAAAAGTGTGGGCAATCAAGGCTAATTCAGACCAGGTGATTCTAATTAGCAATTTGATTGACACAATTGTGGGCAATCAAGAGTAAATCGGACCTGGTGTTTCTACTTAGCAATTTGAGTGTCACAGGTGTGGGCAATCTAGGCTAATTAGGAGCAAGTGTTTCTAATTAGCAATTTCAGTGACACAGGTGTGGGCAGACCAGACTAATTCGGTGCAAGTGTTTATAATTAGCAACTTGAGTGACACAGATGTGGGCAATTAAGTTAATAAGCACCCAGGGTCATAAATAATTTCAGTGACTACAGTGTTGGCAATCAAGTCTAATTAGTACCTGGTGTTTCTAATTAGCAATTTGAGTGACACAAGTGTGGGTAATCAAGGCTAATTAGGACCAAGTGTTTCTAATTAGCACTTTGATTGTCACAGAAGTGAGCCTCAAGGCTAATTCGGACCAGGTGTTTCTAATTAGTAATTTCAAGGACACAGGTGTGGGCAATCAGGGCTAATTAGGATCAGGTGTTCCTAATTAGCAGTTTGAGTGACACAGGGGTCGGCAATGAAGGCTAATTAGGCCCAGGTGTTTCTAATGAGCAATTTCAGTGACACAGGTGTGGGCAATCAAAACTTATTAGGCTATGATTTTCTAATTATCAATTTGAAGGACCCAGGCCTGTGCTATCAACCCTTATTCGGACCAGGTGTTTCTAATTAGTAATTTGAGGGACACAGGTGTGGGCAATCAAGGCTAAATCGAACCAGGTGTTTATAATTAGCAATTGGGAAGACACAGGTGTGGGCAATCAAGGCTAATTCAGACCAGGTGTTTCTGATTAGCAATTTGAGGGACACAGATGAACGCAATCAAGGCTTATTTGTACCAGGTGGATCTAATTAGCAATATGAGTGACACAGATGTGGGCAATCAAGACTAATTAGCACCAGGTATCATAAATAATTTCATTGACTACAGTGTTGGCAATCAAGTCTAATTAAGACCTGGTGTCTTAAATTAGCAGTTTGAGTGACACATGTGTGGGTAATCAAGGCTAATTAGGATCAGGTGTTCCTAATTAGCAGTTTGAGTGACACGGGTGTGGGCAATGAAGGCAAATTAGGCCCAGGTGTTTCTAAGTAGCAATTTCAGTGACACATGTGTGGGCAATCAAGGCTAATTAGTATCAGGTGTTTCTAATTAGCAATTTCAGGGACACAGGTGTGGGCAATCAAAGTTAATTAACACCAGGTGTTTCTTCTTAGCAATTTGAAGGAAACAGGTGTGGACAATCAAGACTAATTCGGACCAGGTGTTTCTAATTACCAGTTTGAGGTTCGCAGAGGTGAGGGCAATCAAGGCTAATTCGGACCAGGTGCTTCTACTTAGCAATTTGAGTGTCACAGGTGTGGGCAGTCAAGACTAATTCTGTCCAGGTGTTTCTAATTAGCAAATTGAGTGACACAGGTGTGGGCAATGAAGACTAATAAGCATCAAGGTTCATAAATACTTTCAGTGACTACAGTGTTGGCAATCAAGTCTAATTAAGACCTGGTGTTTCTAATTAGCAATTTGAGTGACACAGTTGTGGGCAATCAAGGCTAATTATGACCAGGTGTTTCTAATTAGCAATTTCAAGGAGACAGGTGTGGGCTATCAAGGCTAATACAGACCAGATGTTTCTAATTAGCAATTTGAGGGACACAGTTGTGGGCAATCAACGCTAACTAGGACTAGGTGTTTCTACTTACCAATTTCAGGGACATAGTTGAGGGCTATCAAGGCTAATTCGGACAAGATGTTTCTCCTTACCAATTTGAGGGACACAGCTGTGGGCAATCAACTCTAACTAGGACCAGGTGTTTCTACTCAGCAATTTGAGGGACACAGGTGTGGGCAATCAAAGGTAATTAGTTCCAGGTGTTTCTACTTAGCAAATTGATTGACACAGTTGTGGGCAATCAAGGGTAATTCGGACCAGGTGTTTCTACTTAGCAATTTGAGTGACACAGGTGTGGGCAATCAGGGCTAATTAGGAGCAAGTGTTTCTCATTAGCAATTTGAGTGACACAGGTTTGGGAACTCAATTTCAGGGACACAGGTTTGGGCAATCAATGCTAAATAGGACCAGGTGTTTCTAATTAGCAGTGTGAGTGACACAGTTGTGGGAAATCAAGGCTAATTAGGACAAGGTGTTTCAAATTAGCAATTTGAGTAACACATTTATGGGCAATCAAGTCTAATTAAGACCAGGTGATTCTAGTTAATATTTTGATTGACAGAGGTGTGTGCAATCAAGGCTAATTAGGCCCAGGTGTTTCTAATTAGCAATTTCAGGGACACAGGTGTGGGCAATCAAGGCTAATTACGTAGAGGTGTTTCTACTTAGCAATTTGAGGGACACAGGTGTGGGCAATCAAGGGTAATTCAGACCAGGTGTTTCTAATTAGCAATTTCTGACACACAGGTGTGGGCCATGAAGACTAATTAGCACCAGGGTTGATAAATAATTTCAGCGACTACAGTGTTGGCAATGAAGTCTAATTAAGACCTGGTGTGTTACATTAGCAATTTCAGTGACACAGGTGTGGGCAATTAAGGCTAATTAGGACCTGGTGCTTCTAATGAGCAATTTCAGTGACACAGGTGTGGGCAATCAAGGCTAATTCAGCCCAGGTGTTTCTAATTAGCAATTTGAGGGACAGAGGTGTGGGCAATCAACACTAACTAGGACAAGGTGTTTCTACTCAGCAATTTGAGGGACACAGGTGTGGGCAATCAAAGCTAATTAGTTCCACTTGTTTCTACATAGAAATTTGAGTGACACACAGGTGTGGGCAATCAAGGCTCATTCGGACCAGGTGATTCCAATTACCAGTTTGAGGGACACAAAGGTGTGGGCAATCAAGGCTAATTCAGACCAGGTGATTCTAATTAGCAATTTGATTGACACAGTTGTGGGCAATCAAGAGTAATTCGGACCAGGTGTTTCTACTTAGCAATTTGAGTGACACAGGTGTGGGCAATCAGGGCTAATTAGGATCAGGTGTTCCTAATTAGCAGTTTGAGTGATCCAGGTGTGGGCAATGAAGGCTAATTAGGCCCAGGTGTTTCTAATGAGCAATTTCAGTGACACAGGTGTGGGCAATCAAGGCTTATTCCGGCCAGGAGTTTCTAATTATCAATTTGAAGGACACAGGCGTGTGCAATCAAGGCTAATTCGGCCCAGGGTTTCTAATTAGCAATTTCAGTGACACAGGTGTGGGCAATCAAGACTTATTCAGGCTAGGCGTTTCTAATTATCAATTAGAAGGACACAGGCCTGGGCTATCAAGACTAATTCAGACCAGGTGTTTCTAATTAGCAACTTGAGGGACACAGGTGTGGGCAATCAAGGCTAATTCGAACCAGGTGTTTATAATTAGCAATTGGGGAGATGCTGGTGTGGGCAATCAAGGCTAATTCAGACCAGGTGTTTCTAATTAGCAATTTGAGGGACACAGATGTGGGCAATCAAGGCTTATTTGGACCACGTGGATCTAATTAGCATTATGAGTGAAACAGGTGTGGGCAATCAAGAGTAATTAGCACCAGGTATCATAAATAATTTCAGTGACTACAGTGTTGGCAATCAAGTCTAATTAAGACCTGGTGTCTTAAATTAGCAGTTTGAGTGACACAGGTGTGGGTAATCAAGGCTAATTAGGATAAGGTGTTCCTAATTAGCAGTTTGAGTGACACAGGTGTGGGCAATCAAAGGTAATTAGGACCAGGTGTTTCTACTTAGCAATCTGAGGGAAACAGGTGTGGGCAATCAAGGCTAATTCGGACCAGGTGTTTCTAACTACCAGGTTGAGGTACGCAGAGATGAGGGCAATCAAGGCTAATTCGGACCAGGTGATTCTAATTAGCAATTTGATTGACACAGTTGTGGGCAATCAAGGGTAATTCGGACCAAGTGTTTCTACTTAGCAATTTGAGTGACACAGGTGTGGGCAATGAAGACTAATAAGCATCAAGGTTCATAAATACTTTCAGTGACTACAGTGTTGGCAATCAAGTCTAATTAAGACCTGGTGTTTGTAAATAGCAATTTGAGTGACACAGGTGTGGGAAATCAAGGCTAATTCTGTCCAGGTGGATCTAATTAGCAATATGAGTGACAATGTTGTGGGCAATCAAGACTAATTAGCACCAGGTATCATAAATAATTTCAGTGACTACAGTGTTGGCAATCAAGTCTAATTAAGACCTCTTGTTTCCAATTAGCAATTTGAGTGACACAGGTGTGGGCAATCAAGGCTGCTTAGGACCAAGTGTTTCTAATTAGCAGTGTGAGTGACACAGTTGTGGGGAATCAATGCTAATTAGGACCAGGTGTTTCTAATTAGCAATTTGAGTGACACAGGTGTGGGCAATCAAGGCTAATTAGTACGTGGTGTTTCTAATTAGCAATTTCGCAGACACAGGTGTGGGCAATCAAGGCTAATATGGACCAGATGTTTCTAAGTAGCAATTTGAGGAACACAGTTGTGGGCAATCAATGCTAACTAGGACTAGGTGTTTCTACTTAGCAATTTCAGGGACACAGTTGAGGGCTATCACTTCTAATTCGGACCAGATGTTTCTACTTACCAATTTGAGGGACACAGCTGTGGGTAATCAAAGCTAACTTGGACCAGGTGTTTCTACTCAGCAATTTGAGGGACACAGGTGTGGGCAATCAAAGCTAATTAGTTCCAGGTGTTTCTAATTAGCAAATTGATTGACACAGTTGTGGGCAATCAAGGGTCATTCGGACCAGGTGTTTCTACTTAGCAATGTGAGTGACACAGGTGTGGGCAATCAAGGCTAATTAGGAGCAAGTGTTTCTCATTAGCAATTTGAGTGACAAAGGTGTGTGCAATGAAGGCTAATTAGGCCCAGGTGTTTCTAATTAGCAATTTTAGGGACACAGGTGTGGGCCATGAAGACTAATTAGCACCAGGGTTCCTAAATAATTTCAGTGACTACCGTGTTGGCAATGAAGTCTTATTAAGACCTGGTGTGTTACATTAGCAATTTCAGTGACACATGTGTGGGCAATCAATGCTAATTATGACCAGGTGTTTCTAACTAGCAATTTAGTGACACAGGCGTGGGCAATAAAGGCTAATTCAGCCCAGGTGTTTTTAATTAGCAATTTGAGAGACAGAGGTGTGTGTAATCAAGGCTAATTCGAACCAGGTGTTTCTAATTAGCAATTTGAGGGACACAGATGTATGCAATCAAGGCTACTTCAGACCAGGTGTTTCTACTTAGCAATTTGAGTGAAAGAGGTGTGGGTAATCAATGCTAATTTGGACCAGGTGTTTCTACTTAGCAGTTTGAGTGAAAGAGGTGTGGGCAATCAAGGCTAATTCGGATCAGGTGGTTGTAATTAGTAATATGAGTGACACAGGTGTGGAATATGAAGACTAATTAGCAGCAGGGTTCATAAGTAATTTCAGTGACTACAGTGGTGGCAATCAAGTCTAATTAAGACCTGGTGTTTGTAAATAGCAATTTGAGTGACACAGGTGTGGGAAGTCAAGGCTAATTCTGTCTAGGTGGATCTAATTAGCAATAAGAGTGACTCAGTTGTGGGCAATCAAGACTAATTAGCACCAGGTATCATAAATAACTTCAGTGACTACAGTGTTGGCAATCAAGTCTAATTAAGACCGCGTGTTTCCAATTAGCAATTTGAGTGACACAGGTGTGGGCAATCAAGGCTGCTTAGGACCAAGTGTTTCTAATTAGCAGTGTGAGTGACACAGTTGTGGGGAATCAATGCTAATTAGGACCAGGTGTTTCTAATTAGCAATTTGAGTGACACAGGTGTGGGCAATCAAGGCTAATTAGGACGTGGTGTTACCAATTAGCAATTTTGCAAACACAGGTGTGGGCAATCAAGGCTAATTAGGACCAGGTGTTTCCAATTAGCACTTTGATTGACACAGAAGTGAGCAATCAAGGCTAATTCAGCCCAGGTGTTTCTAATTAGCCATTTGAGTGACACAGGTGTGGGCAATCAGGGCTGATTAGGACCAGGTGTCCCTAATTTGCAATTTGAGTGACACAGGTGTGGGCAATGAAGGCTAATTAGGCCCAAGTGTTTCAAATTAGCAATTTCAGTTACAAAGGTGTGGGAAATCAAGGCTAATTAGGACCAGGTGTTTCTAATTAGCAATTTGAAGGACAGAGGTGTGGGCAACCAAGGCTAATTAGTATTAGGTGTTTCTAATTAGGAATTTGAGGGACAAAAGTGTGGGCAATCAAAGCTAATTAGTTCGAGGTGTTTCTACTTAGCAGTTTGAGGCAAACAGGTGTGGGCAATCAAGGCTAATTAGTTCCACTTGTTTTTACTTAGAAATTTGAGTGACACACAGGTGTGGGCAATCAAGGCTCATTCGGACCAGGTGTTTCTAATTACCAGTTTGAGGGATACAAAGGTGTGGGTAATCAAGGCTAATTCGGACCAGGTGATTCTAATTAGCAATTTGATTGAGACAGTTGTGGGCAATCAAGAGTAATTCGGACCAGGTGTTTCTCCTTAGCAATTTGAGTGTCACAGGTGTGGGCAATCTAGGCTAATTAGGAGCAAGTGTTTCTAATTAGCAATTTCATTGACACAGGTGTGGGCAATCAAGGCTTATTCTGACTAGGAGTTTCTAATTATCAATTAGAAGGACACAGGCGTGTGCAATCAAGGCTTATTCGGACCAGGTGTTTCTAATTAGCAATTTGAGGGAACAGGTGTGGTCAATCAAGAATAATTAGCACCAGGGATCATAAATAATTTCAGTGACTACAGTGTTGGCAATCAAGTCTAATTAAGACCTGGTGTCTTAAATTAGCAATTTGAGTGACACAGGTGTGGACAATCAAGACTAATTAGGACCAGGTGTTACTAATTAGCAATTTGAATGACACATGTGTGTGCAATGAAGGCTAATTAAGCCCAAGTGTTTCAAATTAACTATATCAGTTACACAGGTGTGCAAAATCAAGGCTAATTAGGACCAGGTGTTTCTAATTAGCAATTTGAGGGACAGAGGTGTGGGCAATCAAGGCTAATTAGTACAAGGTGTTTCTATTTAGCAATTTCAGGGACACAGGTGTGGGCAATCAAAGCTAATTAGTTCTAGTTGTTTCTACTTAGCAGTTTGAGGGAAACAGGTTTGGGCTATCAAGGCTAATTAGTTCCATTTGTTTCTACTTAGCAATTTGAGTGACACACAGGTGTGGGCAATCAAGGCTCATTCGGACCAGGTGTTTCTAATTAGCAGTTTGAGGGACACAAAGGTGTGGGCAATCAATGCTAATTCAGACCAGGTGATTCTACTTAGCAATTTGATTGACACAGTTGTGGGCAATCAAGAGTAATTCGGACCTGGTGTTTCTACTTAGCAATTTGAGTGTCACTGGTGTGGGCAATCTAGGCTAATTAGGAGCAAGTGTTTCTAATTAGCAATTTCAGTGACACAGGTGTGGGCAGTCCAGACTAATTCGGTGCAGGTGTGTATAATTAGCAACATGAGTGACACAGGTGTGGGCAATTAAGTTAATAAGCACCCAGGTTCATAAGTAATTTCAGTGACTACAGTGTTGGCAATCAAGTCTAATTAATACCTGGTGTTTCTAATTAGCAATTTGAGTGACACAAGTGTGGGTAAACAAGGCTAATTAGGACCAGGTGTTTCTAATTAGCACTTTGATTGACACAGAAGTGAGCCTCAAGGCTAATTCGGACCAGGTGTTTCTAATTAGTAATTTCAAGGACACAGGTGTGGGCAATCAGGGCTAATTAGGATCACGTGTTCCTAATTAGCAGTTTGAGTGACACAGGGGTGGGCAATGAAGGCTAATTAGGCCCAGGTGTTTCTAATGAGCAATTTCAGTGACACAGGTGTGGGCAATCAAAGCTTATTAGGGCTAGGATTTTCTAATTATCAATTTGAAGGACACAGGCCTGTGCTATCAAGACTAATTCGGACCAGGTGTTTCTAATTAGCAATTTCATTGACACAGGTGTGGGCAATCAAGGCTAATTCGAACCAGGTGTTTATAATTAGCAATTGGGGAGACACAGGTGTGTGCAATCAAGGCTAATTCAGACCAGGTGTTTCTAATTAGCAATTTTAGGGACACAGATGTACGCAATCAAGGCTTATTTGGACCAGGTGGATCTAATTAGCAATATGAGTGACACAGATGTGGTCAATCAAGAATAATTAGCACCAGGTATCATAAATAATTTCATTGACTACAGTGTTGGCAATCAAGTCTAATTAAGACCTGGTGTCTTAAATTAGCAGTTTGAGTGACACACGTGTAGGTAATCAAGGCTAATTAGGATCAGGTGTTTCTAATTAGCAATTTCAGGGACACAGTTGTGGGCAATCAAGGCTAATTACGTCGAGGTGTTTTTACTTAGCAATTTGAGGGACACAGGTGTGGGCAATCAAGGGTAATTCAGACCAGGTGTTTCTAATTAGCAATTTCAGATACACAGGTGTGGGCCATGAAGACTAATTAGCACCAGGGTTGATAAATAATTTCAGTGACTACAGTGTTGGCAATGAAGTCTAATTAAGACCTCGTCTGTTACATTAGCAATTTCAGTGACACAGGTGTGGGCAATCAAGGCTAATTCAGCCCAGGTGTTTCTAATTAGCAATTTGAGGGACAGAGGTGTGGGCAATCAAAGCTAATTAGTTCCAGGTGTTTCTACTTAGCAGTTTGAGGCAAACAGGTGTGGGCAATCAAGGCTAATTAGTTCCACTTGTTTCTACTTAGAAATTTGAGTGACACACAGGTGTGGGCAATCAAGGCTCATTCGGACCAGGTGATACCAATTACCAGTTTGAGGGACACAAAGGTGTGGGTAATCAAGGCTAATTCAGACCATGTGATTCTAATTAGCAATTTGATTGACACAGTTGTGGGCAATCAAGAGTAATTTGGACCAGGTGTTTCTACTTAGCAATTTGAGTGACACAGGTGTGGGCAATCAGGGCTAATTAGGATCAGGTGTTCCTAATTAGCAGTTTGAGTGACACAGGTGTGGGCAATGAAGGCTAATTAGGCCCAGGTGTTTCTAATGAGCAATTTCAGTGACACAGGTGTGGGCAATCAAGGCTATTTAGGACCAGGTGTTTCTAAGTAGCAATTTCGGGGACCCAGATGTGGGCAATCAAGGCACTCATCAAGTGTGCTGCGTTCACAGGATGCGCAGAGACCCCGGAGCCACGAGAGCTTTTGCGATTGCACGATGCAGCGCTGGGAGCAAAGAGGCAGGTGTGGGGGGGAGGGAGGAAGAGGTCAGCAGTGGCGGGAAGAAAGCCCGATGGTCTGCAACGTGAAGATGGACAGGAAGGACCACAGGCAGGGACTGCACCCACGAAGGGATGGGAGGTGGCCCAACTTCCACGGACAAGCTCAAGACCACGGAAACCGCTGGCAGCTCCTCCAGCAGCGCGCAAGGCCCCAGGGAGCCGAGTGCGTGCTGCGCGGGCTGAAGACGGGCCGAAAGAACAGGCGGTGGTAGAACACCGGAGCGTGCACAGCCGATTGGTGTTGTGGAAACCCGCGGGTGCAGGGAGAAACTCCACGCTACGGAAAGGTCCCAGGCAAGGCGACGGCGCTGGACCAAGAGTCCAGCATTCTGGGGAGCATCAAGTGTCTGCATGACAGCCAGAAAGAGCCAATGTCTAGAGGCGGATGGGGGGAGAGTTGGAAACGAAGTCCACAGAGCTGGAAAGAGCTATGTTGAATAAAGAATACAGACGGTTAACAGAGTGTCATGGTATGAAATGTGTCCCCTACAGTCTCATGTATTTGGCCTGGTCATGGCACCTTGAAAGGTGGAGCCTCGCTGGAGGAAGGCAGTCACAAGGGGTGGTCCTTGAGGTGGATTAGTCCCACCCTACCTCCAGGAGAATTCGATCTTTGCAGCAAGCAGTCTGAAGCTCTCAGCTTCCAAGATGTCTGCGATGACTTAGCCTCCTCCAGCTTTGGCCAGCCAGCCATGCCGTCTCTGCCATGAGAAGCTGCCTCCCCTCTGGAACTGTAAGCTGAATAAACCTCCCTTTCTCCCTTAAGTTGATCGACTTTGAGTATTCTCTCACAGCAATAATTAAGAGCAACTGTTACACAGAGCAAAGGTAGAAAGGGAACATGGTGCGAAATGAGGGTGAAGATGAGGAGAGGCTCAGGAGACCAGGAGCAAAGTGAGGATGCCCACACGCAATGGGACAGGCAGGTTGGGCGGGCACGTGGACGGAAGAACAGAAAAGAGGGCTGGAGGGACACAGGCTGAGACCCTGTGGCGGGCCAAGGAGCGTGGGCTGAGACCCCAGGGTCGGTCAGGGAAGCAGCTGACCCCAGAGGTGGCTTAGGGACTAGCCTAGTTAGGCCCAGCTGTCAACTTGACAGGTGAGGGTTTGAGCTCCGGGTACGTCGGTAGAGAATTCATGGCTGAGTTCAGCCCAGAGCAAACCTGCAAGAGGTTGCCTAGCTGATGGGGAAGGCCCAGTCCAAGGTGGGTGGGACTAGGCCCTGAACTGGTGAATAAAAGACTGAGAATTTGTTGAGGCAGTTGACATCCTTGTGTACACTTAGCCAGACCTGCTGGTCTGGCGAATAAGGCTTGTCAGTCTCTTAACCATTTTGTGGTGATGGTGTGGCCAGTTCCCTTGTCCCTGGTGTTGGTGCATGCTCTCCCGTCAAGCTAGACTGAGAACTGCAACTGGTCTGTCAGTAAGGAAACAATCCCCTTGTTCCCGTACTCTGTTCGACAGTCATTTATCAGCAATTGTGTGGGCGGACCCCAACGGGGGACATAGGCTGAGACCCCAGGATGGGAGAACGATACAGGGTGAGATCCTGTGGTGGGTCAAGGTCGCAGGGTGAGAGCCCGAGGCCTACGAAGATAGAGGCTGAGACCCCTTAGTTAGGACAGTG
Source organism: Typhlomys cinereus (assembly GCA_023101885.1). Classification (NCBI taxonomy): domain Eukaryota; kingdom Metazoa; phylum Chordata; class Mammalia; order Rodentia; family Platacanthomyidae; genus Typhlomys; species Typhlomys cinereus. Next base: position 241,466 of record JALPQD010000938.1, on the reverse strand, counting down.
ACGCAGGTGGAGACCCCTGGAAGGGGCGGGGAGTTGGGGGTGGGGTGGGGCGGGGGGCGGGGAGGACACAGGGAGCAGGATCTGCTCAGGACTTGCCACTGTCCAGCCACAGTAGACGCATCTTTGCAAAACGTCCTGCCTATGGCGGGAAGGGGGCCACCTGCCACCACCGTCCACGGCATTTCCCTCTGGGACCCCAGAAGAGGGAATTCAGGGTGCTGGGTTCAACCAGCCAGGAAGACGCTGCTGCCGACACTCACTCCTGGCTCATCACACCGCCCGTCCGACAGTCGCCGGTGGCTCATCACACTGCCCTCTCACCCGGCTGCAGCCCACACGCTAGCAACGGCCGACCCAGGCGCTCGAGGAGCCCTTCGTGGGTGAGTGCGGCGGGACCCGAAGGGGCGGCCTCCTTGCACTGTAGTTCAAGAGCGGAGGCCCGTAGGAGGGTCAGCTGTCAGCCTGTTTCAGGAGCGACTTGTGGAACGACCGAGGCCTTGGGCCGTGGGGGCCACTGCCGAGGTGACGACCCCCCAGTTTAGAAGGGCACCTGACGCCCCAGGCCCGCCCGGGATTCTGCGCCGGGCGAGCCGCTCTCGCCCGGCAGCTCCGGGCAGAAGCGCCGCCGGAAGCTGCGCGTCCACCAGCCTGCGCCCCGCGGGTTGCTGGGTAGTGTAGTCCGGAGAGCGGTGCCCCCTTCCGCACCGCACGTCTCTCAGGAACTAAAGCCCCGGGCCTTCTGAGCAGTGCCGCGGGCTGCTGGGGGCTGAAACCCAGCCGCGGTCACCTCCCATGGACTCTGGGCACTGTGGCCAGTCTATGCTGCACGCCCGCTCGGTCCTCACTGAGACTTCTGCGCGTCTCCAAGCATTCCGGGTTCCTTCGGCCTTCACGGTCCTCACTGAGGAGGGGGTCTGTGGAATCCCCTCTCCAGGACTCTGGGTCGCGAACCCCATTTTGCCCATGCAATCCAATGAAGCCTCTTGGAGTCGGTCCTAGGCCTTCCTATATCCTGGGTAATGTAGCCCAGTTGTACCCGCGTGGCCCTCCTCATGGATGGTCTGTGGGCTCCGGCCATTCTGGGGAGTGTACTTCTGTCGCCTACAAACTCCTCCCCTCCCGCCCCCATGTTCCTCTGGATCCCGAGGCGTTCTGGGCAGTGTGGTCCGTTCTCCACTCTCGTCCTCCTCACGGAGGATTTTTGCATGTGCCTGGGTCTCCTGGGTCGTGTGTCGTCCAGCCTCCCACACACCCCTTAGGTGTGCCTCTGGACCCCCTAAGTATTTTGGGTAATGGAGTCCACTCTACCTGCTAGCCCTTCTCGTGAATATGATAGGCCCCGAGGTCTTCTTGGGTAGTATGGTCCACTCCTTTGTCCTCACTGCCCTCGAGGTGGAGGCCCTGGGAGCTCAGAAGATGCTGGGTAGTACAGTCCAGCAACACGATACACCGTCCGTGGGGTATTCGTTTCCTAATCTATGACGCCCTTGCTTACGTCCGATGTCAGGCCTCCAGATGTGTTCTCAGTGTCCCATGATTCCAGGACAGGGTCACGCTGTGCACAGGGCCGTCCCCTGCAGGTCACCACTGTCCCATTGGCCTGCACCCGGAGGGTGGCCGGCAGAGGGCAGTGGCCAGCAAGAAGATCCGCACTGTGTGCAAGGGCAAGGTCCCAAGCCACCTCGGGAACCCTGAATGATTGAGGTGGCCTGTTGGGGGCTCACAGACAGAAAAAGACCTCCGGTTGTCAAAGATCAAACGGCTGTAGTTGTGTGGGCTTATATCTGGGTCTTCAACCCTTATCCGTTGATCCGTGTGTCTATGTTGGAGCCAGCCCCAGGCTGTTTTTATAACTATGGATTTGTAGTAGAGATTGAGGTTTGGTGTGGTGATACCTCCAGCAGTGTTGCTGTTACTCAGGATTGTTTTTGGGATCCTGGGTCTTTTGTGCCTCATTATGAATTTTGAGATCATTTAGTCAACTTCTTTAAAGAATTGCTTTGGGATTTTGACTGGTATAGCATTGAACCTGCATATTGACTTTGGTAGGATGGTCATGTTTCACGATATTGATTCTGCCAGTCCAGGAACAGGGGGAGGTCTTTCTACCTTCTAGTGCCTTCTGTAATTTCTTTCTTTAGGGTTTTAAAGTTTTCATTGTAAAGGTCTCTTACTCCTTGGTTAGGTTTATACGAAGTTGTTTCATTATTTTAGGGGCTAGGGCCGAAGTAATCATAATAGGACTTTGCGTGGCCTGCGCAATGACCAACACATCATCGACCCTCCCCACCCCCAAGTCCAGCATGGATCACAGGCAGTGGGATCCTTAGAGGCAAGGGATTGACAGCCACAACAGTGTTCCCATACATACTAAAGGGGAACACAAGATAGACCTCTAGGCAAGAATACAGAGTCCTTACACCTCATCGGAGAGGCAGACCCACAGGGCAGTTTGACATGCACACTAAAGGATGCTACAGGAATGGGGGAGGGGAGATGAGGGGGCACTGGGAGAAAAGGAGGAAGGGGGGACAGGAAGGAGAAAAGGGAAGGAGCAAGGGTATCCAGGGTGGGTGGAGGGAAGGAGGGGAATGGAGTACCCATCAAGTTTTTATGATTGGAAACGTATATATATCTAAAGAAAAATACCTCCGGCCCCACTGAGGGGCTACCATTAAGATACTGCCGTTTCTGGATATCACATGAGAACAGGAACCCCCCCCACACACACACACCCGCCCTGAGGACCACAACCCAGTTGCCAGGCAGCACTGTGCTAGAAATAACGGCAGGCACCCCCCAAGCCCCACCCATACGCCCGCAGAGCTACCAGCCCCTCCTGTGCCCCCCTCCCTGCAGACCCCAGCTCTGCCTCTTTCTCAGATGCCTTCTGGTCAGGGGAATCTGCAGCTCTGCAGGTCTGCCCGAGACCACCTGGGTCCTGCAGAGAGAAGCCCCTCGGCACTTCCGGGTGTGCTCCCAAGAAGAACCGCGAGTCAGGGCGAGACGCAGGGGCTGTGGCATGGGGTCCCATGTGAACCCCAATGCAGGTCTGGGGTGAGCGCCAGCGATGCACCTGCCGCACCTTGTTCTCCACCCTGGAGCATCCACGCGGCCCGCGCTGCAGGACAACACAGGACCAGAGCCTCAGGGTGGCGCTTTGGTACCCACATTCCCGACGCGGTTGTGTGGGGAGGTGATCCCATGTGGGGTGACCAGACGCACGTGAATAAGAAGAACACGGTGGCTATTGGTGTTCTTGCACATCCATGGGAAGGTGAAAGTAACGTGGTCTTATCGTATCGGGGTGACCGAACATCCAGGAGACGGACTATCATCGTATGTCGGGGTGCCCATACATCCAACGGGAGGAGGAATAACATTAGATGGGGAGCTCGGAAATCCGTGGTGAGGGGGATATCATCGGGTGTCGGGGATCTAAGACGTACAGACGAGGATAAGCTATGTGCTCTCTTAGCAGGGTGACCAGACAGCCAGGGGGAGGAGGAACAACACGAGAGCATGGGGTGCTCAGGCATCGGTGGCGGACTGTGACCACATGTCACAGTGAGCAGCCACACAGGGCAGCGGGAGGAGGGTGATCCGCTGTCGGGCGGGCACTCATCAAGGGCACTGCGTTCACAGGATGCGCAGAGACCCCGGAGCCATGAGAGCTTTTGCGATTGCACGATGCAGCGCTGGCAGCAAAGAGGCAGGTGTGGGGGGAGGGAGGAAGAGGTCAGCAGTGGCGGGAAGAAAGCCCGGTGGTCTGCAACGTGAAGACGGACAGGTAGGACCACTGGCAGAGACCGCACCCACGAAGGGATGGGAGGTGGCCCAACTTCCACGGACAAGCTCAAGACCACGGAAACCACTGGCAGCTCCTCCAGCAGCGCGCAAAGCCCCGGGGAGCCGAGTGCTGTGCGCATGCTGAAGACGGGCCGAAAGAGCAGGCGGAGGTAGAACGCCGGAGCGTGCACAGCCGATTGGTGTTGCGGAAACCCGCGGGTGCAGGGAGAAATTCCACGCTACGGAAATGTCCCAGGCAAGGCCACAGCGCTGGACCAAGAGTCCAGCGTTCTGGGGAGCATCAAGTGTCTGCATGACAGCCAGAAAGAGCCAATGTCTAGAGGCGGATGGGGGGAGAGTTGGAAACGAAGTCCACAGAGCTGGAAAGAGTCTATGTTGAATAAAGAATACAGACGGTTAACAGAGCAAAAGTAGAAGGGGAACGTGGGGCGAAATGAGGGTGAAGAGGACAAGAGGCTCAGGAGACCGGGAGCAAAGTGAGGATGCTGACACGCAATGGGACAGGCAGGTTGGGCAGGCACGTGGATGGAAGACCAGAAAAGAGGGCTGGAGGGACACAGACTGAGACCCTGTGGAGGGCCAAGGAGCGTGGACTGAGACCCAGGGTCGGTCAGGGAAGCAGGCTGACCCCAGGGGTGGCTAGGGACTAGCCTAGTTAGGCCCAGCTGTCAACTTGACAGGTGATGGCTTGAGCTCCGAGTACGTTGGTAGAGAATTCATGGCTGAGTTCAGCCCAGAGCAAACCTGCAAGATGTTGCCTAGCTGATGGGGAAGGCCCAGTCCAAGGTGGGTGGCACTAGGCCCTGAACTGGTGAATAAAAGACTGAGAGCTGGTTGAGGAAGTTGACATCCTTGTGTTCACTTAGCAGACATGCTGGTCTGGCGAGTAAGGCTTGTCAGTCTCTTAACCATTTTGTGATGATGGTGTGGCCAGTTCCCTTGTCCCTGGTGTTGGGGCATGCTCTCCCATCAAGTTGGACTGAGAACTGCAACTGGACTATCAGTAAGGATGTAAACCTCTTGTTCCCTTAAGCTGTTCGACAGTCATTTATCACCAATCATGTGGGCCAACTTCAACGGGGACATAGGTTGAGACCCCTGGATGAGAGAATGATTCCGGGTGAGATCTGTGGTGGGTCAAAGTTGCAGTGTGAGAGCCCGAGGCCTGTGAGGATAGAGGCTGAGACCCTTTAGTTAGGACAGTCATGCAGGTTGTGACCCCTGGAAGGGCTGGGGGCGTGGTGGTGGGGGGAGTACACAGGGAGCCGTGTTGGCTCAGGAATTGCCAAGAGGTTAAGTCATTGTTTCAGTTCCCTCTGTAGAAAGGAAATTCCCAGATGGATTACTTCCTGGACTCCTTGGTCAATACCCTCCACTTTCACAGCTGTACCTGCAGCAGTCTTAACTGCCTGTCTCCAAAAGCAGTATGTGGTATCCAAAAATCTAGCCAAGCGACTTCCAGGAATCTCTTCCTTTGCTGACAGGTTCTCATAGTGCAGGATACAGCTGGCTTTCCAGAATCTGCAGAGTTGCAGAAATTGCAGCCATGCACAGCAGAAGGCCTCACTTGTCTTTAGAAACTTATTGTTATACTTCAACTTGTTTCCTGGTGGCAGCTTGGGTAATCGTTGACTACTTTGGTCTATTTGTACTAGCATAAGCCTCTTGGAGGCATTGAAAATGAACCCCCTTCTTCAAAGCATGCATTGGACTCATCTCCTATTTCTCTAGTAACACTGGAAGAAATGGTCACAATTACCTCTCCTTAAGATTCAAAATACTGTAAGAAAATCTGGAGCTTTCAATGGTTTTTTTGAGATCTCAAGGGAAAGTCACTTCATCCTTGTCAAAAGAATAGAATCTAAGTTTCACATCTGGTGTTGGATGGACTCTCTCCTAGAAATTCTAATCTGCTCTAAAGGTTAGGGCATTATACATTGCTGTCTCCTCCCATAAAAGTTAGGCCAACTGGGCCTGTCAATCACCTGACCCAAAAGTCCACCTCCTGCAAAAGTGAACACATGCTAAATAGAACCCACTCCTTTGAGGTTATTACTCCTGTCATGCACTACCACTGAGTGTGCTTTTGAGTTCTAGTTCAAAAGCGTAACTTTTTCTTCTTTCTATCTCTTTTTGGACATTGGTCAAAGAACTTAAGCATGGTTTCCCGTGTAGAGTATCATCTAGTAGAACGTGGTGAATGGGACACCACCTGTTTAGAAGAGGAAATCTCTTTCCCTAAGAAAAAGGCTAACAACTAGAAAGAGTTAAAATCATGAATGAAAGTATACTGATGTACGTCTTTCTTTGTTTTTGTGATTATAAAACTCCAAGAATCTGTTACCACTGTGAAACATGGAGTTTGGGGTAATCTGAATCTGTGTTCCTGGGCCATAGTCAGTCATAAAGGATAACAATTTATCCTTTATAATTAAAAAAGTCATTGAGTCCTCCATGAAAAACAGAAATATGGAAATGTTAGCTTAATCCACTGGTGTTTCTGGAGCCCCTAGTGATTAAGACCATAACCTGAAATCTAAGGGATCTCTGAAGCACAGATGGATCTCATATATAAACTAGTTTTCTCTGACTGTTGCTAAAACTCAGGAATGTTGATTCATCTAGTATCTCAGGCTAGTTGTCCTGAGCATGCACTGGAAGCTAGGAGAGCTCTCTCATTCCCTAATAAATAATAAATAGAGGTCTTATACTCAAATTTGCATATTAATTCCCAACGCCTGATTTTCATGCCTGTGTAAATAAAATTTGGCAGAATTAGTCCAATGAATTTTCACTATTCTTCTGCTAAAAGGACTGCAAATATTCCCAACTTTTTCAGCCAGTTTTAACTTTATTTCCCATGTCTGTGTGATTCTTACCTGTTCTGTCTTTTTCGTGTTTCCTAGTATCTGGGCAAGTTTCACTGCCCAACAAGCTTAGACATGGTATAATGTCTAATAGCATAATGGCTGTGAGTCTCTTTTTATTTCCAAACATTTTGGGTTTTCTCTTTCATTCTCTGAAGACATCCTCCCACCTTCCAGCACACAGCTGCCTGCCTATCTCCATTGATGACCATGTCAGCATTCTTGGACCTAGACTCAAAAGGTATCACTCACCTCCTCTTCTCTGTCTCTCTCCACTTGGCAGCTGCCTGGATCTACAACTGTCTGCCCTATTTGCTTTTCCTTTCATTAGCTAATGAAATGATCCCCAAGTTTCCTTCAGAGTCCATTTTTAAGAAAAGAGCCCCAAATTTCCCTGATAATATTCTTAGGAGATGGCAGGAACTCCACAAAGGCAGAGTCAGAATGGAAATGAAGAGAATAAAGGATACAGGGAAATACCATCAAGTTTCCTATTAACAGCTATAGAAGTTGTGAAGCATCACCATTCACTCCTCAGGGGAGGAAAGCCAAGAATGAGAAAGGCTGGAAAATACCAGGCAGCAAAATAAAAATGTCATCATGCTGTATATTAAGAGGTCTATAAAGAAGTATGTGCAAGTCAGGATGTGAGAGGCTGACTTCAGTGATCGCTGGGGCGGATGCATACTAGTCACAGTCTGCTGTTAGCACCCACAGATGTTCCTCCCAGGACAACTTTGAGGTACTAGGTATGCAGAGTGCCCTTGCTCTAAAAAAAAGACTTGGCATTATTATATTGATCTGTTCAGCCTTCAGTCTGTCCATATGACAATGCACTAAGCAGGAAAATAAGCCTGTTCCTTAAAGAAGACTCCTGGACTTTTCCATTGTACATTTGTAGATATTTCTCTTTAAACTGCTGTATTTTCAAGTCTGGCAGTTGATGGAACTCATTCTCATTTTGAAAGTTTACTAAGAATCAAAATGAAAATTTCTGTTGGGAATTTGAAAATAAAATTCTCAATTAAGATATAAGCTTGAGGACACAGAATTGAAAGCAGCTCTCATCCCCATAGAAGAGATAAAGAGATAGGGATGGTGTTAGTCAATAGTAAGAAATTCCCCCCAAATAACTCAGGTTCCCGCAAGATAATTCAGAGCTAGGATCAAGGCTGCCAGGAAAGATGAGAAAAGCTTATGTGGAAGACCACTATCCCACGGTGTTCCTGCACAATAGACATGCTCAGGACCTGCACTGTGCCATATGGTAGCCTCTAGTTGCCCATGGCTGCTGAGCACCTGAATATGGCTAACACAGGAGGAAGGGGCTGCTAACTTTGTAAAATTTTCAATTAATTGAAGTTTGAATAGCCATATATGGCTGACTTTACCACATCTCATTGTATTTTGTTCTACTGGATTCACCAGTGTTTCTTATGTCAACTTAAGCTGCTCAGAGTCCTTGGCTATAGTCCATCTATTGTGGCAGAGGCTCTGGAATGCAGAGTTGATGGAACAGTTGTCACTTTGGAGCCCATCAGTCAGAGAGGGCAAATCTCAGCCTGGAAAATTTGTGAAGCCTGGGAAAGTATGTGGAGGCATGAAGGCCAAGGTAGATGGACTTCTGCAGCAGAAGAAGAGAAACTAAACAGAGAAATTCTAAATTTCCAGTCTGCCTGTCTTGGAATATGTCCTTTACAAACAGAAAAGTGTGCGGGCCTTCTGAGGAATGGGGAAAAGTACTGGGAGATGTGTTTTCCTCACACTGGAAGAGAGGACAGGGAGAAAGAAAAGCACGTGTCACTAGAAATGCAGAATTTCAGGAACCCAAACAGGATGGGTCAGGAATAGTTATTCTCTCCCATGACTTTCCACTCTGAAAGAAGTGATCCCCAACTTCAAGATGTTTCTTGTGCAAATGTGCATAGTATGCTTTTAATTAAATAGCAAAACAATATAGTAGTTTTTCTAGGTAAACTTGGCTACTGAGTAGGGTGAATTGTAGGGTTCTGGGGTCTATGTAGACAGCGGTTTCCAAGAAGCCACTTCTGTCATTCAGTAGATAACCCATGAGAGGACACATAGAATGGAGCTTGGGAAAGGAAACGTCACGTGGCAGTATAACAAGGATTTTCACCCAAGCATCATCATATCATATCTCCACAGGGTCATCCAAAGGAGTTAAACTTGTATCTCCTTATTAGACATGTGTGACACTTAGTGGTCCTAGGGTGAAGGAGAACATAAGGGAGATGCAAGTGTGGAAGAAGTGTCTCTTGGATCCTTATTTGTTTCCTCAGAACAATACTGATGAACAGACATGGCCCCTAGTTACATTTTGTGTCTCACGCCCGTCATAGACTTCCTTGGGCAATTTTGTCTCTTGTTTTAACAGACATATTTGTTTATCTTATCAAATCCTTTAATACGTGGCTGAGTTCTCCTTCTAAATCAGTGAAGAAAGGAGCTGACAATTAGATTGTCCATTCGGGAAAAGAAAGAAAATGCTTTTGAATCTTCTCTTATTTCACTGTAAGAGTTCAGCCCATTCTAGTGCTAAGGGAACAGTCTACACCAGATCTTCCCCAACTATGAAGTTTTAATATTCACTAGAGGAACCCATAGACTTCATTAAAAGCTGCCACACTAGCGATTACAAAAGAAAACATGGAAGTCACTGAAAGAAGCCCATTGAGTGGACCTTTGGGGAGTAGTGAGCAAGAAGCTTCCCTTGTGCCATCTCTGTGGAATCACATGCACTTCTTTCCCAGTATCTACATGTGACAACTGAGTTCTGAATTCAGAGTTTTTTTTCTTTTTAATTGGGGTTCTATGATTATTCATTTTGACATCAGTCTCCTAGTCATCTGATACTTCATGACCCAAAGCCTCCATGCTACAATCCCATGGGTGGTCCTTGTGGTATGGTCTAAGATGTGGCCCTTCCTTACCAAAAATCATATTGTTAGATTAGCTAGTACGACTCAAGGCTCCAGGGCCTTTAGGAATAACATTTTAAAGGTTTAGGGATTAAGTCCAGAAGTCCAAAGTTGAATATCAAATATCTGGGACAAGATTAATACCTATGTTTTATTGTGAGCATATACCAATACATTCACAATGGCTTGAAGATGTAAAATTGGAACATATTAAGGATCCTGAGTAAACATGAGTGGAAGTTTTTTCTAAATACACCACAATGCCTATAAGCCATAAAGGAAAAAGTTAACTTAGTGACATGAAACTTCTGAATTCAAAGGACACCAATAACAAAATGAAAAGATAACCAAAATTAGAGAATACATTCACATGTGTGTCTCAGTTACTCTCTGTGCTTCTGTGAGACAACACTCAAACTCAAGCAACTTAAGAGGAGAAAGGGATATTTCCTTGGTTTATGCTTCCAGAGGGGAGATACAGTCCATTATGGCAGCAGAGGAATGGGAGGCAGCAGAGGAATGGGAGGCAGCAGAGGGTGAGGATGGTTTGGATCACAGCAGATATCATGGAGGATATCATAAGAGAGCCAGCTGCAGAATGCTAGAGCAGATTGCTAGCAGAGGCAAGTTGAAGCTCACCAACCAGTCCCTGTGACAAGTCTTCCTCCAGAAAGACTCCACTTTCCAAAGGTGCCATGACCATCTCAAACATTAACACCAAAGAGTGCAAATACATGAGCCTGTGGGAGAAAACTCACATTCAAACCATGAAAATATTTAATCAACAAGGCAAAATGAAAGACACATACTACCTTAGAAAGGAATTATGGACACAACCCTTAAGGAATACAAAATTACAGAAGTAAGCTTCATGGAAATTAGCATGAAAGTTTGGGGGAACATTTATTTAAAGTCATTAAGCCCCATCAAAGAGCCGAGCCGCCTGGCCAGCAGCACCCCCGCGCGCGGCCGCCAGCTTTGCCCCCAGGCCCCTCCACGCCGAACCCCGACCAGCGCCCAGGTGAGAGAGAGCCCTCCCAGCCCAGCCCCCCACCCCAGAGCCGAGCTGCCCAGCCAGCAGCACCAGCGCGTGGCCTCCGGCTTAGCCTCTGGGGCCCCGACGCGGACACCAGCCCCTCGTGCCCTCCCGCCCCCACGCCCCTCCGCCCCCCCCAGGTCGCAGGTGAAGAATTCTGCCATCAACATCAGACCCTCTGCCTCTCTGGCCCACCGGGGACCTACGCACGTGGTCCACGGAAGACACACTGCTACTCAGAATTCAATAGAGTCCAAAGGAAACTCAAGCAAAACTCTAAGGAACAAAGGGAACACAGGCCATACATCTGGACTTCACTACAACCATTGTATCACATGCCCGAGATTCTTCACATCCAGCCCAAAGATAAGTAAACTTTTTTTTTCTTTTCTCTCACCTTACTGATCCTTTCTAGTATCAATGCTGTAGGTCAGCTTCCTCATACAGCCACCCCAAAAACATACAACTCCAGGGAGTACACCACCCACCCTCACAATTCACAAAGACAATAAATCGTAAAAGTGCACTACCATACTTATATTCATCCCCTGGTTACTTAACTGACATACTAACATCCTAGTAGTCTCATCTAGGATATAACAATACCAATACAGAAACATACCCAATCCAAGGCAAGCACTAGTAACAACTGGCAGGTGTAACAATACCAAGAACATTGGTTCAGTGAAAAACACACAGAAACTGAAAGGTCCTAAAAAACAAAACAACAATGTACAAGTCAAAGTGCAGATCCATGAGAAACAAAACCCAAGAAGACCAATCTCCCACCAAAAGAATCAATCCAATAACAATGGATTGCGACCAGAACAAATCCATAGAAAATAACCATGAAAGCCAGACCCAACATAATGACTTTCAGAGTATGATCATTACCATGATTAATAATATGAAAGAGGAAATCCGAGAAGTGTTAAACAACCGTATCAACCACTTTGAAAAGGAACACAACAGGAAACTGGAGGAGTTGAGAAAAACAGTTCAAGAAACAAAAATAGGTATAGAGCAGGTAAAACAGTCTCAGGCAGAGTTTAAAATTGAACTAAGAGATAAGTTATCTTCAACCCAAAACTCGACAGAGAGTCTTATCAGCAGAACAAATGAGGCAGAAAATAGAATTTCAGATCTTGAAGACAAAGTAGGAAAATTAACCAGCTCAATGGAAGAGATTGTTAAAGCCAAAAAGATACTGGAGAGGAGCATTCAAGAAATATGGGATACCCTGAAGAAGCCTAACATGCGCATTCATGGAATACCAGAACAAGAAACCCAAAATACCACACCCGAGGAAATATTTCAATTCATCATAAATGAAAACTTCCCACAACTAAAGAATGAGAGGCCTATGCAAATACAAGAGGCATTTCGCACTCCAAACAGATATGACCAAAATAGAAAATCGCCATGGCAAATAATAGTCAAAACACTCCACATTCAAGACAAAGAAAGAGTGCTGAAAGCTTCAAGAGAAAAAAAGCAAGTCACTTTTAAAGGTAAACCTATTAGAATAACAAATGACTACTCAATGGAAACAGTAAAAGCAAGAAGAGCTTGGAGAGACATACTTCAAGTATTAAATGAGCAAAAATGCCAACCCAGACTGATATACCCGGCAAAACTATCTGTCATGATTGAGGGAGAAAGAAAAGTTTTCCAGCACAAAGACAACTTGAAGGGATGCATATCTACCAAACCAGGCCTTCAAAAAATGCTGGAAATGATACTCAAGCTTGAAGAAAAGAACAAGCGTATCCAGGAGGACAGAAGGGAAGTATAATACCACCAAAATATAAATATCAAACAACATGCTTACAAAATCTACTAAACATAAAAAATGTCCAGAATTAAAAATAATTTCTCCATTATAACATTAAATGTCAAGGGCAATAACTCACCGATTAAGAGACATAGATGACCAACTTGGATTAAAAACCACAATCCAACAATCTGCTGCCTTCAGGAAACTCATCTCACCAAAAAAGATAGGCACGTCCTAAGAATGAAAGGCTGGTCCAAAATCTTGCAAGCTAATGGAACCAGGAAACAGGCAGGGGTAGCAATTCTGCGTTCAGACAAAGTGGACTTCAAACCAAAGAAAATCATAAGAGACACAGAGTCACAGGTACAATTCACCAGGAAGACTTCACAATACTGAACATATATGCACCCAATATGGGCCCGTCCACATTCATTAAGAAAACCCTACAGCGTCTAAAGCAAGAAATCAACCCCCAAACGATAATTCTCGGGGATTTCAACACTGCCCTCTCAACATGGGATAGATCAACAAGTCAAAAGCTTAACAGAGACACTTTGGAGCTTAATCAAACCCTTAAAGAAATGGACCTTACAGATCTCTATTGAACTTTTCACCCACGCACCAAAGAATACATATTTTTCTCAGCAGCACACAGAACTTTCTCCAATATTGGGCCACAAAGTAAATCTACACAAATACAAAAAACTTGAAATTCTAGCTTGTGCCCTATCAGACCACCACGGCCTAAAGCTGGACATCCACAACAACACAACAAACAAGAGAAAATACACTAACTCCTGGAAACTTAACAATATGATGCTGAACGAGAACTGGGTTCAGGAAAAAGTTAAACAGGAAATTCAAGATTTCCTGAAAGTGAACGAAAATAAAAATACAACTTACCAAAATCTCTGGGACACAATGAAAGCTGTTCTAAGAGGTAAGTTCATAGCTCTTAATGCCTACATCAGAAAAATGGAAACATCAGAAATAAATAATTTAAAAATGCAGCTTAAGGCTTTGGAGAAACTTGAGCAACCTGATCCCAAAAGTAGTAGAAGAGAGGAGATTAGCGAAATAAGGGGAGAAATATCTGAAATCGAGACTAAGAAAACAATAGAAAAAATCAACCAGTCAAAAAGCTGGTTCTTTGAAAAAATCAATAAGATTGATACACCCCTAGCTAAATTAACCAAAAGCAAGAGAAAGAAAACCCAAATTAACAAAATTAGAAATGAACATAGAGTTATCACTACGGATACCCAAGAAATCCAGAGAATTATAACATCATATTTCAAAAACTTGTACTCTGTGAAGTTTGACAACACAAAAGAGATGGATGAATATCTGAGTAAACACAACCTACCTAAATTGAATCAGGAAGCTGTGAATTATTTAAATAGTCCTATAACATACAAGGAAATTGAAGAAGTAATCTCAAATCTTCCCACCAAAAAATGTCCTGGGCCAGATGGATTCAGCACAGAGTTCTACCAGACATTTAAGGAGTTAATAACACCAATACTCCTTAAACTGTTCCATCAAATAGCAAAGGAAGGAACACTACCAAATTCCTTCTATGAAGCTAATATCGTCTTAATCCCAAAACCTAATAAAGATTCACTTAAAAAAGAAAACTATAGGCCGATCTCTCTGATGAACACAGATGCAAAGATTATTAGCAAAGTCTTAGCAAATCAGATTCAAAAACATATCAAAAAGATCATTCACGGGGACCAAGTAGGCTTCATCCCCGGCACACAAGGTTGGTTCAACATACACAAATCAATAAATGTAATTCATCATGTAAACCAGTCCAAAGTCCAAGACTACATGATACTCTCGATAGATGCAGAAAAAGCCTTTGACAAAATCAAATAGCCTTTTATGATCAAAACGCTAGAGACTGTAGGAATGAAAGGAACCTTTATCAACATAATAAAAGCTGTATATAACAAGCCCACAGCAAGGATTATGCTCAATGGGGAACAATTGGAAGCATTCCCACTTCGAACAGGAACTAGACAAGGCTGTCCACTCTCACCACTTCTATTCAATATTGTACTTGAAGTCTTAGCTGAAGCCATACGACAAGAAAGGGACATAAGAGGGATTCAAATCGGCAAGGAAGAAGTCAAGTTATCTCTATTTGCAGATGACATGATCTTATACCTGAGTGATCCCAAAATCTCCACCAGGAAGCTCCTGGAACTAATTGAGAAATTCAGCAGGATGGCAGGATACAAAATAAATGTGCAAAAATCAGAGGCCTTCCTATATGCCCAGAATGAAAGAAGTGAAAAAGCCTTGAGAGAAACAATCCCATTCACTATAGCCCCTAAAAAAATGAAATACCTTGGTATAAACCTAACTAAGGAGGTAAAAGACCTTTACAATGAAAACTTTAAAACCCTAAAGAAAGAAATAGCAGAAGACACCAGAAGGTGGAAAGACCTCCCATGTTCCTGGATTGGTAGAATCAACATTGTAAAAATGACCATCCTACCAAAGGCAATATACAAATTCAATGCTATACCAGTTAAAATCCCAAAGCGATTCTTTAAAGAAGTTGACCAAACAATCTCAAAATTCATATGGAGGCACAAAAGACCCAGGATAGCAAAGACAATACCAAACCTTAGTCTATACTACAAATCCATAGTTATAAAGACAGCCTGGTACTGGCTCCAAAATAGACACACAGATCAATGGATAAGGGTCGAAGACCCAGATGTAAGCCCACAAAGATACAGCCATTTGGTCTTTGACAAAGGGGCTCAACGAATCCAATGGAAAAAGAACAGCATCTTCAACAAATGGTGCTGGCAAAACTGGATCTCTACATGCAGAAGATTAAAGCTGGACCCATACTTGTCACCATTTACAAGACTTAATTCCAAATGGATCAAGGACCTTGATTTAAGGCTAGAGACTTTAAAAACCATAGTTGAAAGGATAGGGAACTCCCTCGAGCTGATTGGGCTAGGCCAACATTTCCTAAACAGACATCCAATGGCACAGTCACTGCTACCAACTCTCAACAGTTGGGATCTTGTGAAATTAAAGAGCTTCTGTTCAGATAAAGAGACTGTAACACGAGCTCAAAGGCAACCCACAGAATGGGAGAAAATCTTCACTAACCACATATCTGAAAGAGCTCTACTGTCCAGAGTGCACAAAGAACTTAGAAAACTAAACTCCAAGGAAAACAATGGCCCAATTAAAAAATGTGCCCTGGAACTTAAAAGAAACTTTACCAGGGATGAAATTAAAATGTCTAACAAATATCTTAAAAAATGCTCCACCTCCTTAGCCATCAGGGAAATGCAAATCAAAACTTCTCTGAGATATCATCTCACCCCGGTCAGGATTGCAAAAATCCACAATACAAACAAGGACAAATGCTGGAGAGGATGTGGAGAGAGGGGAACTCTCCTACATTGCTGGTGGGAATGCAGGCTCATACGGCCACTCTGGCGAGCCGTCTGGAGATTCTTAAAGAAATTAAAGATTGAAATGCCATATGACCCTGCTATCCCACTTTTGGGAATAACCCCCCATGCAGCAGAGGTTCGCCTCGATAGCACAAGCTCGACCATGTTCATAGTAGCACTGTTTACAACAGCAAAGTCATGGAATCAACTTAAATGTCCAACAGTTGACGAGTGGATAAGGAAACCGTGGTACATCTATACAATGGAGTACTACTCAGCCATCAAAAATGATGAATTACTGGAATTTGCTGGGAAATGGATGTCATTAGAAACAATTGTATTAAGTATCCCAAACCCAGAAAATTAAGCGCCATATGTACTCCCTAATAGGTGGCTCCTAGTACCAAACTCACCCAGCCCACATTGAGACACTCAAAAGTAAACCTATGTAACACAGTAATTGCAAGGATTATGAACAAGAGAGATGGGGTAGGAGGGCCACACCAGAAACAAGGAGAGAGGGGACCATGTTACAGCAGAGAAAATAGGCCTCCATCAAGGTCTGCAAGTAAATAATGAGAAACCTGGTTAAGTTCACAGACATTCTTTCCTGTTTTCACCAAAAGGGGAGGGCATATAGTCTAGCAGATAAAAAGTAATCATTTTGCAAATGGCTGATGGACCCCTCCCTCACTGAGGTTTCCTACTCTTATTACATCTACCCTTGAATGTGCTATTATAACAAGACTCTAGTTTAACAGCTTTTTGTCTCTGGCCAGGGGGTGACATACAGTGCCCAGCAGGATGGAGTGAAGGGCATTGCAGGAGCAGCAAAACTGCAAAAGAAAATCAACAAACCACAATCCAGAACTTCAGAGACTCTATATCAATCACATAGAACTAGGCCAGCCTAATCTCTCCCCATCCTGGAGCTCAGGGATATTTGTGGAAGAGGGGGCGGTAAGATTGTAAGAGCAAAGGGATGGGAGGAGCAACGATTTGCAAGATTCTCAACAATAGTTGGGGCCAAAGCAATCATAATGGGACTTTGCATGCCCTGCGCAATGTCCAGCGCACTGTTGCCCTCATAAAGTCTAGCATCTGTTAAGGGCACCGAGATCCCTGGAGACAAGGGATTGACAGCCATAGTAGTGCTCCTATGCTTAAGGGGAACAAGAGAAAGGGCTTAGGAAATGCCACTGGGTCCTTATATGTCATCGGAGAGGAGGACCCAGTGGAAAGTCAGGCGTACACAATAAAGGACTCTCTGGGAATTGAGGGGGGAAGGCATTGGGGGATGCTGAAGGAGAGGAGGAAGAGGAGGGTGTTCGGGGGGAGGAGGGGGAGGGAGGGAACTGGTAAAAAAATTTTAAAATGTATAATTAAATTTTTAATAAATAAATAAATAAAGTCATTAAAATGTAAAATTTAAAATGGCATTTTGTTTTAGGAATGTGGTTCATGAAAGCATATCTTTGCTCAGTGTGTGTTAAACAATGTTCTTTGCAAGGAGAAAGGATCTCCAGCCAAATAAACTAGTACTGCAATACAGTCTATACAATGAGCTAGATAACTCAAAGTGACAAGAAAAGCAGAATGGAAGATACACACAAAATTAGGAGCCTCAAATAAAGATTTCGCCTTATTTTTCCATATAAATATGTAGCATACAAATACATGAGCTGGACATTTATAACAATGCTTGTACATACGTATAAAAATATACATGCCCAGGAAAAACGAAAACTTCTAAGGTGCTACTTTTATACGGAAATGTAACTATTAATTTTCCTGTTCCGAAAGGGTTCAGGGAAATGCCACTGGGTCCTTGTACGTCATCGGAGAGGAGGGCCCAGAAGAGTGTCAGGCATGCACAAGAAAGGACTCTGTGAATTGGGGCAGGAGGCACGGGGGGATGGGGCAGGAGGGGTGAGGGGAGGGGGAGCAGGGGGTTCGGGGTGAGGAGGAGGGAAGGAGGGAACTGGTGTACCTATTAAGTTTGTATGAGCTGAAATAATAATAAAAAATGTATAAAAAAAAACCTTCCTGTTCCATCATATTTTCTGTTTTTGCAGTGCTGGGGTAGAACCCAGTACTTTGAGTATGTGAGGTAAGTTATCACTCAGTTGTATCTTCAATTCCTTTTCTGTCTTGTTTTATTTCCTATGATTTCCTTGGAATTTGTTTGGGGGCAAATACATGTGCATGTATGAATTTTGTAATTAAATACATAGGAACCCACACTCCCACACATGTATATATGTAGTGGACTTCATACTGTGTCAACTTGGCTACGCTGGAGTTATTTCTCTGTGCGGTTCCGAGTTTGAGATGCCTGAAAAGGAATCCTTGCAGGAAGTGTTAAAACAGGAGAAAATGAACAGCCATTGTGTAAGCCATTGTCAAATAGATGGTGGTGGGTTCTTTTTTATCCTCATCCTCCACTCTTCTGCACCCAGCTTTTCTCAACTCTGGCCTTCCTGGCCAACAGCAACCTTCCTTCCAATGCTGGGCTTCAATCCTGCAGAAAATGGCACTGGAGAAGAAGCAGCACTTCTTTTGGCCCCTTCTTCCCTTGTTATCCCTACTCAGCCAGCTGCTGTTCCTGTAAGTCCCTCGCTTCTGTCAGTTCTAACGCATCCTACCACACCAGGATTTAAACAGGCTGATGAAAAACCATCCTTTGATTTTCCATATCCCCTTCTTAGACTTCTTCCCATACTTCCATAAGGTTTAATTTCAACATAAATCCCTTATTTCATAATGGTCTCATGGTTCCGCTTTCCTGATTGGATCCTGACTTACAAATACATGCACATGTTATAGGTACATGTGGCGGGTGGTAAAGTATAATGGAAGGAAGATTACCTGATTGGAATGTTGAGTTTCAGTTTCCCCTCAGAGAATGTTATGCTTCCAGTAATAGGATGTCCCCCTATCACATACTAAGCCATTTAGGAACACAATTCCCCTTCATCTCAGTCCTCTCAGCCCTCTCAGTATGACTTGGATAGCCAGAAATACAGAGAAAAGTAAATTGTTAAAGCCGGTTGTGATAAAAAAAAGACAGTCTCCAGAACAGTCAATTAGGTTTGCATCAGGTCTACAATAATTCCATGAATTCCTTACTTCTGTAACACATCTTGAGTTGGGCATGTTACCCTTAAACTTCATTTTAAATGACTACCTTAACTTTTTAAACCTGTCAGAATTTCAGTGACAATGGGAATGCAAAAGAAGAGGAAAGAGCAAACATTTCAACTCTGTCTCCCATGGGTTGGGTATACAGAAAGACTCAACTTTGGTGAGGTAAATTTATTATCCTTGCTCCAAAAAGACAAATTGAAGCTCAGGGATATTAACGAAGTCTTTCAAGACACACTCCTATCACTAGAGAAACCAGGACTCAGCATGGCTCACTTAAATAGCAGACTGTGCTCATACTCCACATGCTCTTGGAGATAAATCACAGCAGTCACTTCCTGTGTCAGTCAGCCATTGCTGCAGGAACAGACACCCCAAAATCTTAGTTGCTCATTACAAGAAAAACAGGTAAAATGGGTAGGTGTCTAGTCAGCTGCAGCCTGACTGTGGGCAGTTTGAGTTCTGCTGAGCATAGGTGGCCCCAGGCTTTGGGCCTGGTCAAGATCTGCACTGAATCTTCATTCTGGAACTGAAGCTGAAGGAAGAGGGACTATTGTGCATGCCTTCTGTGGTGGGCGGCAAATACTCAAGAGGACTAGTGGAATCTTACTCTGCTGCTTAAAGCATTAGCTCATACTGGCAAACTGTCACTTCCCCTACTAACCTCTGTGACCTTGTGATTTTTCCTGTCTGAGCCAGGACTTCCTTGACTGCATGGGAGGAATGCTGACAATGTTTTCTGCATAGTGTTACAGCTGGTAAAAGTATGGGCTGGGGAAGTGGCTCATTGGTTGAGGCCTTTACCTTCCAAGCAAAAGGACCTGAGTTTTGATACCAGAATCACATAGAAAATGTAAAAACGTCAGGCAGATAAGGCAACAGCTTGTAATTCTAGGGCCAAAGCAGAACCTGGGAAAATCCAGAGCAAAAGCAATATGAAAGTAAAGCAATCCAGGATGAATCCTGATGTCACCCTTGGGCCTCCATAACCACACACACACACTCTCTCTCTCTTTCTCTCTCACACACACACGCACACTCACACACACACAAATAATAATAATTAATAATAATAATAATAATAAATACAAAAATATTGCTGTTGATGACCTACAACAATGGAGACAAAAGTCCAAGTTCTCTTGCGAGGGGGACAAAAGGAGGTTAACTGTGATGGGAACCAAGTTAACTGGTGAGCCAGATATTGGAAAGGGAAAGAGATTTGTTCTATTTCCACCTTAACTGTTCTAATACCAACAGGATGTTTTACACTTCAATCTAGATACCTAGATTTTTCACAGAAGCAACAGGCAAAGAGCAAAGTCCTTAACAACTGTCTTCAAATGTCAACTACACTTCAGGATCTCTAGGCCACTTTGAACAAACTGGCTATGAAAATATGGGCTCACAAGCCTTCTCAGTTTCAATGGTTCACCAGAAAGGCTTATGGGCTCAGTGAAAGCATTATACTTACAGTTGTATTTTATTATGAAGGACACAGAGGGATCATGATCTGCAACAGTCTCAGATGTTATGCAGAGCTCCCATACTCTATCCTTCTGCAGTCAGAGTGCATTGCTCAACCACACTCCAGCATGTTTGCCAGCCAAGCAGGAGTTACACTAAACTCCATGTCAGATTTTCATTGAAATTTCATTATGAAGTCATTAAGGATCTAGAAGTTGATCTCAATCTCCAGTATCCTTCTTCCCTGGAAATGCTGGTATATTAGTTACTTTTCTCATCACTTGTGATAAAGCGCCTGAATAAAGCATCTTTATGGAGAAAATATTTACTTTGGCTCACAGCCAATTATGGTTAGGATGGCCTGGTAGAGTTAATGGCATTGGGGACAAATAGCTGGAACTCTTCAGGTCACACAGGTAAGAAGCAGAGAGGTTTCAAGCCAAGAGCAGAGTCTTTGCCATAACCACTCTTACAGTTCCTGTTAGCTGGGTCCCACCACCTCCCCCAAACAGTGCCACTGTGGGTAACAGCTATTCAAACAGGCCAGCCTTTAGGAGATATTTCACTTCCAAACCAAACTAACTGATATTTGAAAGTACAAACCCTCTGACCTCATGTCCACATTTGCTGTTTGAGATGACAACTGTCTCCTCACACTATCCAGGGATCAACCTAAAACCAAGTGTTTTTGAAGTTCTATGCTAGGGACAGTTATAAATGACATTATATATATATATATATATAATACAAAAAATATCATAAACTAGATGTAATTTTCATTCTTCTGCAGGATTAGAATTGGAAAAACTAGGCTGGAGTTTTGACAGGCCTAGCTTGCTTTCTTTGCTCATCTAGAATATAGTGTCTTCCTCTATAAATAAAATATTACATTCTTACTTTTAAATATGAGCTAGCAAATAAAAGAATATATACACAGGAAAATACCAGAAGGACATAAAGAATGGATATCGCTAGAGGAATTTTTTAATAAATTTTGTAACTTTTCCATATTTTCTATATTCTTTAACAGCAGTTTAATTATTTTGAATTAAATAGTATAAAACCCATAAGTTTTAAAATGGAAGAATTTGGTGATTTAACACCCTATTCAAGATGTCTATTACCCTGACAAGTTCTCTCTGATCCATTTCCATCTCACCTAAGTTAGTCCTACTCTGATTTTAATTCCATGTATTTGTTGGATCTTTCTTGAACTTCACCTAGATGTGACCACATGATTCATTATGCTGAGAAACATTTATGGTTTTGGGTTGGCAGAAATAATATTGTGAAAGCAGGTATATTGGCAAAAACAATCTTTAGAATCAATGTAATGCCCATCAAAATTTCAATTACAGATCTAGGAAGACAACTTGGCAGTCAAAGAGTTTGCTGTATAAGCAAAAGAATTGGAGTTCAGATCGCAGATCTTTTGTAAAATGCCAGATGGTTGTGTCAGCCTGACTCTAATTGCAGCCTTGGTGAGCAGAGACTGGAATCTACAGAGCAAGCTGGGTAGTAAAATTAGCCATATCAGTGAGTTCTGGTTTGATTAGAGACACCGTCTCTCCAGAATGGAGAGTGAATGAAGATGATTATTAGTATTAACCTCAAGCTTCCATACACATATACACTTACCCTATACACACACACACACACACACACACACACACACGCATGAAAGTAGAAAAAAATCCAATTAAATTATTTCAGAAGTAGGGCAATCCAAAACTTTATACAGAAGCAATACCCTTGTTCCTCCATTAGACATTGGTGGAATCATCATGGCAGACAGTACTAAGATCAAAGTGAAGACTGCATCTCTTCCCCTGAAGACTGCTTTATGTGGAAAGCTGAGCCAAGTGATTCTATTCCTAAAACAGACTTTGTGAAGACCCTGGAAGCACATGGTCATTCAGTGAGGCCAGCATATTTACACCAATGAGGTCCTGGCTCTGTACAGAATGGGAACTGGGCTCACCACTGTCCTCACATGGAGGAGGAACTATCCACACTTGCACTTATTGGAAAATGACCAGTTTATTCACACAAAAGCATGCATTCCTAGGTGATTTATGTGATTCATTGCCCTAGAAACTTGATTCCTTGCCTATCCCCAGCACCCAATTCCCTGCTTTCCTTGATGCTGACTGGGATTGGGGCACTGAAATGGTTCACAGCTTTAATATCTACAGGCTCAAATAGTTACAACTATATTTATTTTCATTATTTCATTTTGTTTTACATCTTTGCTCCTTTTAAAAGGCACCTGACTCCTATCTTATATCTTTCAGAAGTTTCTACAAGAGATGAGAATAAACTACTGAGGTGCTCTTTACTTGCTTTTCACATTTCTATTTATTTACTTATTTTTTAATTTTTAAATTATTTTTATTCAATTGTGCATGTGTATGTATGTGTGTGTATGTATGTGTGTGTGTGTAGAACCACGGACGAATTCAGGGATCACCATGGACCATCTGCACCTCCTCCCTGTTTACTCTGCCCCGGGATTCACAGGCTCCACCCTACCAGGACCAGAAATGCAGGCAAACCCGCTTCCGCCTGGCGTCTATACGTGGGGTCTAGGACCTTCTGCCTGCAAGGCAGAGGCTTAATCCCTGAGCCACCTTTGCAGCCCCTTATTTTTTAATTTTTTAAAATTTATTTATTTTTTAATTTTTCTGCTCATACAAACATAATAGGAATCCCTGTCCCCTCCCTTCCTTCACATCTCCCTAGACCTCCTTGTTCCCTCCCTGCTTTGTCCCTTCCTTCCCCCCCCTCCCTCCCTTTCTCCCAGTGCCCCTTTCCCCATCTCTGAAGCATCCTTTAATGAGTATATCAAACTTTCCTCTGGGTCCTCCTCTGTGATGAGGTGTAAGGACTCAGTGGCAATTCCTAGAACTCTTTCTTGTGTTCCCCTTAAGTATAGGAACACTATTGTGACTTAATCCCTTGCTTCTAAGGAGTCTAGTGCCTTTAGTCCATGATAGAATTTGAGGGGTCAAGATATGTTGGTCATTGCGCAGATCATGCAGAGTCCTGTTATAATTGCTTCGGTCCTAACTTGTGTGGAGTATCTTGCATATCATGACTCTTCCCATCCTTGTGTTCTTACAATCTTACCGCCCCCTCTTCTGCAAATTTCCCTGAGCTTCAGGATGGGGAAAGATTAAGCAGGCCTAATTCCAGGTGGTTGATATAGAGTCTCTGATGTTCTGAATTATGGTTTGTTGATGATTTTTTTTTTCAGTTTTGCTGCTCCGCAATGCCCTTTGTTCCATCCTGATGGGTATTGGATATCACCCCCTGGCCATAGATAAAAACCTGTTAAATTAGAGTCTTGTTATAAGAGTATATTCAAAGGTAGATGGAATAGAAGTAGAAGACTGCAGTGAGAGAGGGGTCAATCACCCATTTGCAAAATGGTTACCTTCTATCTGGCAGCCTATATGCCCTCCCCTTTTAATAAGATCGTACCCCATCAGTTGGAAATGATCAGGAAGGAAAGTCTGTGAACTTAATCAGATGTCTCATTACTTAACTTGCAGTCCTTGATGTCGGCCTATTTTCTCTGCTGTAACATGGTCCCTCCCCTCTGTTTCTGGTGGGGCCCTCCTTCCCCATCCCTCCTGTTTATAATCTTTACAATTACTCTAGGTATTACAGAGATTTGTCTTTGAATGTCTCTAAGTGAGTTTGATACTAGGATCCACCTATTAGGGAGTACATATGGCGCTTAATTTTCTGGGTCTGGGATACTTCACTCAATATAATTGTTTCTAATTACATCCATTTCCCGACAAATTGCATTAATTCATCATTTTGATGGCTGAGTAGTATTCCATTGTATAAATGTACCACATTTTCCTTATCCATTCGTCAATCATTGGACATTTGGGCTGATTCCATGACTTTGCTATTGTAAACAGTGCTGCTATGTGGTGATGGTGTGGCCAGTTCTCTTGGCCCTGGTGTTGGTGCATGCTTTCCTGTCAGGCTGGAATGAGAACTGTAACCAGTAATTGTAAGAGAAAATAAATCCCTTGTTCCCTTAAACCTTTTGATGTTCATTTATCAGCAACCTTTGAGGTGAACTGCTACAGAAACTATAGTCCACAGCCTAGAAATCTAACTATGTAGCGTTCCTTCTGGATTGTAGAATATCCATGTCCTTTAGTGGTGAGGACAGAAAGGGGGAGAAGGAAAACAGCAGAGAGCAACCAGGCCAAGAATGACCTGAGTATTAAAAGTAAAAGACTGAGGGAAAAGGTGTGTTCTGTGTAGTAGCCACCACTCTTCTTGACCACTGTGAGTATTCATAGGTAACAGTAAATTAATGAAGGAGTGGTCAGTCTGTGGCAGGGTAAAATGATCTCCAAAGACCAATCAAAGGAATCCTTGTCATGTTTAACTATATAAGAAACTGTAGCAAAATTTTTGAAGAGTGTATACTAATTTTTTAATCTCAAAATGAAATCCTGTAAGAACATAGAAGAACAATTATGCTTGTTTTATCCATGAAAGAATTGTTTTTTAAATTACAAAATTAGAAAAATTTCAGTGCACAACTCAGTTCATTTCCAGAGCTAGTTAAAGTTCAGCTCATCTCCAGAACCCCAGAAGGTGCTTTCAAATCAAACCCACTAACTAGCTTCTATTGCCATCAGTTAGATTCACCTGTACTTAAACTTAGGCATGGAAATCCAAGGCATGTATTCTAGGCAAGCACTTCTTTTTCATTTTTGCATAATAGTGAAGATCATATTTATGGTCCTGTACATACTGTGCAAGTGCTCCAACCCTGAGCTACCAAGTCCAGAAGCTTGTGCTTATTAAATTGTTTCTTATGCTTATCATTCACCTAGGTTGTCAGATGAAGCAACAGTATGTTAATTTTCTTTCTAAAATAGTAGCATGCAGAAATGTGAATACAGGTAGTTTTCCTATTAATTATTGACCCACATTTGTGTTATTTTCCACTTGAGATATTGCATATTATGCTGTTCTAGGCATTTTTGTCGGTAGTTTTAGTGAAAATAGGCACACTTATTTCATAGCTAGCAACCATAAACTTTACATTTATAAATCATTTAAGGGTATAAGAAACTGCAGCATAATTTTTGAAGAGTTGCACCAATTTTTCAACCTCAATAGAAATGACAAGCCTATCTGTCCCACATCCATAACAATTTTTGGTATATTCAGCTTTTTATTTTAGTTGTTCTGTATTCTGTTAGATGTACATTCCAGTTTTAATTCAGTATTAATTCCTTTTAAGATTTTTAAGAAATGACAGAATTAGTATTCAAAAGAGAAACTAAATTTTCTTTTTAGAACTTCACTCGAATTTGTAAATTAATGTGTAATGGGTGGAATGCATTATCTATTACTTACCTTTGAAGTAACATAGCAATCAAAGAAATGGACTTCAGTAGACATTAACATTCCTGAGATAAATAGGCTCTGCCAATGCCTTCCACCTCTTCTTGGTGTCTAGACCTTTGGAGCTGTCAGGGGTTTTCTTAGCATCTCTAATATAGATGAAATTGTTCTCTATAGCAAGGACTGGAATTGAATGATACAATTGTTTCCTTCAGAGGAGGATATCTTTGTCCATAAAAAATAAATCAATCATTTGGTTTTTTATAAATATTTAGTATATGCACATCTTATGCTAGGTCCAAAAATGATTTTTTTTTGCTTAATAGATATTTTTCAGTTTGCCAAAAGTAATATGATAATTTCAAAATATAAATGTGGTTATAAAAAATCAACATAGTATTCAGTCATGGGTAAAGTGCAGATGGGGTCTTTGATTATTAATAGTTATTTACCTTTTCTGTGAGTTTGTTTCATGTAATTTTAAGTGATTTGAAACTTCTGAAGAGTGTGCATATTTGGCACACCCGAGACAGTTCTTGGCATATAATAAGAACTTTATTCTTTTGAAGTTATAATAATTATAGTTGCAACACAAACTGGACCTGTGGCAAGGTTTAGGCATTGGTTCAATCATACACCATCAATAAAATCAGTAAAAAGAATCAGTTTAACAGTGAAAAGCAGGGAAAAGAAATTTCTTCAGTATGGCAGTTTCAATCTGCACATAGATATGCAATTTTTTCCAGCACCATTTGTTGAAGATGCTATGCTTTTACCAATTTTTTTTCTGGGCACCTATGTCAAAAATCAGTTGAATGTAGGTATATATAGGCTTTTATATTGGTCTTCATTTCTAACCCATTGATCTATGGGTCTGTTCTGGAGCAAGTACAACACTATCTTTATTACTATGGATTTGTAACATAGGTTAAGATAATGTATGGTGATACCTCCAGGACAATTTTTATTATTCAGAATTGTTTATGCTATCCTGGATCTTTTGTGCTTCCATATGAATTTTAAGATTGTTTTGTAGATTTCTCTGAACTCCTGTTAGGAATTTTGATTGGTTTTACAATGTGTATTGCTTTTGGTGGGATGGTCATTTTTGCAATTCTTATTCTACCCATCCAGGACCATGGGAGGTCTTTCTACCTTCTGGTGTCTTCTGAAATTTCTTTCTTTAAGATTTTAAAGTTTTTTACTGTACAGGTCTCCCACATCCTTTGCTAGATTTAACCCAAGGTATTTCATTTTTTTTTTTGGCAGGGGGGGAACGCTATGGTAAATGGGATTATTTCTCTTAGAACCTTCTTACTTTGCTCATCCCTGCTGTATAGGAAAGCCAATGATCTTTGAACATTAATTTTGTAGCCTGCCCATCTACTGAACTATGTATTGGTTTCAGGAGTTTCCTGGTGGATTTTTTGGGGTCTCTCAGCTGTAGAATCATATCATCTGCAAATGGGATATCTTGACTTCTTCTTTTCCTATTTGTATTCCTTTTATCTCTCTGTCTTGTCTTACAGCTGTAGGCAAGAATTCAAGTACAATATTTAATAGAAGTCATGAGAATGGACAGCCTTTCCTAATTTCTGATTGAAGAGGAAATGTTTCAAGCTTTTCACCATTTAGGATGATCTTTGCTATAGGCGTCTTTTATGTGCCCTTTATTATATTGATATAAGTTCCTTCCATTCCTACTGTCTCCAGGGTTTGGATCAAGAAGGGATATTGGATCTTGTCAAAGGCTTTTTCTGCATTTATTGAGAGAATAATGTGGTTTTGGTCCTTGGATTTGTTTATATAATGGATTACTTTTATTGATTTCTTGATGTTAAATCAGCCTTGTGTGTGCCTGGAATAAATACTACTTGATCATGGTGAATGATCTTTTTGACATGATTCTGAATCCGGTTTACTAAAATTTTTTTGAAGATCTTTGCACCAGTGCTCATTAATAAGATTGGCCCATAGTTTTGTTTTTTTTTTTTTTTCTCAATGGATCTTTATTTGGTTTGGGGATCAGTGTAATATTAGCTTCATAGGAAGAGTTTGGAAATGTTCCTTCCTTTGCTGTTTTATGGAATAGTTTAAGGAATGGTGGTGTTAGTTGCTCTCTAAATGTGTGGTAGAATTCTGCACTGAATCCATCCAGTCCTGGGCTTTTTTAGGAGGGAAGTTTTGTAATTACTTCCTTAACTTTGTCACTTGATATAGGCCTATTTAAATAAATCAGTTCATACTGATTTGAATTTTGGTAAGTTGTATATACTTAGAAATTCATCCATTTCTTTCTGATTATCAAATTTTGTACAGTATAGGATTTTGGAATATGGCCTTATGATTCTCTGAATTCCCTTGGTATCTTTTGTAGTTAACTCCATTTTCATTTTTAATTTTATTAATTTGGGTTTTCTCTCTTTTAGCTTTGGTTAATTTGCTAAGGGTTTGTCAATTTTGTTGATTTTTTCAAAGAACCAGCTCTTTGTTTGGTTGACTCTTTGTATCATTTTTCTTATCTTAATTTTGGATATTTCTCCCCTGTTTTACTAATTTCTGCTTGTCTTCTACTTTTGGAATTGGATTATCTTGTCTCTCTAAAGCTTTAAGTTGAATTGGTAAGTTGTTTACTTCTGATGTTTCCATTTTTTGATATAGGTATGGAGTGCTATGAACTTTCCTCTTAGGACTGCCTTCAACAAATCCCAAAGATTTTGGTATGTTGTTTTTTTATTATCGTTTATTTCTAGGAATTTTTGAATTTCTCATTTGACTTCTACCTGAACCCATTCCTTTCAGTATCATGGGATTTAATTTCCAAGAATTTGCATATTTTTTGTCATTTGCCTTGTTGTGGATGTCTAATTTTATTCCATGGAGGTCTGATAATGCACAGGATATTATTTCTACTTTCCTGTATATGTGGAGGCTTGCTTTGTGGCCCAATATGTGGTCTTTTTTAGAGAAAGTTCCATGGGCTGCTGAAAAGAATGTGTATTCTTTGGTGTTAGTGTGGAAGTTTTGGTTGCAGTATGGTTTGACTCAGTTCCAGTTCAGTTTTTGATCTGTGGACCTCCAATGGTGAGAATGGGTGTTGAAGTCTTCCATTATCATGTTTGGGTTGATTGGTTGTTTTAGATGTTATAAGTTTGTTTAATGAATTTTGGTAAACCTATATTAGGTATATATATGTTAGTGTTGTGAAGTTTTCCTGATGAATTGTTCCTTTGACTAATATGTAGTATCCTTCTGTGTCTCTTATGATTTCTTTTTGTTTGAAGTCTATTTTGTCAGATACTAGAATTGCTACTCCTGCTTGTTTCTTACTTCTATTAGCTTGTATTTTTACCAGACTTTTGCTCTGAGAATGTGTGTATCTTTCATGGTGAAATGTGAAGACAACAAATTGGTGAGTTGTGATTTTTTTAATCCATGTTTGTAGCTTATGTCACCTGAATGGAGAGTTAACTCCATTTAATTGAGAAATATCTGTTGATTCCTGTCATTTTCTGGGTTTTGTAGTTGTTATATAAGTATTCTTTGCCTAGTAGTTATATTGGTATTGTTCTTTCCTTCTGTCCTCTTGGGTGTGTTTACCCTTTTCTTCAAGCTCGAATATCTCTTCAAGGATCTTCTGTAGGCCTAGTTTGGTGGTCATGTCCTTATGGTGTAACATTTTTCTTTCATCTTCATTTATGATTGATAGTTTTGATGGGCATATCAACCTGGGTTAGCAATTGTGCCCATTCATTACTTGAAGTACCTCTCTCTAAACTCTTCTCTCATTTACTGTTTCCATTGAAAATCAGCTGTTATTACAAATGTGACTTGGTTTTTCTCTCTTGTAACTCTCAGCACATTCCCTTTGTCTTGTATCTGTAGTGATTTGACTATTATTTGCCAAGGTGAGTTTCTATTTCAGTCATACCTGATTGGTGTGCAATATGCCTCTTGTACTTGAATAGAGATCTTTTTTCCTTAGATGTGGAAAATTTTCATTGATGATAGTGTGAAAAATCCCTTCTAGTGTGGCTTTTTGGGTTTCTCATTCTGCAGTTCCATGGATGTGCAGGTTTGGCTTCTTCAAGGTGTCCCTTAGCTCTTGAATATTCCTCTCAAGTATTTTTTAGCTTTTTAAATCTCTTTAATTGAGCAAATTTATACTGCTAATTTGTCTTCTAGTTCCAATATCCTATTTTCTGCTTCATTATTTCTGTTGGTGAGATTTTCTGCTGAGCTTTGGATTGCAATTAGCTTGTTTTTTATTTCAAGTTTACTCTACACAAGGGATTTTTTTTCAACTGCTTTATGCTTGGTTTGTTTCTTTAACTGCCTTTTTCATCTCTTCCAGGTGCCTGTCATTTTCCTGCTCATATTTATCTATACAGTTATTTGACTTAATTCTTCTTGGATTTCTTCATTCATTGTTTTGATCATACTAATAATCAAGCTTTGAAAATTCATTATCTTCGTTGTTGCTTTCTTGCCTAATATCCAAGACACTATTTTGGTTGGAATCCATCACTATGGAATAGACATTTTTGTAGATTTTTTTGTCCTTTTTTTGTTGTTGTTGCTTGTGGATTTACAATGTGACTTGGGCATACTGTGTTTGGTCTCTAATTTCTTTCTTAGGTGTGTGCTTTTATCCTTTTGAATCAGACAGACTTATCTCACTTGTACAGTTAGTGCCACTGTTTGCCTGAGTTTTAAAGGGATCAGTCTAGGGTTGCTTGGTGCTGTTTTGTAGATAAAGTTATTATTTTGCCAAAGGGGTATGCAGGCCCCACTCTGCTTAAGGGGGTGACAGAATCTTAGTGTAGTTACAGCAGAGAGGTTTAAGATTAGGTTTCAACGTTAGTTGAGGTTTGGGTTAAGTAACAGAGCAGCTTTAAGAGTATAAATTAGGATGTGTTTAATAGCCAGAGGTTAATGATAGATGTAATATGTCAGAGTTTGGATCATTAGAAATATGTGAGAGTGAATGGTTATAACCTAAAAGTGTGATGCATGGATCTTTGGATATGTTGTATAGAAATCTTAAGCTGAGGTGATTGTTGATTGAGGTTAAAGGGAAAATAAAATGGGTTACTTATCTTGGACTTAAATAGGAAAATTCTCTTGTGTTGGATGGAAAGTTTTTGGGGTCCTAAGTTGTGTGGTATTGGTCCACTCATTCCTGAATCGTGGTTTCTGACTGGACTGGCTGGTCGGAGAGGTCTATGCACCATGAACCTGGGCTGACTGGTCTGCAAGGTCTGTGTGCCACTTACCTGGCTTGAGGTTGCTTCCTGGGGACTGGGAGTTGGGCACAAGAGATCTGAGTGCTAGTTCAGAATAATTTTCTTATTTGAACTTTAATTTGCAAACTAGTGTGCCCTTCTGCATATTTGGTTACAAATTTGCATTGACATTATAATTATTAGAAAGAAAAAACTGCTAATTAATCTCATTTAAATGTGGA
This sequence comes from Typhlomys cinereus, assembly GCA_023101885.1. Taxonomy (NCBI): domain Eukaryota; kingdom Metazoa; phylum Chordata; class Mammalia; order Rodentia; family Platacanthomyidae; genus Typhlomys; species Typhlomys cinereus. Next base: position 210,137 of record JALPQD010000938.1, on the reverse strand, counting down.
TAAGGTTAATTGCCAAAAGTAATTTTTATATTCTCTTGCTATGCTGTAATAAATGCTGTCACACTTATTAAGATATAGCAGGTATAGCATAGTACAAATCAAATTCAATAGCAATTATATTTATATGTTATTTTCACTCCCAACTTTAAAAGACAATGTTCTCTTTACTGAAGAATGCATATCTAATTAGATGTATACTTTCTTTCAGAAAGTCTCACCTTTCTGGGCCCACCCATCTTTCCTAGTTTACCAACATGTGTTTCCTCTTTGCACCAATGAAAAGAGAAACACAAAAGTAAATTTACACATGTGAAACACTAAAGCAAAGTAATTACCAAAATTTAAACATTTATTTTGTATTTATATTTATAAAAACATCTGTTTTCACTAAAAGAAAATAAAGTGCAGCAGTGGAACCCTTACAACAATAAAAGCTTCATTTACAGAAGAAGAGGAGGAGGAGGAGGAGGCGGAGGAGGTGGAGGAGGAGAAGAAGCACTAGCAGCAGCAGCAGCAGCTAGTCTCTATCAGGAAGTCAGGAAACCTATAGCAGAAGTTTCTCAACGCAGAAGCATAGATGAAATCATAGACAAAGATAGGAATTACACCAAGGTGCTTATTTTCAATACTGCTATTCAACAGGGTAATAAAAGTCCTAGACAGAACAATAAAAAAAGAAAAAAGAAATGAAAAGTAGGCCTGGTTAAAAAGAGAAAAATAAAATTATATTTATTCAAAGAAAATCCCAATTAATCTACCAAAATAATAAATTAAATGGAGACTAGAATAACATAGAAAAGTTCAATGAAACTAAAACTAGCCTTTTTGAAAAATAAGCAAAATTGACAAATATCTGGATTAAGAAAAAAGAGGGAAGACTCAGAAATATAAACCTAGATTCTTAGATCTCATACCATAGAAATACATAAATTCATGAAAATATTAAGAAAAATTACATGGAAAAAAAGAATAGCCAAAAAGAAACAGGGACATTCCTAGAAACATGAAATTGACTATGACTGAATTACAAAGAAATAAAATCTGAACATATCAATGAGCAAGGAGACTGACTCAGTAATACCCTCAAATTACCCAACAAAGAAAAATCTAAGGGGTAGATGACACCACTAGTGAATTCTACCAAATATACAGAGAAATAATAGTAAACCTTTTCAAAATCATAAAAATAATTAAAGAGGAAGCAATAAACTCATTTTATGAAGCTAGAATTACCTGTTACTAAAGCCATATAAAATATTGGACCAAAGGAAACTACAGGTCAATATACAGGTAATGATCATATTTACAAAAATAACAGCAGAACAAATACAAATCATAAACTATGATAAAGTGTGATTTCTCCCTGGGATTGAAGGATCATTCAAATGACAAATTTAATAAATAGTACATACTACATTAACAGAAAAAAGATAGAATTTGTATGATTATTTCAGTAGACACAGAAAAACATTTGACAAGATTGAATATTCTTTCATAGTAAAAAATGGTCAACAGGTGTTATTGAAGGATATTTATGAAAATAATAAAAACTTTTTTGAACAACTTACACTGGATATCAATGGATGTCAAGGTAGCCTGAACACACTATTAATAGGAGACATTAATACCACATTCTTAGCATTAAAACAACTAGATTAGATGACATCATAGATCAAGTAGAGTTAACAGATATATCTACAGAACACTGCATTCAAAACTTCTGAACAAACATTCTTCTCATCTCCCCATGGAACTTTCTCTAAAACACATCATATATTAGGACACAAAGCAAATGTTAGAAAATAAAGAAAAATTAAAATGATTTCCTTATGTTCCATCTGATCAACGTGGAACCAAATTATAAATAAGCAGCAAGAGAAACTCATGGAGATTAGCGTATTATTAAATGATGAATGGCTCATTGGAAAAAATCAAAGATGAAATGAAATTCCTGGAATCAAATCAAGTGACAATTGTTAGTCATGTCCACACCTTTTGGCAAAATTCCTCCATTTTGGTTGGAAGGTGGCAGTGCACAAAACTGACTACATCAGTTTATAACAGCCATTCTCAAAACTGAAGTCACTTGTCTTCCTAGAGTCTTACTCTCCCACCCCTATGGACCCAATAGTTACTGACTTTGAGGAGATGACAATCATTTACCTGACATTCTTTTATGCATACCCTACTCCCTAAAAGTTCCCTAATAGTATCTGACGAAAGATCCATAAAAAGGGAAACTTTCAAACCACATTGGCTATCACCCCCACCCCCACTTCTTGTAGAGCTGGTAAAACTTCCAACCACACTCTGGAAAACTGCTAAAAGTTTGTCTCATGAGTTCTGAGGATTCTAAGGTTTTGGAGAAACACTTCTGAAGGCCATGACATTCTTCCTCCTATCCTACTTTTTAAGCTCTCTCTTATTCTACTGCTTCTCAACTTAAGGCACAATTATGACCCCATGGCTACAAGGGCCTCAGTTCTTATAAAGCTCATATTTTTTTATAAATTTTTTTATTGTTTATTATTTATTTAATTGTGCATGTATGTGTGCACGCGTGTGTGTATGTATGTGTGCGTGTGTAGAATCAAGGACGAATTCGGGAACCACCATGGACCGCCTCCACCTCCACCTTGTTTACTCCGCCCGGGATTCACAGGCCCCGCCCTACCAGGACCAGAAACGCAGGTCGCCCCCACTTCCGCCTGGCGTCTATACATGGGGTCTAGGTTCCGAACTCAGGACCTTCCGCCTGCAAGGCAGAGGCTTAACCCCTGAGCCACCTCTCCAGCCCCAAAGCTCATATTTTTAAGGCTGTACCTAATATTAGTTTCTTTTATCATAGAACCCCCATATTCCTCACAATAATGAAAACACAGCCAATACACTAAAACCTACTGATACAAGGAAAGCAGTCCTAATAAGGAGACTACAACTTTAAATAATTAAAATAAAGACAGAGCTGAATGCTTACATGGTTACCAGTTGCTCTTTTCTTCTTGCCACATTTCAGTTTAAACAGCACTTCCTCAGCAGATGCAATTCACTGAACCAAGGTCTCAGTTCTTCACCTTTCCCATTCCCTAAACTGTGGTCATATGGCTCTTTCTACTTGGTTAAGTATGACTTCCTGACCCCATGACCTTTGGGTTCATTCTGTGGCTTTTTTCCAACTATTGGAAGTAGCAGTTTACTTATTCTAAATTTAGGCCCTAAGAAACCTAACATTTTCCATGTTTCTTTTCCCTTCTGCTATTTCCAGGAGAACATTCTCTGGTCTCTCCACAGGCGCATGAAGGATAAAGTGGGTCTAAGGAATCCAGGAAGACCTGGATTCAACCTGACACTTACAGACACCCAGCCCAATCTAAGTTAGACCACGAAGGACCCAGAGAACTTGCAGATATCTGAGCAAAATGCATCTTCGTTGAATATTGCTGAGACTGTATGGTTGCTGCACACAGCAGTGAATGCATCATGGCGTCCTGGGAGTCCTTTTCTTGGTGTTGATACAAACTATCCACACAATGAAAACAGGGGTTTATAGATTTAGACATGAGTCTTTATATGACATTTTAAATGGAAATGAGTTTTTTAGACTCTCATTTAAAATAAATTAATAGTAAGATCATTTTATGAATGATGAAGGTAATTGAGATATTTTTATGTCCCTGTTTCTGTTAGTGTTTGTATTCTTGCTGGTATCGGGCCTATTAAAGAATGAAAAAGACTTAAATTTTAAGTGATTTTTCATTCAGGATAGGCTGGAGAATTCAGATGCACCGTGTGATAGCAATTTGCTCAATCACTGAGCAAATGGTAAAGTAATTGACTGCAGTGCGGGGCTGTGCTGAAGTTAAGGTATTGTGGTAATTTGCACCACTTGTATAGTGGGAACACAAGTTTATAGCATGTGTTTTTAATATTTTATTCATTGAGGGAAGAGAGAGAGAGAGAGAGAGAGAGAGAAGATGTCAGAGGACAACTTTCAGAAGTCAGTTCTTCCCATCCACCATGTGTGCTCTGGGAACTGAACTCAGGTTTTCAAGTTACATGTGGGTGCCTTTACCTGCTGAAGCATCTCACTAGACAGCAATTATTTTGAGACAGCCTCATTCTATATCATGGACTGGTTTCAAACTTGTAGCATTGCTCTTGACTTAGCCTCCTGGAGTATTGGATTACAGATGTGAGCCCACCATGCAGCCTTCTTTTTTCATGACTTTTTTTTATGTGTGTGTACTAGGTGTATATGTGTGAGCATGTAGTGGCCCAAAGCTGGCACTGGATGTCTTCCTCATTGCTCTCTACTTTCTTTAATTGTCTGTCTTTTAATTGAAAATAGAGCTCATCAATTGGCTAGTCTAGCTAGCTAGCTTGCCTTCAGAGCCCCCTGTCTTTGCATTCCTGGACTGGGGTTTACAGGTGTCAGTCACACTTATATGGATTTTATGTGGGTTCGGGGATCGAAACCTGTCGTCATGATTGTGCAGCAAAAGTTCTATCTACTGAATCCTCTGTACAGCCCAAGCATTCCTTTTGTTTACAGTGATTTCATTACTTGATCCTGAAAGTCCAGAAAAAATTATTTAGAGATTTTTAAAAATTCTCCAAGTTTGTGACCCAGGTCTGATCTTATCAGGACAATGAGTTTTATTAAGTTGCCCGAGTAACCATTTAATCTTCAAATATATTCATGTGACCAAAACCATACGTGAAGGTGTTTTTTTTTCTGGGCAGAGCCTAATGCGCTTTGGTACTGACAAGATTTTCAAGAGCAGCTGTGTGGTGTGTGAGAGAGAAGAGAAATGCCTGCAATGGTTTGGGAATCAGTAAAGAGCCTCTTTGGCTGGTTTGAGCTCTGAGTGGTGCAGTCACTTCTAAATTCTGTGCAACTGAGTCCAGCATGTGGCAGGAGAACTAATAGCAACAGTAATGACATTAGTCTAACAGCTTTCACAGACTGGATGTTGAATTCCACTGGGGAATCACACACTTATGCATTACATTAATTTTGTAGCCTGACACTTTACTAAACATATTTATTACTTCCCAAAGCATGCAATATTTTACTACAGAGACATATGTACATCCATGTTCATTGCAGCTCTGTTAACAATAACAAGCTAATGGAAAAAGCCTAGATGTCCAACAGTAGACAAATGGATAATGAAAATGTGATACATGTACACAATGAAATACTATTCAATGAAATACTATCCAACTAAAAACATGAATTTAATGATGGATTGGAAGAAATTATACTAACAAACAATACCAGACACAGAAAGACAGATGCCACATGTTCTCCTTTATAAGTATATCCTAGCAATAAACCTTCAGAATGATATATTCAAATGGAAATCCCTATGACACCGACAAACTAAAAGAAATCTATGCTAGGGGTAGAGGAAAATCCCAAAAGAATGGAGACAAAAGAACACAGTCAAACAGATTAAATAGGTTAATTATGGAGGAAAAGTTGCAAAGGAGAGGATAGAAAGGGGATAGGATATAGTACAACATGTGGGAACAAAAAGAGGAAGATAAAGAAAAGAAAAAAGGGCAACCGATTGAAGGGAAAAAGTGATCAACAGCCCCACTTAACAATGATTTCTATACCCACGCCCTAGGACCCCAGGTCAGCTCACAGGGACCCGTCTCCGACTCCCACCATCCAGCCGGAGCCGCGCGGGGCCAAGGGACGAGGAGGACCTCCCCCTGCGCCCAGGCCCTGCCCCAGCTGCCCTCGGGTTAAATAGCTCCACGCCGAAGCGCCCATCCTCCCTTTTCACCCCACCCCGCTCCGCCGGTCGGGACACGCTCCCACGGTCCAGATGGGCCTCACCCCGCGCCCTAGGTAAGTCCCCGTTCGGGCCCCGCCCACCAGGACCCCAGAGCAGCCCACAGGGACCCGGCTCCGACGCCCACTATCCAGCCCACCAGGACCCCAGGCCAAATAATTCAGTTTAGTGAAATTGAGAGATCTTAAGAGTTAAAATGACAATGCCAAAGTCAAAGTGCAAATCCATGAGAAGCAACACTCAAGTAAACAAATTTCCCACTGAAGAAATTAATCCCATAATGTTAGACTCCAACCAGAACAAACCCGTGGAAAAAGGCCAAGAAAGCCTCACCCAGGATAAGGTCTTTCAAAATATGATCATTACCATGTTCAATACTATGAAAGAGGAAATCAGGGAGGAATTACATAATCGAATCAATCGCTTTGAAGAGGAACACAACAGACATCTGGAGGAGTTGAGAAAAACAGTGCAAGAAACAAAAAGTGGCATAGAGCAGTTAAAACAAACTCAAGCAGAGTTTAAAACTGAGCTAAAAGACAAGTTATCTTCAACCCAGAACGACACAGAGAGTCTTATCAACAGAACTAATGAAGCAGAAAACAGAATTTCAGACCTTGAAGATAAAGTGGGAGTACTAACCAGCTCAATGGAAGAGGTTGTTAAAGCCAAAAAGATACTTGAGAGAAATATCCAAGAGATATGGAGCACCCTGAAGAAGCCTAACAGGCGTATTCATGGAATACCAGAGCAAGAATCTCAAAATACCACCCCTGAGGAAATTTTTCAAACGAACATCAAGGAAAACTTTCCTCATCTAAAAAAAGAGAGGCCCATTCATATACAAGAGGCATTCCGCACCCCAAACAGATACGACCAAAATAGAAGCACCCCACGGAAAATAATAGTTAAAACACTCCACATTCAAGATAAAGACCTGGTGCTGAGAGCTTCAAGGGAGAAAAAACAAGTCACTTTTAAAGGTAAACCTATTAAAATAACAAATGACTTCTCAGTCGAAACAGTAAAAGCAAGAAGAGCTTGGAGAGACATACTTCAAGTATTGAATGAGCAAAAATGTCAACCCAGGCTGATTTACCCTGCAAAACTATCAGTCATGATCGAGGGAGAAAGAAAAATTTTCCAGCACAAAGACAACTTTAAGGGATACATGTCCACGAAACCAGGCGTTCAAAAAATGCTAGAAATGATACTCAAGCGTGAAGAAAAAAACAGGCATATCCAGGAGAACAGAAGGCAAATACAACACCATTGAAAGCGAAGCAATATACTTATAAAAACTACGAAACATAATAAATGTCTGGAATTAAAAATAGTTTCTCCATTATAACATTAAATGTTAATGGAATTAATTCACCGATCAAGAGACACAGATTACAAACTTGGATCAAAAATCACAATGCATCAATCTGCTGCCTGCAGAAACCCATCTCACCACAAAAGATAGGCACGCTCTAAAAATAAAAGGCTGGTCAACAATTCTACAAGCAAATGGAAGCAGAAAACAGGCAGGAGTAGCCATTATGCTATCAGACAAAGTGGACTTCAAACCAAAGAAAATTATAAGAGACACGGATGGATACTACATTTTAGTCACAGGGACAATTCACCAGGAAGACTTCACAATACTGAACATATATGCACCCAATACGGGCTCCTCCACATTCATTAAGAAAACCCTACAGCGTCTAAAGCAAGAAATCAACCCCCAAATGATAATTCTTGGGGACTTCAACACTGCCCTCTTAACATGGGATACATCAACAGGTCAAAAGCTTAACAGAGACACTTTGGAACTTAATCAAACCCTGAAAGAAATGGACCTTACAGATCTCTATCGAACTTTTCACCCACGCACCAAAGAATACACATTTTTCTCAGCAGCACACGGAACTTTCTCCAAAATAGATCACATATTGGGCCACAAAATGAATCTACACATATACAAGAAAGTTGAAATTCTAACCTGTGCCCTATCAGACCACCACGGCCTAAAGCTGGACATCCACAACACATCAAACAAGAGAAAATACACTAACTCCTGGAAACTTAACACTATGATGCTGAATGAGAACTGGATTCAGGAAGAAATTAAAAAGGAAATTCAACATTTCCTGAAAGTGAATGATAACGAAAATACAACTTACCAAAATCTCTGGGACACAATGAAAGCTGTTCTAAGAGGTAAGTTCATAGCTCTTAATGCCTACGTCAAAAAAATGGAAACATCAGAAATAAACAACTTAACAATGCAGCTTAAAGCTTTAGAGAAACTAGAGCAATCTGATCCCAAAAGTAGTAGAAGAGAGGAGATTAGCAAAATAAGGGGAGAAATATCTGAAATCAAGATTAAGAAAACGATAGAAAAAATCAACCAGTCAAAAAGCTGGTTCTTTGAAAAAATCAATAAGATTGATACACCCCTAGCTAAACTAACCAAAAGCAAGAGAGAGAAAACCCAAATTAACAAAATTAGAAATGAACATGGAGTTATCACTACTGATACCCAAGAAATCCAGAGAATTATAACAACATATTTCAAAAACTTATACTCTGTGAAGTTTGACAACACAAAAGAGATGGATGAATTTCTAAGTAAACACAGCTTACCTAAATTGAATCAGGAAGTTGTGAATTATTTAAATAGTCCTATAACATATAAGGAAATTGAGGAAGTAATCTCGAATCTTCCCACCAAAAAATGTCCTGGACCAGATGGATTCAGCACAGAGTTCTACCAGACATTTAAGGAGTTAATAACACCAATACTCCTTAAACTGTTCCATCAAATAGCAAAGGAAGGAACTCTACCAAATTCCTTCTATGAAGCTAATATAATTTTAATCCCAAAACCTAATAAAGATTCACTTAAGAAAGAAAACTATAGTCCGATCTCCCTGATGAACACAGACGCAAAAATTCTCAACAAAGTCTTAGCAAATCGGATTCAAAAACATATTAAAAAGATCATTCATGGGGACCAAGTAGGCTTCATCCCCGGCACACAAGGTTGGTTCAACATACGCAAATCAATAAATGTAATTCATCTTGTAAACCAGTCCAAAGTCCAAGACCACATGATACTCTCGATAGATGCAGAAAAAGCTTTTGACAAGATCCAACAGCCTCTTATGATCAAAACGCTAGAGACAGTGGGAATGGAAGGAACCTTAATCAATATAATAAAAGCTATATACAACAAGTCCACAGCAAGGATTATGCTCAATGGGGAACAATTGGAATCATTCCCACTTCGATCAGGAACTAGACAGGCTGTCCACTCTCACCACTTCTATTCAATATTGTACTTGAAGTCTTAGCTGAAGCCATAAGACAAGAAAGGGACATAAGAGGGATTCAAATCAGCAAGGAAGAAGTCAAGCTATCCCTATTTGCAGATGACATGATCTTATACATGAGTGATCCCAAAAACTCCACCAGGAAGCTCCTGGAACTAATTGAGAAGTTCAGCAGGGTGGCAGGATACAAAATAAATGTGCAAAAATCAGAGGCCTTCCTATATGCCCAGAATGAAAGAAGTGAAAAAGCCTTGAGAGAAACAATCCCATTTACTATAGCCCCTAAAAAAATGAAATACCTTGGTATAAACCTAACTAAGGAGGTAAAAGACCTTTACAATGAAAACTTTAAAACCCTAAAGAAAGAAATAGCAGAAGACACCAGAAGGTGGAAAGACGTCCCTTGTTCCTGGATTGGCAGAATCAACATCGTAAAAATGACCATCCTACCAAAGGCAATATACAGATTCAATGCTATACCAATCAAAATCCCAAATCAATTCTTCAAAGAAGTCGACCAAACAATCTCAAAGTTCATATGGAGGCACAAAAGACCCAGGATAGCAAAAACAATCCTGAGTAACAAAAACACAGCTGGAGGTATTACCATACCAAACCTTAGTCTATACTACAAATCCATAGTTGTAAAGACAGCCTCGTACTGGCTCCAAAATAGACACACAGATCAATGGATAAGGATTGAAGACCCAGATATAAGCCCACAAAGTTACAGCCATTTGGTCTTTGACAAAGGGGCCCAAAGAATCCAATGGAAAAAGAACAGCATCTTCAACAAATGGTGCTGGCAAAACTGGATCTCCACATGCAGAAGATTAAAGCTGGACCCGTACTTGTCACCATGTACAAGATTTAATTCCAAATGGATCAAGGACCTTGATATCAGGCCAGAGACTATAAAAACCATAGTTGAAAGGATAGGGAACTCCCTCGAGCTAATTGGGCTAGGCCAACAGTTCCTAAACACACATCCAATGGCACAGTCACTGCTACCAACTCTCAACAGTTGGGATCTTGTGAAATTAAAGAGCTTCTGTTCAGATAAAGAGATTGTCACACGAGCTCAAAGGCAACCCACAGAATGGGAGAAAATCTTCACTAACCACATATCTGACAGAGCTCTACTGTCCAGAGTGCACAAAGAACTTAGAAAACTAAACTCCAAGGAAAACAATGGCCCAATTAAAAAATGGGCCCTGGAACTTAAAAGAAACTTTACCAGGGATGAAATTAAAATGTCTAACAAATATCTGAAAAAATGCTCCACTTCCTTAGCCATCAGGGAAATGCAAATCAAAACTTCCCTGAGATATCATCTCACCCCGGTCAGGATGGCAAAAATCCACAATACAAACAACGACAAATGCTGGAGAGGATGTGGAGAGAGGGGAACTCTCCTACATTGTTGGTGGGAATGCAGGCTCATACAGCCACTCTGGCGAGCCGTGTGGAGATTCTGAAAGAAATTAAAGATTGAAATGCCATATGACCCTGATATCCCACTTTTGGGAATAACCCCCCATGCAGCAGAGGTTCGCCTCGATAGCACAAGCTCGACCATGTTCATAGCAGGACTGTTTACAATAGCAAAGTCATGGAATCAACCTAAATGTCCAACAGTTGACGAGTGGATAAGGAAACTGTGGTACATCTATACAATGGAGTACTACTCAGCCATCAAAAATGATGAATTACTGGAATTTGCTGGGAAATGGATGTCATTAGAAACAATTATATTAAGTGAAGTATCCCAGACCCAGAAAATTAAGCGCCGTATGTACTCCCTAATAGGTGGCTTCAAGTACCAAACTCACCCAGCCCACATTGAGACACTCAAAAGTAAACCTATGTAACACAGTAATTGCACAGATTATGAACAAGAGAGATGGGGTAAGAGGGCCACACCAGAAACAAGGAGAGAAGGGACCATGTTACAGCAGAGAAAATAGGCCTCCATCAAGGTCTGCAAGTAAGTAATGAGAAACCTGGTTAAGTTCACAGACGTTCTTTCCTGATCTCACCAGAAGGGGAGGGCATATAGTCTAGCAGATAAAAAGTAATCATTTTGCAAATGGGTGATGGACCCCTCCCTCACTGATGTTTCCTACTCTTATTACATCTACCCTTGAATGTGCTATTATAACAAGACTCCAGTTTAACAGCTTTTTGTCTCTGGCCAGGGGGTGACATACAGTGCCCAGCCGAATGGAGTGAAGGGCGTTGCAGGAGCACCAAAACTGCAAAAGAAAATCAACAAACCACAATCCAGAACTTCAGAGACTATATCAATCACATAGAACTAGGCCAGCCTAATCTCTCCCCATCCTGGAGCTCAGGGACATTTGTGGAAGAGGGGGCGGTAAGATTGTAAGAGCAAAAGGATGGGAAGAACAACGATTTGCAAGATTCTCAACAATAGTTGGGGCCAAAGCAATCATAATGGGACTTTGCATGCCCTGCGCAATGTCCAGTGCACTTTTGCCCTCATAAAGTCTAGCATCTGTTAAGGGCACCGAGACCCCTGGAGGCAAGGGATTGACAGCCATAGTAGTGATCTTATGCTTAAGGGGAACAAGAGAAAGGGCTTATGGAAATGCCACTGGGTCCCTATATGTCATCGGAGAGGAGTAGCCAGTGGAGAGTTAGGCGTACACAATAAAGGACTCTCTGGGAATTGGGGGGGAGGCACTGGGGGATGGGGAGGGGGAGGAGGGGGTTCGGGGGGAGGAGGGGGGAGGGAGGGAACTGGTAAAAAATTTTTAAAATGTATAATTAAATTTTTAATAAAAAAAGAAGTAAAAAAAAAAAAGAAATCACAAGCATCCCCCCTCCCCCTTTAAGGACTTAGGAGAAACAAATAGCAGCCTGGAGAGATGACTTAGTGGATAAAAGTGCCAGTTGCACAAGTGTGAAGACCAGAACTCACATAAAACCTGGGGATGTGTGAGAACTGTCTGTGACCCCAGCATTCTGAGAGCAGAGACAGGGTCCCTGGAAGTGAGCGGGAAGCTAGTCCATCTGGGATTGGCAGTCTCTGGGCTCATCAAGAGACCCTGCCTTAGAAAATAAAGTGGTGAACAATCAATAAAGATGCCTGATGACAATCGCAGGCTCCTAACACACATATGCACCCATACACATGTGAACATACAAAAAAAAATGATTGCTATAATCTACAACTCTGATAAGAAGAATGCAGTGGAGCAATGTGGAATGTAAGGCCCATGTATGCATGTAAGGTATGTATGTGCTATGTAGGGTCAATTACTGTATGAATGAGTTGAACACACACACCCTTATTGTCAGGGAACAAATGCCTGCTATTAACCTGTCCAAACAACAGTGGAAGGAGAGAAAATAAACTGTAGACAGGAACAGGTTTCTTAGTGTTAGCTATTAATACTTAATAGTAAACTAGCACCTAAGCATTTTGTATTATTTATTATACCCTTAGTTGAGAAAAGCTCTTAGCACTCAAGCAAGATCAGATTAGTGAGGCAGAAACTGCAATGTGGCCTCCAAACAATATAGGCTTTTGCCATTGTTCTTGGTTGTTCTCCAAAAATCTGTCAGTAAGACCCTTTTACTGACAATGTCACACATATGGTCACAGAACATGGGCAAAATACATCAAATAGAACTGATCTGAACTTCCTCCTTGCTGGGTAGCTTACACAGTACCAAGGAATACTGTAGAAGCTACTGGGGGAGAGAAATAATCACAGGCCTCATCAATGCATGAGATCTACAAGTTTCAATAAAAATCACCATGGCAAAATGGGACCTTCAGTATTATAGTGGCATGAGTATTGAGGAGACAGCCAACAGCTATCTGATTGAACTCAAGACCTGCTTGTCAGCATGGAACAAAGACCTAAAAATGGGAAGGAAATTGATCAACAGGGAAAAACAAGACAATCCTCCAAAACAATACTCCAAACTGCTCTGTAAAAAGCTATTATAGTCATAGAATTGAAGAACACTTAGCACTCAGCCTAGAAGTCTTCTACATCAAAGGTAGAGAATCTCAACACCCTGACAAGATGTAGCCTAAAACAGTAGAAGAGCAGTGATGTGGACAATGATGACTAGCCATAATGCAGAATACCAGTGACCTGGCAATGCTCACCCAGAATCAGGCCATTCTAATCTTTCCGTATGCTAAGGCTTAGGAAACCTCAAGGAAGAGGAGGCAGTGAGATTTTAAGAACATAAAGATGGGAAGGTCCACTGTTAGACAAGACACCATTCAAGGCAGGACTGCTGCATCCAGGAACTCAGTGCAGTGAGACTTTTTCTTACTAGTTAGACCTGCATAATGATTGACATACCAACATGCCTCCATAGGCTATGGAGGAGCTCAGATAAGAACACAGAGGAGAAACGTTAGGGACTAGAGCTGGATGAGTGAAGGGAAATGTCCCTATCAGTGGGGTGGCCTAAGGAGGGCAACTTTGTATTCTACAGAGGCCTGAACTCTCCCAAAGGAGTAAACAAGCCAGAAAAACTACCCTGGGGTCCATAGAAGTGGCCAGAAAGAAAGTGGGAGGGAGTGGAATGGATTGATGAGAGGAAGGGAAGTGGATGGGAGTGACAGGGATAGAGAAAAGCAGGAATTAGTGCTCAATATGCTTGTAAAACTAAAAAAGGAAAAAGAAAATGACAACAGGTAGCATGCAGAGTATCAGCAACTGTGGAATGGTCAGCCCTAATCAGGCCATTAAAAATTCTTTCCATCGCAAGACTAAGAGAACCTTTCAGAAGAGGGAGCAGTAAGACTGTAAGAGCCTAAAGATGGGGAAGTATATTGCCAACCAGGATACTCTGCTCATGACAGGGCTGCTGCACCAGGAGCTCACTGTAATGAGATCTACTACCACCAGATCTACACAATAGCTGACATATTAACCTTCCCCTATGGATCAAGCAAGGATCTCAGGAGAAACCACTCAGAGAGAAGCTCAGGACCAAAGAAGGGAAGTTTCCACACCTGTGAGTTTGTCCACTGAAGGGCCATTTGTACAATCACAGAGGCTTTGTCCCTTACTAGTTTAGGTGCCCCAAAGGGAGCCCAGTGACCAATACATGTGGAGGGACAGGACACGGGAGGAGAAGGTGAGGGAGGAGGAGGATAAGGAGGGGAGGGTGTGTTTTCCACCCTCAAGGCCTTGCTGCATGGGGGAGAACACAGTGAGACAAATTTCACATAAGAAAGACTTCCCTCTCAAAGACTGCCTGAAAACTCTTCAACCTCAAAATCAGAGAACCAATCTGGAACATCATCAACATGTGTGCTTTATTCTACCAATTTATATACATGAGATATCAACACTGGCTTCTCTCTGTCTCATCCTTCAGGACATTATAAAGATATTTATAGAAGAGTGCAATGAAGCTCTTTTTGTTCTAATTTTTTTTTTTATTTCAGCTCATACAAACTTATTAGGTACACCAGTTCCCTCCCTCCCTCCTCCTCCCCCCGTACCCCCTGTTCCCCCTCCTCACCCCTTTCCCTCCCCATCCCCCAGTGCCTCCCACCCCAATTCCCAGAGAGTCCTTTCTTGTGCATGTCTGATTTTCCTCTGGACCCTCCTCTCCGATGACGTACAAGGACCCAGTGGCCTTTCCCGAACCCTTTCCCGTGTTCCCTTAGGTATAGGAACACTGCTGTGGCTGCCAATCCTTTGCCTCCAAGGATCTTGGTGCCTTTAGCAGATGCTAGACTTTGTGAGGTCATCAGTGTGTTGGACAATGCGCAGGGCATGCAAAGTCCAATTATGATTACTTCGGCCCTAACTAGTGTGGAGAATCTTGCAAATCATTGCTCCTCCCATCCTTTTGCTCTTACCGCCCCCTCTTCCGCAAATGTCCCTGAGCTCCAGGATGGGGAGAGATTAGGCTGGCCTAATTCTATGTGATTGATATAGAGTCTCTGAAGTTCTGGATTGTGGTTTGTTGATTTTCTTTGCAGTTTTGCTGCTCCTGCAATGCCCTTCACTCCATCCTGCTGGGCACTGTATATCGCCCCCTGGCCAGAGACAAAAAGCTGTTAAACTGGAGTCTTGTTATAATAGCACATTCAAGGGTAGATGTAATAAAAGTAGGAAACCTCAGTGAGGGAGGGGTCCATCACCCATTTGCAAAATGATTATTTTTCATCTGCTAGACTATATGCCCTTCCCTTTTGGTGGGATCAGGAAGAATGTCTGTGAACTTAACCAGGTTTCTCATTACTTACTTGGAGGCCTATTTTCTCTGCTGTAACATGGTCCCCTCTCTCCTTGTTTCTGATGTGGCCCTCCTACCCCATCTCTCTTGTTCATAATCCTTGCAATTACTGTGTTACATAGGTATACCTTTGAGTGTCTCAATGTGGGCTGGGTGAGTTTGGTACTAGAAGCCACCTATTAGGGAGTACATATGGCGCTTAATTTTCTGGGTTTGGGATACTTCACTTAATATAATTGTTTCTAATGACATCCATTTCCCAGCAAATTCCAGTAATTCATCATTTTTGATGGCTGAGTAGTACTCCATTGTATAGATATACCACAGTTTCCTTATCCACTCGTCAACTGTTGGACATTTAGGTTGATTCCATGACTTTGCTATTGTAAACAGTCCTGCTATGAACATGGTCGAGCTTGTGCTATCGAGGCGAACCTCTGCTGCATGGGGGGTTATTCCCAAAAGAGGGATAGCAGGGTCACATGGCATTTCAATCTTTAATTTCTTTAAGAATCTCCAGAGGCTTGCCAGAGTGGCTGTATGAGCCTGCATTCCCACCAGCAATGTACGAGAGTTCCCCTCTCTCCACATCCTCTCCAGCAGTTGTCGTTGTTTGTATTGTGGATTTTTGCCATCCTGACAAGGGTGAGATGATATCTCAGGGAAGTTTTGATTTGCATTTCCCTGATGGCTAAGGAAGTGGAGCATTTTTTCAGATATTTGTTAGACATTTTAATGTCATCCCTGGTAAAGTTTCTTTTAAGTTCCAGGGCCCATTTTTTAATTGGGCCATTGTTTTCCTTGGAGTTTAGTTTTCTAAGTTCTTTGTGCACTCTGGACAGTAGAGCTCTGTCAGATATGTGGTTAGTGAAGATTTTCTCCTATTCTGTGGGTTGCCTTTGAGCTTGTGTTATAATCTCTTTATCTGAACAGAAGCTCTTTAATTTCACAAGATCCCAACTGTTTCACAAGATCCCAACTGTTGAGAGTTGGTAGCAGTGACTGTGCCATTGGATGTGTGTTTAGGAACTGTTGGCCTAGCCCAATCAGCTCGAGGGAGTTCCCTATCCTTTCAACTATGGTTTTTATAGTCTCTGGCCTGATATCAAGGTCCTTGATCCATTTGGAATTAAGTCTTGTACATGGTGACAAGTAGGGTCCAGCTTTAATCTTCTGCATGTGGAGATCCAGTTTTGCCAGCACCATTTGTTGAAGATGCTGTTCTTTTTCCATTGGATTCTTTGGGCCCCTTTGTCAAAGACCAAATGGCTGTAACTTTGTGGGCTTATATCTGGGTCTTCAATCCTTATCCATTGATCTGTGAGTCTATTTTGGAGCCAGTACCAGGCTGTCTTAATAACTATGGATTTGTAGTATAGACTAAGGTTTGGTATGGTAATACCTCCAGCAGTGTTTTTGCTACTCAGGAGTGTCTTTGCTATCCTGGGTCATTTTTGCCGCCATATGAATTTTGAGATTATTTGGTCGACTTCTTTAAAGACTTGATTTGGGATTTTAATTGGTATAGCATTGAATTTGTATATTGCCTTTGGTAGGATGGTCATTTTTACAATGTTGATTCTACCAATCCAGGAACATGGGAGGTCTTTCCACCTTCTGGTGTCTTCTGCAATTTCTTTCTTTAGGGTTTTAAAGTTTTCATTGTAAAGGTCTTTTACCTCCTTGGTTAGGTTTATACTAAGGTATTTCATTTTTTTAGGGGCTACAGTAAATGGGATTGTTTCTCTCAAGGCTTTTTCACTTCTTTCATTCTGGGCATATAGGAAGGCCTCTGATTTTTGCACATTTATTTTGTATCCTGCCACCCTGCTGAACTTCTCAATTAGTTCCAGGAGCTTCCTGGTGGAGTTTTTGGGATCACTCAGGTATAAGATCATGTCATCTGCAAATAGGGATAGCTTGACGTCTTCCTTGCCGATTTGAATCTCTCTTATGTCCCTTTCTTGTCTTATGGCTTCAGCTAAGACTTCAAGTACAATATTGAATAGAAGTGGTGAGAGTGGACTGCCTTGTCTAGTTCCTGATCGAAGTGGGAATGCTTCCAATTGTTCCCCGTTGAGCATAATCCTTGCTATGGGCTTGTTGTATACAGCTTTTATTATATTGATAAAGGTTCCTTTCATTCCTACAGTCTCTAGCGTTTTGATCATAAAAGGCTATTGGATTTTGTCAAAGGCTTTTTCTGCATCTATCGAGAGTATCATGTGGTCTTGGACTTTGGACTGGTTTACATGATGAATTACATTTATTGATTTGCGTATGTTGAACCAACCTTGTGTGCCGGTGATGAAGCCTACTTGGTCCCTGTGAATGATCTTTTTGATATGTTTTTGAATCCGATTTGCTAAGACTTTGTTGAGAATCTTTGCATCTGTGTTCATCAGAGAGATCGGCCTATAGTTTTCTTTTTTAAGTGAATCTTTGTGGGATTAAGACGATATTAGCTTCATAGAAGGAATTTGGTAGTGTTCCTTCCTTTGCTATTTGATGGAACAGTTTAAGGAGTGTTGGTGTTGTTAACTCCTTAAATGTCTGGTAGAATTCTGTGCTGAATTCATCTGGCCCAGGACATTTTTTGGTGGGAAGATTCGAGATTACTTCTTCAATTTCCTTGTATGTTATAGGACTATTTAAATAATTCACAGCTTCCTGATTCAATTTAGGTAGGTTGTGTTTACTTAGAAATTCATCCATCTCAGAGGAGGACCTAGTGGAGAGTCAGGCGTACACAATAAAGGACTCTCTGGGAATTGAGGGAGGAGGCACTGGGTGATGGGAGGGAGAGGAGGAGAGGAGGGGGTTCGGGGGGAGGAGGGGGTAGGGAGGGAACTGGTAAAAAATTTTAAAATTTATAAATACATTTTTAATTAAAAAAATTCATCCATCTCTTTTGTGTTGTCAAACTTCACAGAGTATAAGTTTTTGAAATATGATGTTATAATTCTCTGGATTTCTTGGGTATCCTTAGTGATAACTCCATGTTCATTTCTAATTTTGTTAATTTGGGTTTTCTCTCTCTTGCTTTTGGTTAATTTAGCTAGGGGTGTATCAATCTTATTGATTTTTTCAAAGAACCAGCTTTTTGACTGGTTGATTTTTTCTATTGTTTTCTTAGTCTCGATTTCAGATATTTCTCCCCTTATTTTGCTAATCTCCTCTCTTCTACTACTTTTGGGATCAGATTGCTCTAGTTTCTCTAAAGCTTTAAGCTGCATTGTTAAGTTGTTTATTTCTGATGTTTCCAATTTTTTGACGTCGGCATTAAGAGTTATGAACTTACCTCTTAGAACAGCTTTCATTGTGTCCCAGAGATTTTGGTAAGTTGTATTTTCGTTATCATTTACTTTCAGGAAATGTTGAATTTCCTTTTTAATTTCTTCCTGAATCCAGTTCTCATTCAGCATCATAGTGTTAAGTTTCCAGGAGTTAGTGTATTTTCTCTTGTTTGATGTGTTGTGGATGTCCAGCTTTAGGCCGTGATGGTCTGATAGGGCACAGGTTAGAATTTCAACTTTCTTGTATATGTGTAGATTCGTTTTATGGCCCAATATGTGATCTATTTTGGAGAAAGTTCCGTGTGCTGCTGAGAAAAATGTGTATTCTTTGGTACGTGGGTGAAAAGTTCGATAGAGATCTGTAAGGTCCATTTCTTTCAGGGTTTGATTAAGTTCCAAAGTGTCTCTGTTAAGCTTTTGACCTGTTGATCTATCCCATGTTGAGAGGGCAGTGTTGAAGTCCCCAAGAATTATCGTTTGGGGGTTGATTTCTTGCTTTAGACGCTGTAGGGTTTTCTTAATGAATGTGGAGGGGCCCGTATTGGGTGCATATATGTTCAGTATTGTGAAGTCTTCCTGGTGAATTGTACCTGTGACTAAAATGTAGTATCCATCCGTGTCTCTTATAATTTTCTTTGGTTTGAAGTCCACTTTGTCTGATAACATAATGGCTACTCCTGCCTGTTTTCTGCTTCCATTAGCTTGTAGAATTGTTGACCTGCCTTTTATTTTTAGAGTGTGCCTATCTTTTGTGGTGAGATGGGTTTCCTGCAGGCAGCAGATTGATGGATTGTGATTTTTGATCCAAGTTTGTAATCTGTGTCTCTTGATCGGTGAATTAATTCCATTAACATTTAGTGTTATAATGGAGAAACTATTTTTAATTCCAGACATTTATTATGTTTAGTAGTTTTTATAAGTATATTGTTTTGCTTTTCATGGTGTTATATTTGCCTTCTGTTCTCCTGGATATGCCTGTTTTTTTCTTCACGCTTGAGTATCATTTCTAGCATTTTTTGAAGGCCTGGTTTGGTGGACATGTATCCCTTAAAGTTGTCTTTGTGCTGGAAAATTTTTCTTTCTCCCTCGATCATGACTGATAGTTTTGCAGGGTAAATCAGCCTGGGTTGACATTTTTGCTCATTCAATACTTGAAGTATGTCTCTCCAAGCTCTTCTTGCTTTTACTGTTTCGACTGAGAAGTCATTTGTTATTTTAATAGGTTTACCTTTAAAAGTGACTTGTTTTTTCTCCCTTGAAGCTCTCAGCACCAAGTCTTTATCTTGAATGTGGAGTGTTTTAACTATTATTTGCTGTGGGGTGCTTCTGTTTTGGTCGTATCTGTTTGGGGTGAGGAATGCCTCTTGTATATGAATGGGCCTCTCTTTTTTTAGATGAGGAAAGTTTTCCTTGATGATCGTTTGAAAAATTTCCTCAGGGGTGGTATTTTGAAATTCTTGCTCTGGTATTCCATGAATACACATGTTAGGCTTCTTCAGGGTGCCCCATATCTCTTGGATATTTCTCTCAAGTATCTTTTTGGCTTTAACAACCTCTTCCATTGAGCTGGTTAGTACTCCCACTTTATCTTCAAGGTCTGAAATTCTGTTTTCTGCTTCATTAGTTCTGTTGATAAGACTCTCTGTAGAGTTCTGGGTTGAAGATAACTTGTCTTGTAGCTCAGTGTTAAACTCTGCTTGAGTCTGTTTTAACTGCTCTATGCCACTTTTTGTTTCTTGCACTGTTTTTCTCAACTCCTCCAAATGTCCGTTGTGTTCCTCTTCAAAGCGATTGATTCGATTATGTAATTCCTCCCGGATTTCCTCTTTCATAGTATTGAACATGGTAATGATCATATTTTGAAAGTCGTTATCCTGGGTGAGGCTTTCTTGGCCTTTTTCCGCGGGTTTGTTCTGGTTGGAGTCTAACATTATGGGATTAATTTCTTCAGTGGGAAATTTGTTTACTTGAGTGTTGCTTCTCATGGATTTGCACTTTGACTTTGGCATTGTCGTTTTAACTCTTAAGATCTTTCAATTTCACTAAACTGAATTATTTGGCCTGGGGTTCTGGGGGTGGGCAGGGACAGAGCTTACCTAGGTCGCAGGGTGAGGCCAGGCTGGATCGGCGCGACCTGACCAGTGGAGCAGGGTGGGGAATGGGAGGTTGGGGGCGTTGGTGTGGAGCTATTTAACCTGAGGGCAGCTGGGGCGGGGCCCTGGCGCAGGGGGAGGTCCTCCTTGTCCCTGGGCTCTGGGTGGGGCTCCGGCAGGATGGCAGGAGTCGGAGATGGTTCCCTTTGGGCTGACCTGGGGTTCTGGTGGGCGGACGCGGCCAGGTCTTACCTAGAGTCCCGGGGTGAGGCCCGGCTGGACCGTGCATGTGCGTCCCCCGGTGGAGGCGGGTGGGGTGAAAGGGAGTTTTTGTTCTAATTTTAAGGAAGTCCAGTTAAATGTTTGTTTCACCTAAGCTGTTCATGAAGAACATTCACATGGTCTTAAATTATAAAATGGACTGAACGCTCAATGGCAGCTATTTCAGTATCTTTCTAGATAAGAAATGAACCAAGATCCTTCATCTTTTCTATTAATATCATTATTCCTTAAATATCATTCAAATTACACAGTATGATTCATGTCTGGAAATGAAAAAAGAAAAGGGCAAACTGAAAATGTGAATGAAAGGAGCAAGAGAAAAAGTCATTGAGAATTGGAAATCAGTGAAAGTTTTCCTGCAATGAATTTGCTATTTGGGGGCAAATTTGGAATATAAATCATTTAGTAAACACCGACTTGTAAAATTAACAGAAATTTACTATGAAGTCCTGGTAGTATGAAAAAATGACTCATTGATATAATCAAAGTCTCATGCCTACGTGGTAATATTCTGTGGAAGGTGCTTAAGAGATAAACAACAAACAAGTGGGGGTAGGATGAGAATGATCTTGGTCATTCAGCAATCAGCTTCAGTAGGTGTGAAAAGTCAGGGCAGAGTAAATATGTTCCCTACATCACAGTTCAGATAATCACCCAAAAATATTTGCTTTTTTCCCTCCAAATATGAGTAATCTACCTCCCTAGCTTTATTCATACAAACTTGGCTAGGGAACTTATTTGGGCTCATTGGATGTTTGTGAATGTGGGGCTAATAAAGGCTTGGACTTGCTCTTGACGTCTTTTCCTTCTGCTCTCATTCGTGTGATGCACGTGCTGTGGCTCATCTGCTGACCTACTGAAGATACACCTGGAGCTGATCTAGACCCCAGCATCAGCTGGTTAGATGAGGCTAATTGTTAATCTTTATTGCTGTAGCTAAGACTTCAAGTTCCATATTGGATGAGAATGGAGAAAGTAGACATACTTGTCTTCCTTATTTTAATGAAATGCTTTGACATTTTCTCAATTAAGTATGATGCCATTATTTAGATAATTTCCTTCTATTACTATTTTTTTGGGGGCTTTTGGGTTGTTTCTAAGGCCCTCTCTGAATTTATCAAGATAACTCTGTGATTTCTGTCCTTTAGTTCATTTACGTGTCCTCTACATTTATTGATTTGCATACGTCGAACCATCTCTGTATCTCTGGAATGAAATCAACTTGATCATAGTGAATGCACTTTTTGATTTGTTCTTCAATTTGGTTTGCAAGTTATTTTCTGAGGGTTTTTTAAAATTTTATTTATTTATTATTTATTCAATTGTGCGTGTGTATCCATGTGTGCGCGTGTGTGTATGCATGTGTGTGTATGTGTGTATGTGTGTGTAGAACCACGGACGAATTAGGGAACCACCATAGACGCCTCCACCTCCTCCTTGTTTACTCTGCCCCGGGGTTCACAGGCTCCGCCCTACCAGGACCGGAAACGCAGGCCGTCCTCGCTTCTGCCTGGCGTCTATACGTGGGGTCTAGGATCCAAACTCAGGACCTTCTGCTTGCAAGGCAGAGGCTTAACCCCTGAGCCACCTCTCCAGCCCAAGTTATTTTACTGAGGTTTTTTTTTGTTTTGTTTTTTGTTTTTTTTTTTTGGCATTCACTTTCACCAAGGAAGGAAATTGTTCTATACTCATTTTTGATGTCTTTTTTTTTTTGGTTTTGGCATAAGGTAATACAGGCTTTATAGGAAAAAAATTCCTTTCTTTTGTACTGTACAGAATAGCTTGAGAAATATAGGCATTAGTTCTTCTTTAAAGGTCTGGTAAAATTCAGCAGTGAATCCATCTGGACCTGGAATTTTTAGTTGGGATATTTTCTTTTTATTAATACTTTAATTTCATTGCTTATTGTGTATGTGTATAATTTCATTTCAAATTTTGATAGGTTTTGTGTCTATGTGTCTGTGAATTTCTCTCTCTTCTATTTTCTAATTTAGTGGGATATATTTTTAAATTATATTCTATAGTCTAGTGAGTTTCTGAATGTCATCAGTATTTGTTGTAATGTCTTCATTTTACCTTTAATTTAGTTAGTGTGGGTATTTTCTTTCTTTTGTTAATTAGTTGGCCAACGGACAATCTTGTGTACCTTTTCAAAGAACAAACTTTTTGTTTCACTGATTATTTATATTTTTTCATTTCTGTTTCATTGATTTATGTTCTAATCTGAATTATTTTTACCATGTACTAATTTGGAGTTTGACTTACTTTTCTATAGTCCTAAGGTACATTGTTAAGTCATTTATTTATGATCTCTCTGATTTTTTTCCAATATGTGCACTTGTAGACATTTCCTTCATTGGACTACTTTCATCGTCTTAATTGGTTTTTGGTATAGTGTGTTTTATTTTCATTTGAGCTCAGAAGTTATTTTTATTTCCTTATGGATTTCTTCATTGACCCACACATCATTCAATAATGTGTTGTTCAGTCTTCATAAGCATGTGCACGTTCTGTAGCTTCTTTTGCTATTGATTACTAATTTTATTACATTGTAGATGCATATAATAACAATAAATAATTTTGTTGGGAAAGATAGTTCAGTTAATAAATTGTTTGCCTTGCAAGTTTCTGGTCCTGGTTCTTAATCCACATAAAAAATAAACCTGAGGCTAGAGAGATGGCTCAGGGATTAAGACTCTGTCTTGCAGGGATCCCAGGTTCCATGTAAAAATGCCAGGCAGAAATGGTGGCAGCAATACACACACGTGTGCGTGCACACACTAAATTAATTAATTAATTAAAAGCGTAATAAATCTTTTTTAAAAAACCTGTACAGAAGTGGGTGGGGAGAACCAGATAAAAAGGCACACCAGGAAAGACCAATTACCAATTCAGTCCTGCTACATGCCCTATGGGCTGAACTGACTCACTAATCCCACACCAAGTGATAAGGAAGGACCTGACAAGAAGCTATACTGGAAACAAAATCGAACACCAGCCACACGCCACTGTGTCCTGTGCTCCAAAGCAAGGCACCAGTTACGGGGTCAATAACATTCTACCACACAGGGAACCTACATACACTGCAGCTCTTAGTTATCTTAGTTATAAATGGGAACCCTTGCTTATTGAGCTTTAAGCAAAATTAAAAAATAAAACAAGTGGACTGGAGAGATGGCTCAGAAGTTAAACTTCTGCCATGAAAGGAGAAGGGCCTGAATTTAGATCTTAGATACCATGTAAAAATGGGGAGGAGGAGGAAATAGAAGGGACTAATTCTTCCATCCCTGGAAGGCAGAGCATGGGAAACTCCAAAATTAAGCCAAAAGGAGGTAGAAAAATTCAGAATGATTCCTAAAGTTACCCTTTGGCATCCACAGGCATGCATGATCGAGAGCCTGCACTACACACACACACACACACATACACACACACACACACACACACACACACACACACACACACATGCACACACACGCACCAAGACAGAGATAGAGACAGAGACAGAGAGACAGGGACGGAGATGCAAAAACAAAACAAAAACACATAGAGTCAGCATATCAATTCAAGATGCCTAAATGCCATCAAATAAGAAACAATATGAGAAATCAAGTCCATTTGTCTCCAAGAAAAACTACAAACCTAATAGAAATGTTCCCCAGGAAGGATTTAGCTGAAAGCATTCAAGACTTATACTTTGAGGGGCTGGAGAGGTGGCTCAGGGGTTAAGCCTCTGCCTTGCAGGCAGAAGGTCCTGAGTTCCGATCCCAGATCCCACGTATAGACGCCAGGCCAAAGCGGGGGGCGGCCTGCGCTTCTGGTGCTGGTAGGGCGGAGCCTGTGAATCCCGGGGCAGAAGGAGGTGGAGGCGTCCATGGTGATTCCCGATTCGTCCGTGGTTCTACACACACACACACACACACACACACACACACACACACACACACATACACGCATGCGCGCACACATACATACACACACGTACAATTGAATAAATAATAATAAAAAAAATTTAAAAAAAAAGACTTATACTTTGAAAGAGCAATTATGAACATGTTCAAGAAACAAGCAAAACAACCAGGTAATGCATAAACATCTTACATATGCTCAGGGAAGACAGAAACAATGAGATTTAATTGAAAGAAAGCACAAATTAAAAAGCTAAATGAAAGGAGGAAGATAATTCTAGAAATGAAAACAGAGATAGGATTAGAAGTTAAGGGGTAAAAATACTATAATTTCACTATATGCATATATAAATAATAAAAAGAAATAAATTAAAAAGAAAACAGAGATAGAACCACTTGAAAAAACACCTAAATCAGATGAAACAGGCAATGAAAAATTCAAATGACTCAAACACATAAGTCAGTTGAATTACTAACAGAATGGATCATATGGAAGACAGCATGTCAGAGCTCAAATACAAGACAGAGTAACTAGGTAACTCAGCCAAAGAAATAGAGAGCGCTAGAAAGCAAAAACACATATTTGGAATTTCTCTGGCACCATGGAAAAACCGAACTGAAGAATCATGGGTAAAGAAGGAAGAGAAGTCCAAGTCATAAATATATCCAGTATTTTCACCATAACTATTCGAGAGGATGTCCTCAACTTAGAGAAGGAAATATCTATGTAGACATAAGAAGCATATAGAATGCCAGATAGACAGGACCTGAAAAGAAGCTCCCCACAACACGTTATGGTTAAAACACTAAAAACACAAACCAAAGGAAAAAAATACTGAAAGCTTCAGGAAAGAAATGGCAAATCATAATAATGGCAGGGCCATCAGAGTAACAACTATTTGACAAAGTCTCTTAAAGTCAGATCCTGGTAGGAAGTATTCCAAAAACTGAAAGAACACAATGCCAACCCAGAATAGTATATCCAGCAAAGTGGTCTATAAAATTTTTAAGGAGAAATAAAACTTTCCATGAAAAAAATAACCAAAGAAGTATGTGAGTATGAAGCCAGAATTACAAATGATAATATCAGATATAGTTCCCTGGGTCCTTCTATGTCATCAGAGAAGAGGGCCCAGAGGAGAGTCTGGCATGCATATTAAAGGATTCTCCGGGGATTGGGGGGGAGGCACTGGGGGATGGGGAGGGAGGGGTGAGGGGAGGGGGAGCAGAGGGTAGGTGGGAGGAAACCGGTGTACCTATTAAGTTTGTATGAGCGGAAATAATAATAAAAAATGTTAAAAAAAGAAATAAAAGATAATCTCTCCAAAAAAAGCACAGGAAATTAATAGTACAACAGAAGATAGCTTAGATAGGTCTAAGAAAACACAATCAAGAATATGGCAGGAATCATTACAAATATCTCAAGAATAGCACAACATATCAATTCACAATTATGAGACACAGACTAGCAGAATGGATAAGAAAAAAGCATCCTTCTTTCTGCTGCTTCCTAGAAAGACACACACCCTCATATCTTTATTCCAAGCAACTTTATCTGATAGTTTTAGATATTCTAATATTTGACAATGTAGAGTTCAAACCAAACTAATTAGAATCACTTCATATTCATCAAAGGAACAATATATCAAGAAGATATTACAATTCTAAACACATAACATTTATAATGGAGAGGTCCTCTGGACCAAAAGTAACCAGGGAAACACAAGTGACTGAAACCATTAATCAAATGGATCTAATAGACATTTATAGAACAGTATGCCCAAATATCAAAGAATGCACATTCTTCTCAGCAACCATGGAATTTTTTCTAAAATAGATCACATATTAAGACACACACACACACACACACACACAGACACACATAGACAAATGAAGTCTCAATAAATATAAGCTATCCCAAATGGCATTATGTATCCTATTGGATCAAAATAGAATAAACTTAGAAATAAACCTAAGAGAAATGACAGATAATATGCAAATTCACAGAAATTCAATGCAATACCAATGAGTGATTATTGGGCCATTGAGGAAAGCAAAGATATTACTTAAAGAAATGATGCATTTATGTATATATGCATTGTATATGTATTTACATATTACTTGTACAAATGTAAAGATAATATAGAGATATTTGTAACTTTTTAAATGACTATATGTGCTAATATTTTCCCAAATGATACATGTAATGCTGCTTTGTTATTTTATAGTTATTTGCTAGAATTTGTATCACAGATGGAAGTTTAAAATATATAGATGCTTTTATTGTAATGAATAATAAATGAAAAAGAAAAAAAAGACAAGTGGAATGAAAATCACCATATCAAGTTCATAAATTTCATATCTCATTTTAAAAAAGAAAAAAGACACATTCAAGTAGGGAATGTTGGGCCTTACTTGTGATGCCAGGTGGGAGGCAGAAGTAAGAGGATTGTCTTTCTTTTTTTTCCCACCAAACAAAATATTTTATTAGATGTTTACAAAGATGTTTATAGTTTTCTGACTCCCATTTTTTTCTTGTCAATAAATGTATTTTTGCACTTTGTCTGGTACTATCCTTCTATTAGTACAGTTAGCAAAAGAAAAGAAAAAGAAATCTCTCAGGTAATTGATGTAGTTATTATTGGTACAAGCATATTGAGTATTTTTCCCAGCTTCCTTCCCTCCCCCCTTACATTCCTTCCATTCCTTTCACCATTCCCTCCTACTCCTTCCCAGCCTTTCACCCATATGCTTCTGTGGACCACAGGATACACTCAGGCTTCTCTGCTCCTGTGGGGGTGCCTGTGGAGGCTCAAGCCTCTGTGGTATATCAAGTTACGTTTCTTCAGGCCACCCCCAATGATATGTGCAGATTGTCTTTCTTTTTTTCTATTTTTCTGCTCATACAAAACATAATAGGTACCCCTTCCCCTTCCTCCCTCCACCCCTCCCTGGACTTTCCTGCTCCCTCCCTCTTTTTCCCCTTCCTTTCCCCCTCCCTCCCTTTCTCCCAGTGCCCCTCCCGCCATCTCTGAAGCATTCTTTAATGTGTACATCAAACTTTCCTCTGGGTCCTCCTCTCTGATGAGGTAAGGACTCAGTGGTATTTCCTAGAACTCTTTCTTGTGTTGTCCTTAAGTATCGGAACACTATTGTGACTGTTAATCCCTTGTTTCTAAGGATCCTAGTGCCTTTAGTCCATGCTAGACTTTGAGGGGTCAATGATATGTTGGTCATTGCACAGATCATGCAGAGTCCTGTTATAATTGCTTCGGCCCTAACTTGTGTGGAGTATCTTGCATATCATGACTCCTCCCATCCTTGTGCTCTTACAATCTTACCACCCCCTCTTCCGCAAATTTCCCTGAGCTTCAGGATGGGGAGAGATCAGGCAGGCTTGATTCCAGGTGGTTGATATAGAGTCTCTGAATTATGGTTTGTTGATTTTTTTTTCAGTTTTGCTGCTCCTGCAAGAGATAAACAGCTGTTAAAATAGAGTCTTATTATAAGGATAGATTCAAAGGTAGATAGAATAAGAGTAGGAGACTGCAGTGAGGGGTGGGTCAATCTCCCATTGCAAAGTGGTTACCTTCTATCTGCCAGAATGTATGCCCTCCCTTTCTGGTGAGAAAATACCACATCAGTTGCAAGTGACCAGGAAGGACAGTCTGTGAGCTTAACTAGATGTCTCATTACTTACCTGCAGTCCTTAATGGTGGCCTATTATCTCTGCTGTAGCATGATCCCCTCTCTCCTTATTTCTGGTGGGGCCCTTCTTCCCCTTCTCTCCTGTTTATAATCTTTGCAATTACTATAGTTATTATAGAGATTTAACTTTGAATGTGTCTCTAAGTGGGTTTGGTACTAGAATCCACCTATTAGGAAGTACATATGGTGCTTAATTTTCTGGGTCTGGGATACTTCACTTAATATAATTGTTTCTAATGACATCCATTTCCTGGCAAATTGCATTAATTCATCATTTTTGAGGGCTGAGTAGTATTCCATTGCATAAATGTACCACATTTTCCTTATCCACTCATCAACTGTTGGACATTTGGGTTGATTCCATGACTTGCTATTGTAAACAGTGCTGCTATGAACATGGTCATGCTTGTGCTATCGAGGTGAATTTTTGCTGTATGGGGGATTATTCCCAAAAGTGGAATAGCTGGGTCATATGGCATTTCAATATTTAACTTCTTTAAGAATTGCCAGATGGCCCTTTACCACCCCACTCCGCCTGTGGGGACATGCGCGTGGTCCAGCCAGGCCTCACCCCGAGACCTAGGTAAGTCTCCGCCCCCGCCCGCCCACCAGGACCCCAGGTCAGCCCAAAGGTACACCCGACTCCGACTCCTACCATCCAGCCAGAGCCGCGCGCCGGGCCAAGGGACTAGGGGAACCTCCCCCTGTGCCCGGGCCCGCCCCAGGTGCCCTTGGGTTAAATAGCTCCACACCGATGACCCCATCCCTGCTTTACCCCACCCCGCTCAACCGGTGGGACACGCACGCGGTCCAGCCGGGCCTCACCCTGCGACCTAGGTAAGTCTCCGCCGGCGCCCACCCACCAGGACCCCAGGCCAAATAATTCAGTTTAGTGAAATTGAAAGATCTTAAGAGTTAAAACGACAATGTCAAAGTCAAAGTGCAAATCCATGAGAAGCAACACTCAAGTAAACAAATTTCCCACTGAAGAAATTAATCCCATAATGTTAGACTCCAACCAGAACAAACCCACGGAAAAAGGC
The DNA here is from genome assembly GCA_023101885.1 of Typhlomys cinereus. Lineage (NCBI taxonomy): Eukaryota > Metazoa > Chordata > Mammalia > Rodentia > Platacanthomyidae > Typhlomys > Typhlomys cinereus. Next base: position 180,434 of record JALPQD010000938.1, on the reverse strand, counting down.
CAAGAAAGCCTCACCCAGGATAACGACTTTCACAATATAATCATTGCCATGTTCAATACTATGAAAGAGGAAATCAGGGAGGAATTACATAATCGAATCAATCACTTTGAAAAGGAACACAACAGACATTTGGAGGAGTTGAGAAAAACAGTGCAAGAAACAAAAAGTGGCATAGAGCAGTTAAAACAGACTCAAGCAGAGTTTAACACTGAGCTATAAGACAAGCTATAAGACAGAACTCCACAGAGAGTATTATCAACAGAACTAATGAAGCAGAAAACAGAATTTCAGACCTTGAAGATAAAGTGGGAGTACTAACCAGCTCAATGGAAGAGGTTGTTAAAGCCAAAAAGATACTTGAGAGAAATATCCAAGAGATATGGGGCACCCTGAAGAAGCCTAACATGTGTATTCATGGAATACCAGAGCAAAAATCTCAAAATACCACCCCTGAGGAAATTTTTCAAACGATCATCAAGGAAAACTTTCCTCATCTAAAAAAAGAGAGGCCCATCTATATACAAGAGGCATTCCGCACCCCAAACAGATATGATCAAAACAGAAGCACGCCACGGCAAATAATAGTTAAAACACTCCACATTAAGATAAAGAACTGGTGCTGAGAGCTTCAAGGGAGAAAAAACAAGTCACTTTTAAAGGTAAACCTACTAAAATAACAAATGACTTCTCAGTCGAAACAGTAAAAGCAAGAAGAGCTTGGAGAGACATACTTCAAGTATTGAATGAGCAAAAATGTCAACCCAGGCTGATTTACCCTGCAAAACTATCAGTCATGATCGAGGGAGAAAGAAAACCTTTCCTAGCACAAAGACAACTTGAAGGGATACATGTCCACCAAACCAGGCCTTCAAAAAATGCTAGAAATGATACTCAAGCATGAAGAAAAAAAACAGGCATATCCACGAGAACAGAAGGCAAATATAACACCATTAAAAGTGAAGCAATATACTTATAAAAACTACTAAACATAATAAATGTCTGGAATTAAAAATAGTTTCTCCATTATAACACTAAATGTTAATGGAATTAATTCACCGATCAAGAGACACAGATTACAAACTTGGATCAAAAATCACAATCCATCAATCTGCTGCCTGCAGGAAACCCATCTCACCACAAAAGATAGGCACGCTCTAAAAATAAAAGGCTGGTCAACAATTCTACAAGCAAATGGAAGCAGAAAACAGGCAGGGGTAGCCATTATGTTATCAGACAAAGTGGACTTCAAACCAAAGAAAATTATAAGAGACACGGATGGATACTACATTTTAGTCACAGATACAATTCACCAGGAAGACTTCACAATGCTGAACATATATGCACCCAATACGGGCCCCTCCACATTCATTAAGAAAACCCTACAGCGTCTAAAGCAAGAAATCAACCCCCAAACGATAATTCTTGGGGACTTCAACACTGCCCTCTCAACATGGGATAGATCAACAGGTCAAAAGCTTAACAGAGACACTTTGGAACTTAATCAAACCCTGAAAGAAATGGACCTTACAGATCTCTATCGAACTTTTCACCCACGTACCAAAGAATACACATTTTTCTCAGCAGCACACGGAACTTTCTCCAAAATAGATCACATATTGGGCCACAAAACGAATCTACACATATACAAGAAAGTTGAAATTCTAACCTGTGCCCTATCAGACCACCACGGCCTAAAGCTGGACATGCACAACACATCAAACAAGAGAAAATACACTAACTCCTGGAAACTTAACACTATGATGCTGAATGAGAACTGGATTCAGGAAGAAATTAAAAAGGAAATTCAACATTTCCTGAAAGTAAATGATAACGAAAATACAACTTACCAAAATCTCTGGGACACATTGAAAGCTGTTCTAAGAGGTAAGTTCATAGCTCTTAATGCCTACATCAACAAAATGGAAACATCAGAAATAAACAACTTAACAATGCAGCTTAAAGCTTTAGAGAAACTAGAGCAATCTGATCCCAAAAGTAGTAGAAGAGAGGAGATTAGCAAAATAAGGGGAGAAATATCTGAAATCGAGACTAAGAAAACAATAGAAAAAATCAACCAGTCAAAAAGCTGGTTCTTTGAAAAAATCAATAAGATTGATACACCCCTAGCTAAATTAACCAAAAGCAAGAGAGAGAAAACCCAAATTAACAAAATTACAAATGAACAAGGAGTTATCACTACTGATACCCAAGAAATCCAGAGAATTATAACATCATTTCAAATTATAACATCATTTCAAATTAAAGAACATTTCAAAAACTTATACTCTGTGAAGTTTGACAACACAAAAGAGATGGATGAATTTCTAAGTAAACACAGCTTACCTAAATTGAATCAGGAAGTTGTGAATTATTTAAATAGTCCTATAACATATAAGAAAATTGAGGAAGTAATCTCGAATCTTCCCACCAAAAGATGTCCTGGACCAGATGGATTCAGCACAGAGTTCTACCAGACATTTAAGGAGTTAATAACACCAATACTCCTTAAACTGTTCCATCAAATAGCAAAGGAAGGAACACTACCAAATTCCTTCTATGAAGCTAATATCGTATTAATCCCAAAACCTAATAAAGATTCACTTAAAAAAGAAAACTATAGGCCGATCTCTCTGATGAACACAGATGCAAAGATTCTCAACAAAGTCTTAGCAAATCAGATTCAAAAACATATCAAAAAGATCATTCACGGGGACCAAGTAGGCCTCATCCCCAGCGCATAAGGTTGGTTCAACATACACAAATCAATAAATGTCATTCATCATGTAAACCAGTCCAAAGTCCAAGACCACATGATACTCTTGATTGATGCAGAAAAAGCTTTTGACAAGATCCAACAGCCTTTTATGATCAAAACGCTAGAGACAGTAGGAATGGAAGGAACCTTTATCAATATAAAAAAGCTGTATACAACAAGCCCATAGCAAGAATTATGCTCAACGGGGAACAATTGGAAGCATTCCCACTTCGATCAGGAACTAGACAAGGCTGTCCACTCTCATCACTTCTATTCAATATTGTACTTGAAGTCTTAGCTGAAGCCATAAGACAAGAAAGGGACATAAGAGAGATTCAAATCGGCAAGGAAGAAGTCAAGCTATCCCTATTTGCAGATGACATGATCTTATACATGAGTGATCCCAAAAACTCCACCAGGAAGCTCCTGGAACTAATTGAGAAGTTCAGCAGGGTGGCAGGATACAAAATATGTGTGCAAAAATCAGTGGCCTTCCTATATGCCCAGAATGAAAGAAGTGAAAAAGCCTTGAGAGAAACAATCCCATTTACTATAGCCCCTAAAAAAATGAAATACCTTGGTATAAACCTAACTAAGGAGGTAAAAGACCTTTACAATGAAAACTTTAAAACCCTAAAGAAAGAAATAGCAGAAGACACCAGAAGGTGGAAAGACCTCCCTTGTTCCTGGATTGGCAGAATCAACATCGTAAAAATGACCATCCTACCAAAGGCAATATACAGATTCAATGCTGTACCAATCAAAATCCCAAAGCAATTCTTCAAAGAAGTTGACCAAACAATCTCAAAGTTCATATGGAGGCACAAAAGACCCAGGATAGCAAAAACAATCCTGAGTAACAAAAACACTGCTGGAGGTATTGCCATACTAAACCTTAGTCTATACTACAAATCCATATTTATAAAGGCAGCCTGGTACTGGCTCCAAAATAGACTCACAGATCAATGGATAAGGATTGAAGACCCAGATATAAGCCCACAAAGTTACAGCCATTTGGTCTTTGACAAAGGGGCCCAAAGAATCCAATGGAAAAAGAACAGCATCTTCAACAAATGGTGCTGGCAAAACTGGATCTCCACATGCAGAAGATTAAAGCTGGACCCGTACTTGTCACCATGTACAAGACTTAATTCCAAATGGATCAAGGACCTTGATATCAGGCCAGAGACTATAAAAACCATAGTTGAAAGGATAGGGAACTCCCTCGAGCTGATTGGGCTAGGCCAACAGTTCCTAAACAGACATCCAATGGCACAGTCACTGCTACCAACTCTCAACAGTTGGGATCTTGTGAAATTAAAGAGCTTCTGTTCAGATAAAGAGATTGTAATGTGAGCTCAAAGACAACCCACAGAATGGGAGAAAATCTTCACTAACCACACATCTGATAGAACTCTGCTGTCCAGAGTGCACAAAGAACTTAGAAAACTAAACACCAAGGAAGCCAATGGCCCAATTAAAAAATGTGCCCTGGAACTTAAAAGAAACTTTACCAGGGATGAAATTAAAATGTCTAACAAATATCTTAAAAAATGCTCCACCTCCTTAGCAATCAGGGAAATGCAAATCAAAACTTCCCTGAGATATCATCTCACCCTTGTCAGGATGGCAAAAATCCACAATACAAACAAACAAATGTTGGATAGGATGTGGAGAGAGGGGAACTCTCCTACATTGCTGGTGGGAATGCAGGCTCATACAGCCAGTCAGGCGAGCTGTCTGGAGATTCTTAAAGAAATTAAAGATTGAAATGCCATATGACCCTGTGATTCCACTTTTGGGAATAACCCCCCATACAGAAGAGGTTCACCTTGATAGCACAAGCACAACCATGTTCATAGCAGCACTGTTTACAATAGCAAAGTCATGGAATCAGCCCAAATGTCCAACAGTTGACGAGTGGATAAGGAAACTGTGGTACATCTATACAATGGAGTACTACTCAGCCATCAAAAATGATGAATTACTGGAATTTGCCAGGAAATGAATGTCATTAGAAACAATTATATTAAGTGAAGTATCCCAGACCCAGAAAATTAAGTGCCGTATGTACTCCCTAATAGGTGGCTCCTAGTACCAAACCCACCCAGCCCACCTAGAGACAGTAATTGCAAGGATTATGAACAGGAGGAATGGGGTAGGAGGGCCACACCAGAAACAAGGAGAGAAGGGACCATTTTACAGCAGGGAAAATAGGCCTCCATCAAGGACCCAAATAAGTAATGAGACATCTGATTAAGTTCACAGACTTTTTTTCCTGATCATTTACTATGAGGGGGTGTGATCTCACCAGAAGAGGATGGCATATAGTCTGGCAGATAAAAAGTAACCATTTTGCAAATGGGTGATAGACCTCTCCCTCACTGTGGTTTTCCACTTTTATTACATCTACCTTTGAATGTGCTTTTATCACAAGACTCTAGTTTAACAGCTTTTTGTCTATGGCCAGGGGGTAACATACCATGACTATGAGGATGGAGTGAAGGGCATTGCAGGAGCGGCAAAACTGCAAAAGAAAATCAACAAACCACAATCCAGAACTTCAGAGACTCTATATCAACCACCTAGAACTAGGCCAGCTTAATCTCTCCCCATCTTGAAGCTCAGGAAAATTTGCGGAAGAGGGGGCGGTAAGAGTGTAAGAGCAAAAGGAATGGGAGGAGCAATGATATGTAAGATACTCCATACTAGTTAGGGCTGAAGCAATCATAATTGGACTTTGTATGCCCTGCGCATTGTCCAACACACTGTTGACCTCACAAAGTCTAGCATCTGCTAAAGGCACCAAGATCCTTGGAGGCAATGGATTGGCAGCCACAGCAGTGTTCCTATGCCCAAGGGGAGCATGGGAAAGGGTTCAGGCAAAGGCCACTGAGTCCTTGTATGTCATCAGAGAGGAAGGCCCAGAGGAAAATCAGACATGCACAAGAAAGGACTCTCTGGGAATTGGGGAGGGAGGCACTGGGGAAAGGGGAGGGAGGGGAGTGGGGAGAGGGAGCAGGGGGTACAGGAGGAAGAGGAGGGAGGGAGGAACTGGTGTACCTAATAAGTTTGTATGAGCTGAAATAATAATAAAAATGTATTAATAATAAAAAAAATAAATAACTGGACCCCCAAAAAAAAAAAAAGAATTGCCAGATGGCTCGCCAGAGTGGCTGTATAAGCCTGCATTCCTACCAGCAATGTAGGAGAGTTCCCCTCTCTCCACATCCTCTCCAGCATTTGGTGTTGTTTGTATTGTGGATTTTTGACATCCTGACCGGGATGAGATGATATCTCAGGGAAGTTTTGATTTGCATTTCCCTGATTGCTAAGGATGCTGAGCATTTTTGAAGATATTTGTTAGACATTTCAATTTCGTCCCCATTTCCAAGGCCCATTTTTAATGGGCATTTGTTTCCTTGGTATTTAGTTTTCTAAGTTCTTTGTGCACTCTGGATAGTACAGCTCTATCAGATATGTGGTTAGTGAAGATTTTCTCCCATTCTGTGGGTTGCCTTTGAGCTCGTGTTACAATCTCTTTATCTGAACAGAAGCTCTTTAATTTCACAAGATCCCAACTGTTTCACAAGATCCCAACTGTTGAGAGTTGGTAGCAGTGACTGTTTAGGATGTCTGTTTAGGAACTGTTGGCCTAGCCCAATCAGCTCGAGGGAGTTCCCTATCCTTTCAACTATGGTTTTTATAGTCTCTGGCCTGATATCAAGGTCCTTGATCCATTTGGAATTAAGTCTTGTACATGGTGACAAATACGGGTCCAGCTTTAATCTTCTGCATGTGGAGATCCAGTTTTGCCAGCACCATTTGTTGAAGATGCTGTTCTTTTTCCATAGGATTTTTGGGTCCCCTTGTCAAAGATCAAATGGGTACAATTGCGTGGGCTTATATCTGGGTCTTCAACCCTTATCCATTTATTTGGAGCCAGTACCAACCTGTACTTATAACTATGGATTTGTAGTATAGACTAAGGTTTGTTATGGTAATACCTCCAGCAGTGTTTTTGTTACTCAGGATTGTTTTTGCTATCCTGGGTCTCTTGTACCTCCATATGAATTGTGAGATTGTTTGGTCTACTTCTTTAAAGAATTGCTTCGGGACTTTGATTGGTATCGTGTTGGATCTGTATATTGCCTTTGGTAGGATAGTCATTTTTATAATGTCGATTCTGCCTATCCAGGAACAAGGAAGGTCTTTCCACCTTCTGGTGTCTTCTGCAATTTCTTTCTTTAGGGTTTTAAAGTTTTCATTGTAGGTCTCTTACTTCCTTGGTTAGGTTTATGCCAAAGTATTTCATTTTTTTAGGGGCTATAGTAAATGGGATTGTTTCTCTCAGGGCTTTTCCACTTCTTTCATTCTGGGCATATAGGAAGGCCACTGATTTTTGTACATTTATTTTGTTTCCTGTCACCCTGCTGAAGTTCGGTATTAGTTTCAGAAGTTTCCTGGTGGAGATTTTGGGATCACTCAGGTATAAGATCATGTCATCTGCAAATAGAGATAACTTGACTTCTTCCTTGCCAATTTGAATCCCTTTTATTTTCCTTTCTTGTCTTATGACTTCAGCTAAGACTTCAAGTACAATATTGAATAGAAGTGGTGAGAGTGGACAACCTTGTCTAGTTCCTGATTGAAGTGGAAATGCTTCTAGTTTTTACCCATTGAGTATAATCTTGCTGTTGGTTTGTTGTATACAGCTTTTATTATATTGATAAAGATTCCTTCCATTCCAACCTTCTCTAGGGTTTTGATCATAAAGGGCTGTTGGATCTTGTCAAACACTTTTTCTGCATCTATCGAGAGTATCATGTGGTCTTGGATTGTGGACTGGTTTACATGGTGAATTACATTTATTGATTTGCATACGTTGAACCAACCTTGTGTGCTTGGGGATAAAGCCTACTTGATCCCCATGAATATCTTTTTGATAAGTTTTTGAATCCGATTTTGTTGAGAATCTTTGCATCTGTGTTCATCAAATAGACTGACCTATATTTTTCTTTTTTAAGTGTATCTTTATTAGGTTTTGGGATTAAGACATTAGTTTCATGGAAAGAATTTTGTAGTGTTCCTTTGTTTGTTATTTGATGGAACAGTTTATGGAGTATTGGTGTCATTAGATCCTTGAATGTCTGGTATAACTCTGTGCTGAATCCATCTGGACTCGGACAATTTTTGGTGGGAAGATTCAAGATCACTTCATCCATATCCTCATATGTTATAGGACTACTTAAATAATTCAGAACTTCCTGATCAATTTAGGTAAGTTGTGTTGACTTAGGAATTCATCCATTTCTTTTGTGTTGTCAAGTTTCGCAGAGTATAAGTTTTTGAAATATGATGTTATAATTTTCTGGATTTCTTGGGTATTGGTAGTGATAACTCCATTTTCATTTCTAATTTTGTTTATTTGTGTTTTGTCTCTCTTGCTTTTGGTTAATTTAGCTAGGGGTGCATCTATCTTATTGATTTTTTTCAATGAACCAGATTTTTGACTGGTGGATTCTCTGTGTCATTTTCCTTATCTCAATTTCAGAAATTTCTCCCCTAATTTTACTAATTTCCTCTCTTCTACTGCTTTTGGGATCAGATTGCTCTAGTGTTTATAAAGCTGTAAGCTCCATTGTTAAGATATTTACTTGTGATGTTTCTATTTCTTTAAACATGTAGGCATTAAGAGCTATGAACTTACCCCTTAGGACAGCCTTCATTGTGTCCCAAAGATTTTGATAAGTTGTATTTTCATTGTTGTTTGCTTTCAGGAAATCTTGAATTTTCTTTGTAATTTCTTCCTGAATCTAATTCTCATTCAGCATCATAGTGTTTAGTTTCAGGAATTAGCGAATTTTCTGCTGTTTGTTGTGTTGTGGATGTCAAGCTTTAGACCATGGTGATCTGATAGCCTACAGGTTAGAATTTCAACTTTCCTGTATATGTGGAGTTTTGATTTGTGGCCTAGTATATGGTCTATTTTGGAGAAAGTTCCGTGTACTGCTGAGAAAAATGTGTATTCTTTGGTGCATGGATGAAAAGTTTGATAGAGATCTGTAAAGTCCATTTCAGGAAGAGTTTGATTAAGTTCCAATGTATCTCTGTTAAGTTTTATACCTGTTGATCTATCCTATGTTGAGAGGGCAGTGTTGAAATCCCCAACTACTATCGTTTTGGGGTTGATTTATTTTTTAAGATGTTGTAGTGTTTGTTTAATGAGTGTAGGGGAGCCCATATAGGTATGAATATGTTTAGTATTGTGAATTCTTCCTGGTGAATAATTCCTGTGACTAAAATGTAGAATCCTTCCGTATCTCTTATGGTTTTATTTGGTTTGAAGTCCACTTTGTCAGATACCATAATTAGTACCCCTGCTTGTTTCCTTGTTCCATTGGCTTGAAAATTTTTGACCAGCCTTTTACTTTTAGAATGTGCCTTTCTTTTGTGGTGAGGTATGTTTCCTGAAGGCAGCAGATGGATGGGTTATGATTTCTAATCCACGTTTGTAATCTGTGTCTTTTGATTGGTGAGTTAATTCCATTGATATTTAGTGTTATAATGGAGAAATTAATTTTGGTTCCTGATAATTTTGTATTTAGTGGCTTTCATACATGTATTATTTAGCTTGTAGGTTGTAGTGGTATTACACTTCCCTTCTGTCCTCCTGGATATGCTTGTTGTTTTCCTCAAGCTTAAGTATGTTTTTTAGCATTTTTTTTTTTGAAGACCTGGTTTGGTGGTCATGTAAGCCTTCAAGTTGTCTTTATGGTGGAAGATTTTTCTTTCATTCTCAATCATGACTGATATTTTTGATGGGTATATTAACCTGGCTTAGCATTTGTGCTCATTCAATACTTGAAGTATGTCACTCCAAGCTCTTCTGGCTTTTACTGTTTCCATTGAAAAAATCATGTTATTTTAATAGGTTTATGTTAAAAGTGACTTGTTTTTTTCTCTTGAAGCTCTCAGCACATTCTCTTTGTCTTGTATGTGTGGTGTTTTATTATTTGCCATGATGAGTTTCTATTTTGTTCATATCTGTTTGGGATTCGGAATGCCTCTTATATTTGGATGGACCTCTCTTTCTTTAGATGTAGAAAGTTTTCCTTTATGGTAACTTGAAAATTTTCCTCAGGTATGGTATTTTGGGATTCTTGTTCTGGCATTCCATGAATGCTCATTTTAGACCATGGTGATTACTTAGATATACATGCACAATAAGAAGTATTGGTCATTATATGCCTTCATTTCAGAGTTTTTTGATCCAAATATTTGGAAATACATTCTTGCTGATGCCAGTATAATTTGTAGAGGTTACGTAAATGCTTCTTACTTGGTATGAGTTTGGTTTTACAGTTTTTAATGAGAGACTAGAAATGGAAAACAAGCACAGCATTCCAGGTAGATTAATGTTGTGAATATATAAAGGAGAATCTAGAAAACTTTACTACTCTTATCTCAAAAAGTGGCAGACATATCTTGGTTTAAATAGATGTGGAGATACATAGGTTTCTGCTGGACACTAACCTGTAGGAAGTATTCAGAAACTTTGCCTGCAGCACTATTAGGGCAAGATCAGAGGACATGATAGTGAGTCCAGAGGACATGATAGTGAGTCTGGATACGAACAAACAGGGGAGACTATCTGATGGCTTTCTCTGGCCTTCTAATCTGAACACTTGGAGTTAAATTACGTCTCTTCATTCCCACAGTCTCTCAATCATGCTATAGGTTAAAGCTAGTATGAATATCCTTCTGTTTCTTCTGTGGTAAGGTAATATTCTCTTTTGTAGTCAAGTAGTTTTAATGTCACTCATTTTGAACCTTCTATGTATGTAGTAGGTGCTGAATAAATATTTAGAATCAGAAACTCACATAACTGAAGTCAACATCTAATCTAGTAATCTCAGTGAAAAGATGAAGAACTGAGATGCTGAACAGGGAAGTGATTTGTTCAAGTTGACAAGTACTCACTCAGGTGTATTGACCAATCATGGCTTTGATTCTGTCATAATATCTGTGACATTTTGTTGCTGAACATTTTGAAAATTGAGTCACATGCATCATGTCCTTTAAACACTGACTCATCCTATAATTATGGAGGGATATACTATCTTAGTATATTGAAATTCCTTTGCCTAGTGTTTACAGATGTGTAGGCTTCTGGACACCAAATAGTAACTATTGGTGTGGTATAGAAAGGGAAGTAATTATGGGAAGTTTCAAGGAAGATAAAATTATCTTTGAATAGAGAAAAGAAATGAATTGAATCTGTAGTTAACAATGGCTTTTATTTACTGAAATGCATATGTTTTGTAACTTTTTCATTTTGTACGTTAGGAATTGTGATCCTGTTTTAAACAAGAGTTATTCATCAGAATTAGAAAACAATTCAGTAATTTTCAAAGTAAAAGTGTATAAAGGCTATTTTAAGATAGAGAAACCTGGATCTACACACCGAACTATTGAACACATAAAGTGCTAAAGACAATGGGGTGTAGTATATGCTAAGAATTTCATGTGGAACTTTGAACCTCACAGACATAGTTCTTGTCAAGAAAGGTCTTTGCGTAAGTTGTAGAAGAATATTCCAACAGAGTTCAAATGTGGAATGACATTAGAGTGAAGAACAAGACCATTCTGAACTCAGTACCTGAAGGAATAGTCATAGATTAAGGCAAAGATACTCTGCTCAAATAACAAATCAGGTCCAGTTACAGAAAGAAGAGAAATCATTGCTAAGATGGTACAGCAAAGTGGTCAGGGTACTGTCTATGTGGTCAAAGAACAGAGATATGAGAGTTGGCTCTACCCTTGGCTAGTTATATAATAGGGTTGATTGATGTGAAAGAATGACCTGGATTCTTCATAATTCTCTATATTTTCACACTTTCATCTGTGCAAATCTATCAATCAAGGAGGGGAATCTATTTTTCTACACATTAGATGTGGGCTATCCAGTTATGATGTGAGAATAAGAATGAGAAAGAATTGTGATGCTATCAGTCTTGCCTATGGCTTGAGATCTTTGTATTTCCATTTCTTCTCTTAGAATAGAAGAAAGTGACCATGTGAGTAAGCATTAGCCTATAGCTTCCTTGTACCACATGGAGCCACAGACACATGAAAGAGCTCAGTGAATATAGCAAATCTGATGTACAAACACAAGACAGAGCTCCTGAGATGCCATTCCCACCTAGTTGGGCTCAGTCCAAACTGTTCTCCACAGAGCCATGAGCAAAATAAATGCTGTTGTCTCAGTAAACTAGATGTGGAGTGGCTTGCTATGCAGAAATGGATAACTGATACAGCAATCCTAGGAAAATAGTTCCTCAGTTTCCCCTAAATAAAATACAGATGATAATGGTGCCTACCTCAAAGAGTTATAATATAGCAAGTTAATGCCTTGAAACATTGAAATGATGCCTGTGATTATCAAGAGCTTAGTTTATGCTGTTATTATTATACTTTGATTATGAAGGGGTCATAAAATATGGTGTGGAAATAAATGTCTCTAAAGTGTCTCTGAATTAATTGTTCTGATATCTACCAAAGAAGCAGTTTGGAGAACAGAGCAGGGAAAAAGTCAGTTTGTCTTTGTAATGAAAAGTTATCTCTAATTTTAAGGTTACAAACCTTAATGTGATTTTTTATATTCTGAATTTTCTGGAGACTGGGTTTCCCTGTGCTGACTACTTTTGCTCTCAGTATAGAAGATAGATGAAGGTGTTCTTTTGTAAATATAGAAACTCTATCTGTTGGTGATATAGTAAAAATCTATTTTATAAAAGAATCTAAAGGCTTTGTCTGAATCATGCCTGAACTATTTTTAGTGAACTGATTTTATTCAGCTTATAATTTTTTAACTGCTGATAGCCCTATACAAGTAAAATGAAGCACATTTCACCTTGTAGACTAAAATATTATGCATCCAGCAGTGGATGAATTTAAATCTGAAGCCAGAAATTAATTATTATAGCCCACTGATAACTAAGTAAGAATGAGAATCATAAAAATTATCATTGGCAGAATCATGATTCCATCCAATTTTAAATTTTGTTTTGGCCTAGCTTCTGATTTATGAGTCAACTGTAAATGGCTGTAGCAGAATAGTGCCAGTCCTTATCCAAGTGAAATATCATCCTCTATTTAGGTAATTAATGGAGGCTGTGGTACAACTCTGGTTAGATATCTTTATTGCCAATGTTTCCAAGGATTGAAACTGAAGCTCTGAACTTGAACATAAAGGTAATCAAGCAGCCTTAATTTTCTGACTACTGTTTGTAAAACTGATCATTTGAACTTGACAAGAAGTGTGCATAAGTGTGTGAGGTCGGCCATGGCTTCCAATTTTAAGAAGGCAAACATGGCATCCAAAGCCCAGCAGAAAAGGATGAGTCCAAAGCCGAAACTGACTGAAGAACAGAAGCAGGAAATCCGAGAAGCTTGAGAAGCTTTTGATCTCTTCGATGCTGGTGGAACCGGGAGTATAGACGTTAAGGAACTGAAGGTGGCAATGAGAGCCCTGGACTTTGAACCCAAGAAAGAAGAAATCAAGGAAATGATAAGTGAGATCGATAAGGAAGGGAGGGGGGGATATGAACTTCAGTGACTTTTTGACAGTCATGACTCAGAAAATGTCTGAGAAAGACACTAAAAAGAAATCCTGAAAGTTTTAAGCTCTTTGATGATGATGAAACTGGGACGATCTCATTCAAAAACCTGAAGTGCATGGCCAAGGAGCTGGGTGAGAACCTGACTGATGAGGAGCTACAGGAAATGATTGATGAAGCTGATCGAGATGGAGATGGAGAGGTCAATGAGCAAGAGTTCCTGTGCATTATGAAGACCAGCCTCTATTAAGATCAGTGTTTCCCTTCATAATGCAAGCACACGCTTTAGTGCCTACCATTGTGTGAAATCCCTACCCCCAGGCCTCTTGGAGAACTTTAGCCATGACCTTGAATCTATTTTAGATGTTTGGAAGTGTTCTTTGATATTTAATAAGTTCTTTGTAAAATTACTTGCTGATTAATTCAGGAAAGTAGAATAAGCACATTGGAGCAGAGAAAAGGGTCCTAAAGTATAACCACCTGCCGTTTTTTCGTACATTACTTCATATTTTCTGTGCATTTCCACATAGATCAAACACAGACTGACTTTTTAGAAGGTCATGTACCCATGTCACCATTAGTGGTTGTTCTTTTTTTTTTATTTTCTTTCTTTCTTTCTTTTTTAATATTTTTTTTTATTTCAGCTCATACAAACTTATTAGGAACACCAGTTCCCTCCCTTCCTCCTCCTCCCCCCGTACCCCGTGCTCCCCCTCCCCACCCCTCTCCCTCCCCATCCTCCAGTGCCTCCCGCCCCCGCCCCATTTCCCAGAGAGTCCTTTCTTGTGCATGTCTGATTTTCCTCTGGGCCCTCCTCTCCAATGACGTACAAGGACCCAGTGGCCTTTCCCTGAACCCTTTCCCGTGTTCCCCTTAGGTATAGGAACACTGCTGTGGCTGCCAATCCTTTACCTCCAAGGATCTTGGTGCCTTTAGCAGATGCTAGACTTTGTGAGGTCAACAGTGTGTTGGACAATGCGCAGGGCATGCAAAGTCCAATTATAATTGCTTCAGCCCTAACTAGTATAGAGTATCTTATATATCATTGCTCCTCCCATCCTTTTGCTCTTACACTCTTACCGCCCCCTCTTCCGCAAATTTCCCTGAGCTTCAAGATGGGGAGAGACTAAGCTGGCCTAGTTCTAGGTGGTTGATATAGAGTCTCTGAAGTTCTGGATTGTGGTTTGTTGATTTTCTTTTGCAGTTTTGCTGCTCCTGCAATGCCCTTCACACCATCCTGGTGGGCATTGTATGTTACCCCCTGGCAAGAGACAAAAAGCTGTTAGAGTCTTGTGATAAAAGCACATTCAAAGGTAGATGTAATAAAAGTGGAAAACCACAGTATGGGAGGGGTCTATCACCCATTTGCAAAATGGTTACTTTTTATCTGTCAGACTATATGCCCTCCTCTTCTGGTGAGATCACACCCCCTCAGTAGTAAATGATCAGGAACGAAAGTCTGTGAACTTAATCAGATGTCTCATTACTTATTTGGGTCCTTGATGGAGGCCTATTTTCCCTGCTGTAACATGGTCCCTTCTCTCCTTGTTTCTGGTGTGGCCCTCCTACCCCATCCCTCCTATTCATAATCCTTGGAATTACTGTCTCTAGGTGGGCTGGGTGGGTTTAGTACTAGGAGTCACCTATTAGGGAGTACATACGGTGCTTAATTTTCTGGGTCTGGGATACTTCACTTAATATAATTGTTTCTAATGACATCCATTTACCAGCAAATTCCAGTAATTCATCATTTTTGATGGCTGAGTAGTACTCTATTGCATAAATGTACCACAGTTTCCTTATCCACTCGTCAACTGTTGGACATTTGGGCTGATTCCATGACTTTGCTATTGTAAACAATGCTGCTATGAACATGGTCGTGATTGTGCTATTGAGGTGAACCTCTGCTGTATGGGGGGTTATACCCAAAAGTGGAATCGCAGGGTCATATGGCATTTCAATCTTTAATTTCTTTAAGAATCTCCAGACGGCTCGCCAGAGTGGTTGTATGAGCCTGCATTCCCACCAGCAATGTAGGAGAGTTCCCCTCTCTCCACATCCTATCCAACATTTGTTGTTGTTGTATTGTGGATTTTTGCCATCCTGACAAGGGTGAGATGATATCTCAGGGAAGTTTTGATTTGCATTTCCCTGATGGCTAAGGAAGTGGAGCATTTTTTAAGATATTTGTTAGACATTTTAATTTCATCCCTGGTAAAGTTTCTTTTAAGTTCCAGGGCCCATTTTTTAATTGGGCCATTGGTTTCCTTGGTGTTTAGTTTTCTAAGTTCTTTGTGCACTCTGGACAGCAGAGTTCTATCAGATGTGTGGATAGTGAAGATTTTCTCCCATTCTGTGGGTTGCCTTTGAGCTCGTGTTATAATCTCTTTATCTGAACAGAAGCTCTTTAATTTCACAAGATCCCAACTGTTGAGAGTTGGTAGCAGTGACTGTGCCATTGGATGTCTCTTTAGGAAATGTTGGCCTAGCCCAATCAGCTCGAGGGAGTTCCCTATCCTTTCAACTATGGTTTTTATAGTCTCTGGCCTGATATCAAGGTCCTTGATCCATTTGGAATTAAGTCTTGTACATGGTGAGAAGTATGGGTCCAGCTTTAATCTTCTGCATGTGGAGATCCAGTTTTGCCAGCACCATTTGTTGAAGATGCTTTCCATTGGATTCTTTGGGCCCCTTTGTCAAAGACCAAATGGCTGTAACTTTGTGGGCTTATATCTGGGTCTTCAATCCTTATCCATTGATCTGTATGTCTATTTTGGAGCCAGTACCAGGCTGTCTTTATAACTATGGATATGTAATATAGACTAAGGTTCGGTATGGTAATATCTCCAGCAGTGTTTTTGTTACTCAGGATTGTCTTTGTTATCCTGGGTCTTTTGTGCCCCCATATGAATTTTGAGATTGTTTGGTCAACTTCTTTGAAGAATTGCTTTGGGATTTTAATTGGTATAGAATTGAATTTATATATTGCCTTTGGTAGGATGGTCATTTTTGCGATGTTGATTCTACCAATCCAGGAACATGGGAGGTCTTTCCACCTTCTGGTGTCTTCTGCAATTTCTTTCTTTAGGTTTTAAAGTTTTTATTGTAAAGGTCTTTTACCTCCTTGGTTAGGTTTATACCAAGTTATTTCATTTTTTTAGGGGCTATAGTGAATGGGATGGTTTCTCTCAAGGCTTTTTCACTTCTTTCATTCTGGGCATATAGGAAGGCCTCTGATTTTTGCACATTTATTTTGTATCCTGCCACCCTGCTGAACTTCTCAATTAGTTCCAGGAGCTTCCTGGTGGAGTTTTTGGGATCACTCAGGTATAAGATCATGTCATCTGCAAATAGGGATAGCTTGACTTCTTCCTTGCCGATTCTAATCCCTCTTATGTCCCTTTCTTGTCTTATGGCTTCAGCTAAGACTTAAGTACAATATTGAATAGAAGTGGCGAGAGAGGACAGCCTTGTCTAGTTCCTGATCGAAGTGGGAATGCTTCCAATTGTTCCCCATTGAGCATAATCCTTGCTGTGGACTTGTTGTATACAGCTTTTATTATATTGATAAAGTTTCCTTCCATTCCTACTGTCTCTAGCGTTTTGATCATAAAAGACTGTTGGATCTTGTCAAAGGCTTTTTCTGCATCTATCGAGAGTATCATATGGTCTTGGACTTTGGATTGGTTTACATGATGAATTACATTTATTGATGTGCGTATGTTGAACCAACCTTGTGTGCCGGGGATGAAGCCTACTTGGTCCCCGTGAATGATCTTTTTAATATATTTTTGAATCCGATTTGCTAAGACTTTGTTGAGAATCTTTGCGCCTGTGTTCATCAGAGAGATCGGCCTATAGTTTTCTTTTTTAAGTGAGTCTTTATTAGGTTTTGGGATTAAAACGATATTAGCTTCATAGAAGGAATTTGGTAGTGTTCCTTCCTTTGCTATTTGATGGAACAGTTTAAGGAGTATTGGTATTATTAACTCCTTAAATGTCTGGTAGAACTCTGTGCTGAATCCATCTGGTCCAGGACATTTTTTGGTGGGAAGATTCGAGATTATTTCCTCAATTTTCTTTTTTTATTTTTTTTTATTTTTTTTAATTATTATTTATTCAACTGTGCGCATGTACATGTGTATGTGCCCGCACGCGTGTGTGTGTGTGTGTGTCTGTGTGTCTGTGTGTGTGTAGAACCACGGACGAATTCGCGAACCACCGCCTCCACCACCTTCTGCCTCGGGATTCACAGGCTCCGCCTTACCAGGACCAGAAGCGCAGGCCGCCCCTGCTTCGGCCTGGCGTCTATACGTGGGATCTGGGATCCGTACTCAGGACTTTCCGCCTGCAAGGCGGAGGCTTAACCCCTGAGCCACCACTCCAGCCCTACTTCCTCAATTTTCTTATATGTTATAGGACGATTTAAATAATTCACAACTTCCTAATTCAATTTAGGTAGGTTGTGTTTACTTAGAAATTCATCCATCTCTTTCGTGTTGTCAAACTTCACAGAGTATAAGTTTTTGAAATATGATGTTATAATTCTCTGGATTTCTTGGGTATCAGTAGTGATAACTCCATGTTCATTTCTGATTTTGTTAATTTAGGTTTTCTCTCTCTTGCTTTTGGTTAATTTAGCTAGGGGTGTATCAAACTTATTGATTTTTTCAAAGAACCAGCTTTTTGACTGGTTGATTTTTTCTATTGTTTTCTTAGTCTCGATTTCAGATATTTCTCCCCTTATTTTGCTAATCTCCTCTCTTCTACTACTTTTGGGATCAGATTGCTCTAGTTTCTCTAAAGCTTTAAGCCGCATTGTTAAGTTGTTTATTTCTGATGTTTCCATCTTTTTGATGTAGGCATTAAGAGCTATGAACTTACCTCTTAGAACAGCTTTCATTGTGTCCCAGAGATTTTGGTAAGTTGTATTTTCGTTATCATTCACTTTCAGGAAACCTTGAATTTCCTTTTTAGTTTCTTCCTGAGTCCAGTTCTCATTCAGCATCATAGAGTTAAGTTTCCAGGAGTTAGTGTATTTTCTCTTGTTTGATGTGTTGTGGATGTCCAGATTTAGGCCGTGGTGGTCTGATAGGGCACAGGTTAGAATTTCAACTTTCTTGTATATGTGTAGATTCGTTTTGTGGCCCAATATGTGATCTATTTTGGAGAAAGTTCCGTGTGCTGCTGAGAAAAATATGTATTCTTTGGTACGTGGGTGAAAAGTTCAATAGAGATCTGTAAGGTCCATTTCTTTCAGGGTTTGATTAAGTTCCAAGGTGTCTCTGTTAAGCTTTTGACCTGTTGATCTATCCCATGTTGAGAGGGCGGTGTTGAAGTCCTCAAGAATTATCGTTTGGGGGTTGATTTCTTGCTTTAGACGCTGTAGGGTTTTCTTAATGAATGTGGAGGGGCCCGTATTGGGTGCATATATGTTCAGTATTGTGAAGTCTTCCTGGTGAATTGTACCTGTGACTAAAATGTAGTATCCATCCGTGTCTCTTATAATTTTCTTTGGTTTGAAGTCCACTTTGTCTGATAACATAATGGCTACCCCTGCCTGTTTTCTGCTTCCATTTGCTTGTAGAATTGTTGACCAGCCTTTTATTTTTAGAGCGTGCCTATCTTTTGTGGTGAGATGGGTTTCTGCAGGCAGCAGATTGATGGATTGTGATTTTTGATCCAAGTTTGTAATCTGTGTCTCTTGATCGGTGAATTAATTCCATTAACATTTAGTGTTATAATGGAGAAACTATTTTTAATTCCAGACATTTATATGTTCAGTAGTTTTTATAAGTATATTGCTTCGCTTTTAATCGTGTTATATTTGCCTTATGTTCTCCTGGATATGCCTGTTTTTTTTCTTCATGCTTGAGTATAACTTTTAGCATTTTTTGAAGGCCTGGTTTGGTGGACATGTATCCCATCAAGTTTTCTTTGTGCTGGAAAATTTTTCTTTCTCCCTCGATCATGACTGATAGTTTTGCAGGGTAAATCAACCTGCGTTGACATTTTTGCTCATTCAATACTTGAAGTATGTCTCTCCAAGCTCTTCTTGCTTTTACTGTTTCGACTGAGAAGTCATTTGTTATTTTAATAGGTTTACCTTTAAAAGTGACTTGTTTTTTCTCCCTTGAAGCTCTCAGCACCAGTTCTTTATCTTGAATGTGGAGTGTTTTAACTATTATTTGCCGTGGCGAGCTTCTGTTTTGGTCGTATCTGTTTGGGGTGCGGAATGCCTCTTGTATATGGATGGGCCTCTCTTTTTTTATGAGGAAAGTTTTCCTTGATGATCGTTTGAAAAATTTTCTCAGGGGTGGTATTTTGAGATTCTTGCTCCGGTATTCCATGAATACGCATGGCTTCTTCAGGTTGTCCCATATCTCTTGGATATTTCTCTCAAGTATCTTTTTGGCTTTAACAACCTCTTCCATTGAGCTGGTTAGTACTCCCACTTTATCTTCAAGGTCTGAAATTCTGTTTTCTGCTTCGTTAGTTCTGTTGATAAGACTCTCTGTGGAGTTCTTGGTTGAAGATAACTTGTCTTGTAGCTCAGTTTTAAACTCTGCTTGAGTCTCTTTTAACTGCTCTATGCCAGTTTTTGTTTCTGGCACTGTTTTTCTCAACTCCTCCAAATGTCTGTTGTGTTCCTCTTCAAAGCGATTGATTCGATTATGTAATTCCTCCCGGATTTCCTCTTTCATTGAATATGGTAATGATCATATTTTGAAAGTCGTTATCTTGGGTCAGGCTTCCTTGGCCTTTTTACGCGGGTTTGTTCTGGTTGGAGTCTAATATTATGGGATTAGTTTCTTCAGTGGGAAATTTGTTTACTTGAGTGTTGCTTCTCATGGATTTGCACTTTGACTTTGGCATTGTCTTTTTAACTCTTAAGATCTTTGAATTTCACTAAACTGAATTATTTGGCCTGGGGTTCTGGGGGTGGGCAGGGACAGATCTTACCTAGGTCGTGGGTGAGGCCCGGCTGGACCGCAGGCGTGTCCCGACCAGTGGAGCAGGGTGGGGTAAAGGGAGGATGGGGGCGTTGGCGTGAAGCTATTTAACCTGAGGGGAGCTGGGGCAGCCTGGGCACAGGGGGAGGTCCTCCTCATCCCTCGGTGCTGCGCTGGGCTCCGGCTGGATGGTGGGTTCGGAACCGGGTCCCTTTGGGCTGACCTGGGGTTCTGGTGGGCGGGCGCAGGCGGAGCTTACCTAGGTCACGGGGTGAGGCCCGGCTGGACTGTGCACATCCCGACCTGCAGAGCGGGGTGGGGTAAAGGGAGAATGGGGGCGTCAGCGTGGAGCTATTTAACCCGAGGGGAGCTGGGGCGGGGCCCGGCTGCAGGGGGAGGTCCTCCTCGTCCCTCAGCCCTGGGCGCGGTCTGGCTGGATGGTGGGGTCGGAGCCGGGTCCCTTTGGGCTGACCTGGGGTTCTGGTGGGTGGGCGCGGGAGGAGCTTACCTAGGTCGCGGGGTGAGGCCCGGCCGGACTGTGCACGCACGCCCCGACTGGCAGAGCGGGGTGGGTTAAAGGGATGGCATGACTTCTGTCTTGGTGTCATACTTAGAAGCCCTTGTTCCTTTGAGGCAGTAACAGAATTCTCTCTTCCTTCTAGTGCTTTTGCAGATTTCCTGTTTTTTCAACTTTTCCAAAATTATGTTAGGGGTGAAAAAATATTTAAATCTGAGCAGATGAAGAAGTTAAATTTGTATCAAATTTTAAATTCAACTTTTTTATTTCCAGGAAAAATTTGTAATGCATGCTTCCTGTAGATCATTGCTAATAAACAGAATTCCAATTCATTTCTTTCTGGAGACAGAAACTGCTTTATTAAAAAACTTTCTCTTTCATCTTAATACTAAAAAGCAAATCAGGTCAAAAGTTTTAATTATCTTTTTTATTTATTTATTCAATTGTGTGTGTGTGTGTAGAACCATAGGCGAATTCGGGAACCACCACTGACTGCCTCCACCTCCTTCTTGTTTTACTCTGCCTTGGGATTCACAGGCTCCACCCTACCAGGACCAGAAACACAGGCCACCCCCGCTTCGGTCCGGCGTCAATATGTGGAGTCTAGGATCTGAACTCAGGACCTTCTGCCTGCAAGGCAGAGGCTTAAGCCCTGAGCTAGCTCTCCAGCCCAGGTCAAAAATTTTAAAAAGTAATTTAATTCTGGATTTTTTAGAAATGTATTACACACAAACACCATAGTAATATAAAATTTTCAACTAGTTTTTTTATGATGGATGGATGGATGGCTGACAATTTCCAAAACATGAGCTATTCTGACAATTAGCATTTACTTTTAGGGCTCACTTTAAATAGCATTTACCCATGCAAGCAGGAAGCATTAAAAAAACTATGATGAATATGTGAATTTTGAAATGTAAATTGACATACAAATCTCTATATAAAATATATTCATATTTTTCATTCTTTAAAGAAACATTCTATAACATAAATTGAGAACTGAAATTAGATACAAAGAAATGTATATATGTATGTATATAAAATAATTTTATTAGAATTGTATAATTCACATAAATATTTACATAAAAGGAAACAAAAAACTGTTAAAATAACAGTTATTTTATTCTCTACTGTGTCAAGTTCAGAAAATTATTAAGTGGGCCTGGACATGAAGGTGCAGAAGGCTAAGGCAAGAGGATCGCCAAGCCATGAATTCAAGACTAGTCTGGGAAACTCAGCAAGACCGACTCAGCAAGACCGAGCCTCAAAGAAGAAAGGAAGGAGGGGGCATTACTCACTGGGTATAAGTAGAACATTCTCAATTTCAAGTATTACTATGGAAACAAACATCTCCAGGAGCAATTCAAGAATCCAATTGCACTTTCTGAGGAGTAGTTGCAGAGTGATGTTAACACTGCTCTATGGAGATTGTCAAAGCTTTGCTACAATTCCAGGGGAATTTGTAAAGGTGAGAATTAGGAATTCTGTTATCAGCACATATACCTGTGATTAAATCTTCATTTCTAAAATTAGATGGTTAAATTCTAGCAACATTTGATTCTGAACCTGGCTAAAATGTCCACACCTCTATCTCATCTACAAGGCAGCTTGAGGAAACAGAGAGGAAGAAAAATCCATTATGTTGTCTCATCTGTATAGTTTTAATAAAATTTTGACTTTGAGTTTACAGGTTAGGAGTAATAATTTGATCAATAGAAACTTGATGGAACTTTAAGTTTCATAGAATAAGTACCAGTTATCAGATGATATCTCTTAGTGGAATTTAAATGATAAAAATTTAACTGAGTTATATTACTAATTTTAGAGGTAAGTACAAGAGAAATAAATTCCTTACTGAAGTAATTTAAAACAATTGTCTTTGATTTTAACTGTGAATTAAAATCACCAAGGAAGTTTTGGAAAACTGAACCAAAGTTTAATCTTGCGGATGAATCTAATAAAACTGAGGCAATAATTAATAATTTAAGATGTATTTGACTTAATTCAAGTTCAAATACATGTGGTGGTAATAGGGTTCTTTCGCATACAATCATAGAATAAAATTGTTTTTCTACATACATTTACTAAAATATTATTCAACCTTTTATTATGGTTTACTATAAAAGATGGCTCCTTTTTATTTTACTTAACTGCCTTCCTCCACTTGAAATTATGACTTTAGAACTTACATTAAGAAACCCATCCTACAGGTAAATGGAGAGAACATTATGTCATTTTCAAGTTCTACCCTATAGAAGTCACAAAGCTATAATCTAAGTATTGGAGTTAGATATTGCTTTGATTTTTAACAGAATCTAGTGGGTTAGGAATTAATACCCTCTGGCATCAGTGCTTGCTTTAAATCATCTTAAATCTATGCCAGATCTTCCAGGAACCTAGTAAGAATAATAGGTCTTTAATGCCAACCATGTTTCTTGTGACCCCTTAGTTATATCAAAAAACTAAATAAAAGTTTCTGAAATAATGTATAATTAGAAATTACTTTCCCAGAATAATAGCTTGAGATTTTTAACATTTAAATTAAAACCAACTTTATTAGATATTTTAACAATGAGAAATTTATTTTAATTGAAGATATAAATTATGAAATTTAACTCATATCTACTTTTATTCTAACATATTTTTTCAGATCCAAATTGACAAAAAAACAAAGACAAATGTATTGATGCTGTATTGGGCTAATTATCTTTATAATTTGAGGGATCCAAAAATGAGGGATCCCCAAAATTTGAGGGATCCAAATAAACAAAATTAGAAATGAACATGGACTTATAACTACTGATACCCAAGAAATCCAGAGAATTATAACATCATATTTCAAAAACTTATACTGTGTGAAGTTTGACAACACAAAAGAGATGATGAATTTCTTTTTTTTTCACTTTTATAGTTTTATTTTATATAATACATTTTTATTATTGTTTCAGCTCATACAAGCTTAATAGTACACCAGTTCCTTCCTCCCTCCTCCTCCCCCCCCTGAAACCCCCTGCTCCCCCTCCCCTCACCCTCCCAGCCCATCCCCCCCATGCCTCCCGCCCCAATTCCCAGAGTCCTTTCTTGTGCATGCCTGACTCTCCTCTGGGCCCTCCTCTCCGATGACATACAAGGACCCAGTGGCATTTCTCTGAACCCCTTCCTGTGTTCCCCTTAAGCATAGGAACACTACTGTGGCTGTCAATCTCTTTCCTCCAAGGATCTTGGTGCCTTTAGCAGATTGCATGCCGGGCATGCAATGTCCAATTATGATTGCTTCGGCCCTAACTTGTGTGGAGTATCTTGCAAATCATTGCTCCTCCCATCCTTGTGCTCTTACACTCTTACTGCCCCCTCTTCCGCAAATGTCCCTGAGCTTCAGGATGGGGAGAGATTAGTCTGGCCTAGTTCTAGGTGGTTGATATAGAGTCTCTGAAGTTCTGGATTGTGGTTCGTTGATTTTCTTTTGCAATTTTGTTGCTCCTGTAATGCTGTTCACTCCATCGTGATGGGCACTGTATGTCACCCCCTGGCCAGAGACAGAAAGCTGTGAAACTGGAGTCTTATTATAAGAGCACATTCAAGGGTAGATGTAATACTTATACCCAAAATTGGAATCGCAGAGTCATATGGCGTTAGGCAATGGGAGGGGTCAATCACCCATTTGTAAAATGGTTACTTTTTAATCTGCCGGACTATATGCCCAACCCTTCTGGTGTGTTCATACCCCCTTAGTTGTAAATGATCAGGAACGAATTATGAACTTAACTAGGTGTCACATTACTTTCTTGCAGTCCTTGATGGAGGCCTATTTCTCTACTGTAACATGTCACTTCTCTCCTTGTTTCTTGTTGTGGCCCTCCAATCCATCCCTCTGTTCATATCCTTGCAATTACTGTACGTAATACATAGATTTACCTATGAGTGTCTCAAGATGGGCTGGGTGTGTTTGGTATTAGGAGCCACCTATTAGGGAGTACATACGCGCTTAATTTTCTGGGTCTGGGATACTTCACGTATATAATCGTTCTAATGACATCCATTTCCCGGCAAATTCCAGTAATTCATTATTTTGATGGCTGAGTAGTACTCCATTGTAT
Source organism: Typhlomys cinereus (assembly GCA_023101885.1). NCBI lineage: Eukaryota > Metazoa > Chordata > Mammalia > Rodentia > Platacanthomyidae > Typhlomys > Typhlomys cinereus. The sequence continues at coordinate 155,490 of JALPQD010000938.1, read as the reverse complement.
AGATGTACCACAGTTTCCTTATCCAAGGACATGGATGAATTTCTAAGTAAACTCAACTTACCTAAATTGAATCAGGAAGTTGTGAATTATTTAAATAGTCCTATAACATATAAGGAAGTTGAAGAAGTAATCTCGAATCTTCCCACCAAAAAATGTCCTGGACCAGATGGATTCAGCACAGAGTTCTACCAGACATTTAAGGAGTTAATAACACCAATACTCCTTAAACTGTTCCATCAAATAGCAAAGGAAGGAACACTATCAAATCCCTTCTACGAAGCTAATATCGTCTTAATCCCAAAACCTAATAAAGACTCACTTAAAAAAGAAAACTATAGGCCAATCTCTCTGATGAACACAGGCGCAAAGATTCTCGACAAAGTCTTAGCAAATCGGATTCAAAAACATATCAAAAAGATCATTCACTGGGACCAAGTAGGCTTCATCCCCGGCACACAAGGTTGGTTCAACATACGCAAATCAATAAATGTAATTCATCATGTAAACCAGTCCAAAGTCCAAGACCATATGATACTCTCGATAGATGCAGAAAAAGCCTTTGACAAGATCCAACAGTCTTTTATGATCAAAACGCTAGAGACAGTAGGAATGGAAGGAAACTTTATCAATATAATAAAAGCTGTATACAACAAGTCCACAGCAAGGATTATGCTCAATGGGGAACAATTGGAAGCATTCCCACTTCGATCAGGAATTAGACAAGGCTGTCCTCTCTCGCCACTTCTATTCAATATTGTACTTAAGTCTTAGCTGACGCCATAAGACAAGAAAGGGACATAAGAGGGATTAGAATCGGCAAGGAAGAAGTCAAGCTATCCCTATTTGCAGATGACATGATCTTATACCTGAGTGATCCCAAAAACTCCACCAGGAAGCTCCTGGAACTAATTGAGAAGTTCAGCAGGGTGGCAAGGTACAAAATAAATGTGTAAAAATCAGAGGCCTTCCTATATGCCCAGAAAGAAATAGTGAAAAACCCCTGAGAGAAACAATCCCATTTACTATAGCCCCTAAAAAAATGAAATACCTTGTATAAATCTAACCAAGGAGGTAAAAGACCTTTACAATGAAAACTTTAAAACCCTAAAGAAAGAAATAGCAGAAGACACAGAAGGTGGAAAGACCTCCCATGTTCCTGGATTGGTAGAATCAACATCGTAAAAATGACCATCCTACCAAAGGCAATATACAAATTCAATGCTATACCAATTAATATCCCAAAGCAATTCTTTAAAGTTGACCAAATAATCTCAAAATTCATATGGCGGCACAAAAGACCCAGGATAGCAAAGACAATCCTGAGTAACAAAAACACTGCTGGAGGTATTACCATACCAAACCTTAGTCTATACTACAAATCCATAGTTATAAAAACTGCCTGGTACTGGCTCAAAAATAGACACACAGATCAATGGATAAGGGTTGAAGACCCAGATATAAGCCCACAAAAATACACCATTTTGTCTTTGACAAAGGGGCCCAAAGAATCCAATGGAAAAAGAACAGCATCTTCAACAAATGGTGCTGGCAAAACTGGATCTCCACATGCAGAAGATTAAAGCTGGACCCATACTTCTCACCATGTACAAGACATAATTCCAAATCGATCAAGGACCTTGATTTAAGGCCAGAGACTTTAAAAACCATAGTTGAAAGGATAGGGAACACCCTCGAGCTGATTGGGCTAGGCCAACAGTTCCTAAACAGACATCCAATGGCACAGTCACTGCTACCAACTCTCAACAGTTGGGATCTTGTGAATTTAAAGAGTTTCTGTTCAGCACGAGCTCAAAGGCAACCCACAGAATGGGAGAAAATCTTCACTAACCACGTATCTGACAGAGCTCTACTGTCCAGAGTGCACAAAGAACTTAGAAAACTAAACTCCAAGGAAAACAATGGCCCAATTAAAAAATGGGCCCTGGAACTTAAAAGAAACTTTACCAGGGATGAAATTAAAGTGTCTAACAAATATCTTAAAAAATGCTCCAGTTCCTTAGCCATCAGGGAAATGCAAATCAAAACTTCCCTGAGATATCATCTCACCCCGGTCAGGATGGCAAAAATCCACAATACAAACAATGACAAATGCTGGAGAGGATGTGGAGAGAGGGGAACTCTCCTACATTGCTGGTGGGAATGCAGGCTCATACAGCCACTCTGGCGAGCCGTCTGGAGATTCTTAAAGAAATTAAAGATTGAAATGCCATATGACCCTGCGATTCCACTTTTGGGAATAACCCCCCATGCAGCAGAGGTTCGCCTCGATAGCACAAGCACGACCATGTTCATAGCAGCACTGTTTACAATAGCAAAGTCATGGAATCAACCTAAATGTCCAACAGTTGACGAGTGGATAGGGAAACCGTGGTACATCTATACAATGGAGTACTACTCAGCCATCAAAAATGATGAATTACTGGAATTTGCTGGGAAATGGATGTCATTAGAAACAATTATATTAAATGAAGTATCCCAAACCCAGAAAATTAAGCGCCATATGTACTCCCTAATAGGTGGCTCCTAGTACCGAACTCACCCAGCCCACATTGAGACACTCAAAAGTAAACCTATGTAACACAGTAATTGCAAGGATTATGAACAAGACAGATGGGGTAGGAGGGCCACACCAGAAACAAGGAGAGAGGGGACCATGTTACAGAAGAGAAAATAGTCTTCCATCAAGGTCTGCAAGTAAGTAAGGAGAAACCTGGTTAAGTTCCAGAAGGGGAGGGCATATAGTCTAGCAGATAAAAAGTAATCATTTTGCAAATGGGTGATGGACCCCTCCCTCACTGGGGTTTCCTACTTTTATTACATCTACCCTTGAATGTGCTATTATAACAAGACTCCAGTTTAACAGCTTTTTGTCTCTGGCCCGGGAGTGACATACAGTGCCCAGCAGGATGGAGTGTAGGGCATTGCAGGAGCAGCAAAACTGCAAAAGAAAATCAACAAAACAATCCAGAACTTCAGAGACTCTATATCAATCACATAGAACTAGGCCAGCCTAATCTCTCCCCATTCTGGAGCTCAGGGACATTTGCGGAAGAGGGGGTGGTAAGATTGTAAGAGCAAAAGGATGGGAGGAACAACGATTTGCAAGATTCTCAACAATAGTTGGGGCCAAAGCAATCATAATGGGACTTTGCATGCCCTGCGCAATGTCCAGCGCACTGTTGCCCTCATAAAGTCTAGCATCTGTTAAGGGCACTGAGATCCCTGGAGGCAAGGGATTGACAGCCATAGTGGTGCTCCTATGCTTAAGGGGAACAAGAGAAAGGGCTTATGGAAATGCTACTGGGTCCTTATATGTCATCGGAGAGGAGGACCCAATGGAGAGTCAGGCGTACACAATAAAGGACTCTCTGGGAATTGGGGGGGAGGCACTGGGGAATGGGGAGGGAGAGGAGGGGGAGGAGGGGGCTAGGGGGGGAGGAGGGGGGGGAGGGGAGGGAACTGGTAAAAAAAATTTTAAAAATGTATAATTACATTTTTAATAAAAAAGAAAGGACTCTGGAATTGGGGGCGGGGGTACGGGGGGATGGGGCGGGAGGGGTGAGGGGGGGAGAGCAGGGGGTTTGGGGAGAGGAGGAGGGAGGGAGGAAACTGGTGTACCTATTAAGTTTGTATGAACTGAAATAATAATAAAAATTGTATTAAAATTAAAAAAAAGTGAGAATGTAACAAGTCATTAGAATCATAACCAGGAACAGAAAAGGGAGTTCAAGCACACGGATCCTTTATATTTATGTATCAAAGTGTCAACGGATAAAAAATAGAAATAAAAGTTTCCCATTTGTGGTTTAAAAAAAAAAGAAAGTATAAGTGAGGAACAAGAATTCAATTATGAAAATGCACTCTGAAGTTAATATGACATAATTTGAAAATATGTCACCCATTTCTTCTCTCAGCCAAAGAGAATGAAACCAGTATTTGTCCTCCACATTTTTCATGTATATGTGTTTTGCATGTGGGTTGGCACATGCTAGTGTGCATGTTCCTGAAGGACTGAAAATACCAGGAATTATTCTTGATTGAGAGATTCCACCTTAGTGTTTTGAGGCTGGGTCTCTAAACCCAGATCATGCTGACAAGGCGAGTCTGGGTAGTCAACTTCCTTTGGGGATTCCCAGACTCTGCCTTTCAGAGCTAGAAAGACATCAGGCCTCACTTAGTAACTTATGTGGGATGCAGACTTCCTTTTAGACTCCAAACTCTGATCTTGGAGGAAGATATTAAAAAGATAAAGTTCCATCTTTGTTTTATGCCAGATTGTTGTCCAGCTTTCCAAATACCATGTTTTGAATGATATTGTTTCCCACTTATTTGAAACTCCATCTTTATAACACATGAACTCCCACATGTATTGGGTCTGTTCTTGACTTTCCCTTGATCTGCTCATTCAGCTTAAGTTCTTTTAAGTCCACAGTACCCCTTAATATTTCACAGATTATTTTCTTCTCTCACTACCATTGCTAGCAGAAGTTTCCTAGCTTTGTTTCTCAAGTGAAAACTAATATTGATTACATGTATGGGGAATAGTGTGATTTTTGTTTTTGAAGCTGTCTCACTATGTAGCCTGGGCTAGCCTTGAACTTGTGGTCCTCCTGCTTCAGCTTCCCAAGGCTAGGATTATAGGAGTTAGCTAACATGCCCCACCCATACGTCTTGATTCCATGTCTATAATGAGGTGTAATAAAATATAATTGATAATCTATCATTCACATGCTTATTTTTATGGTAAAGAAATTGAAATTATCTTTAGCTTGAAATATATAATACATAATTATTAAACACAATACATATACACATTATGAATCTAGTTACACTTGTTTATTTTTGCATAAACTTTATAATCAGTGAATCTAATTCCCTTCTCCCAAAGTTCTTATGGTATTCGGTTTAGATATTAGGCAGGTTAAACACCAAACTGACCTCAAGATGGCCCCTCCCTCCAAAGTAGGTGTTCAGCCAAAGAAATACCCTTCACAACTCTAGTTCCCAGCATATTAGATAAGGGCAAGCTCATCATCTCAAGGACTTCTCTGCAGCCCCAGTCCACCTGCAATGAGATAACCTGCAGTTCTCCCAAGGACTTTTTCAAACACTCCCAAGAAAAGCCCTCCTTCGATCCCAGTCACATGACCATGTCTTATAAAAGACCTTGAAATTAGATATCTCTCTCTCTCTCTTCACCATCCAAACAAATCCCATCTCTCTCTCTCTCTCCTCTCTCTCTCGCTCTCTTCTCTCTCCTGTCTGTTCTGATATAGTCACGCTGCATGATGCTTGCCTATTTTGTCCTCCTGCTTGCTTGACATAAATCTCATTTATGTATTTTATGCTGGTTTTGGTGTGACTTTGCATACCCAATCATTCTGAGGTAGGGGGGCATTCTCAAGAGCCCCCACAATTCTTAGTATAGCCATCTTACCTTCTAAATGTATATGGTAATATTTTTATTATAGTTGAGTTTTTCTATCTCAGAATGTAACTTTCATTTCCATTGTCTAAATCCCTGCATCATGAAGTCTTATTAAAATGCTCTGTCACATTAGCTTAAGCCTATAGCTTGTATTTTCTTACTGATGATTTGGTCATAGAGGCTTCTATCATGCCCTCTGACTGGCTGCTGTGAAAGCTCTTTCATTCTGAATTGTACTGTTCCTTCCACTTACTGGTCTTCTTCTCTGCAATATTTTCCTTTGAGTTAGCCTATTGATGACTTGCCTCTTCATTTCTAACTTTTAATCTAATAACATCAGTCTTTTGCGGTTAAAGGCACTGGCCTTCAGATGACTAAGTAAGATGGTGCCAGTGTGTGGCTTATCTTACGTCTAACTCAAATGAGGGCATTTCTAATATTTTCCCTGAAGCTTGGGCCTCATATCTGGAAGAGATGTGTTATCCTGTTCAAGAAGCATCCAGCTGTTCTTTTCCACCTAATATTATTTATTTGATTTATTCTTGGTTTAAAATTTTTTTATTTATTCAATTGTGCGTGTATGCATGTGTATGTATGTGTGTGTGTGTAGAACTACGGACGAATTTGGGAACCACCATGGATGCCTTCACCTCCTTGTTTACTCTGCCCCGGGATTCACATGCTCCGCCTTACCAGGACCAGAAACACAGGCCGCCCTGACTTCCGCCTGGCGTCTATACCATACCTGGACCTAGGATCAGAACTCGGGACCTTCCGCCTGCAAGGCAAAGGCTTAACCCCTGAGCCACCTCTCCAGCCCTACTCTTGGTTTAAAATACATGCCTTCTAACTGGCTATGAGAGAACACATTAGGCCTATTTTATCAGAACATTGTGTTGGGACTGGATGACTTCATTGGAGCTTAACCTCTAACAGTTGTGGGATCTTAATGATCTCTCTGAGTCTCAAATATAACATTTTATACCGCCTTCATAAAACTCTAGATAGGTTCATCACAGCTACATGTGCACACAGTTACATCTTATCTGCAGTTCTGTTCTTGCTTCTATTTCCAGTGTAATAAGATTACCTAAAGGAATACAATGTATAATTTATCCACTTTTATCTATGAAAATTTACAGCCTCAGTGGATTCACCTTGATGTTTAAACTTGCGATTACCTTTAGATTCTTTGCCCAGACTCTTTTTGTTTTCTGAAACTCACTGTAACTTAAGTTGCATTCTCATTGTTTCAACACCCTTATTTATAAATATTACCAAATATATTCTGTTGCTTTAAAACTAATGCGACCAAGGCCATCTATTGTTTTCATTGAGCTTCTTGTCCACCATGTACTCAGGAAACCATAAATCATAAGAAGGGGTACTGTGACTTTGTTACATTTTCCATCTGTGTCAGTAGAATCACTGCATACTTGGGCACAATGATAGTCCCAGTGGGAAGACTGGAATGACACTCATATTTCTGCAACAACTGCCATGAAGACAGCTCCCTGAAACTGCTTTGCCACCCAGCCTTCCACTGCTAATGTCTAGCCATGGTGACTTTTTATTGAGCTTATAAATAGGGGTCTTATTGCTTGCTGTTAGTAGTCACTCTTTACTGTCCATTGTCATATCTCTGAAGGAATCCCAGACTTGGCCAGCTTTTGTACAAACAGCTTCCAGGGAACTCAGTGCTCTGCTTTTGAGCATCAGCCTTCTCTTTTTTAGTTTTTATCATGAAATCTGTTATTAGAGAGTTGCTCTTTAACATGATTATTTTAATTCAGAAAAATGTTCTCCTGATGTTGACTCTCAATAGGGAGGAACTGAGGCCTTGGTTTCTACTTTCCTAAGCAGTTCTCTTGATACCAAGGAGATTCTTCTCACAATTCCCTGTCCACCTCTGCAGTCCACATGGAAGCATGCAGGCAAGTCTCTATCAATCTTTGAGTCTGTTCCAGTGAAGATTTTCCTACTCCCTGACTTTAATTGGGTCATGATAACTTGCTGATTTCATGTATACAAACAGATCAAACTAAGATGTATGTAGACACAATAGAACCATTTAGTGTTTGGTCATAAAGCGAAATGCAATGCGCTAGTTTTAGCTTACTTAGAAAGGAAGTGCCTACTGTATTGAGAATGAAATAATTTTTAAAAATTAGATAATTCCACACCCAAGGTCAAACAAAAAGACTTAGTGAAACTCAATTGGAATGAACAAATGTTATAAATATAAAAAGATAATCATAGAGAAAAAAGAGACTGGATGGAATGTGAGAAAATAGAAGCTATGGCAGTGTATTTTACACACACACACATATGTATAAAACACTATGAAAATTGAGGAAGGAGATGTCATAGTTAGACATGAATATGAATTTGACAACTGAAGGCTGAACTCAGGGCCTATGGGTGAAGAATTAATAGTTAAGAAAATCCCGTGAGAGATTGTCTAGCTGATGTGGGAGGATCCAGCACAGTCTCATATACTTTGGCAAATTGTGAAGTGAGAAAGTCCCCCCCTCTCTCAGCAATTCCTGTGTATATATGGAATCCACTTCCCTCTGCCTCTGATGTTGTTATGAACCTTCCTGCCATGCTGATGGAGGGTAAGGATCATAAGCAAGAGGAAACCCCTCGTTCCCCTGAGTGGTTTGGTTCTGCACTTACCAGCATCATGAAGAGACACTGCAATAGGAGCATAACCAGAGACATGTCTTTTTCTTCTGCATACTAACGAGATTAAACTTTAATTTACCAATTCTTCCTATTTTTACACATATCATGTCTTTTTTTTCCCATTGCTTTGTGTCCTTAGCAGATAGGGTAGGTGATAAGGGTAGCAGAAAAGGGTAGGTAGGTATTGAAAAGATCTTCCTTCCTTCCTTCCTTCCTTCCTTCCTTCCTTCCTTCCTTCCTTCCTTCCTTCTTCTTTCTTTCTTTCTTTCTTTCTTTCTTTCTTTCTTTCTTTCTTTCTTTCTGTCTGTCTGTCTTTCTTTCTGTCTTTCTTTCCTTTCTTTCTTTTCTTTCTTTCTTTCCTTCCTTTCTTTCTTTTTTCTTTTTCTTTCTTTCTTTCTGTTTCTCTCTCTTTTTCTTTTATTTCTCTTTATTTTCCTTTCTTGCTTTCTTTCTTTTTCTTTCTTTTTTGCTCTTTCTTTCTTTCTGTCTTTCTTTCATGAGACAGTATCTGACACAAGCAACTAAGGAGAAAAGGGTGAGAGAAGGTGCAGTCTGCTTATGATGGGAATCACATAGTAGAAAGCATAACTATAGGCAGAAGCAGGAGCTGTGTTCAGGTCAGAGCAGTCATCATGAAGTAGAACAAGAACACTGCAGGAAACAGGGTCAGTTACCTAACCTCAAGGCATGCCTCTGTGATCTGCCTTTCTCCAGTAATGCTCTGCTTCTGAAAGGTAATACAACCTTCCCAAACATTAAAACCCCCTAGTGATTCAAACCCATGAGCCCATGGGGGAGGCAACTGATGTTCATCCCATGACAGCAGGACAAGAAGAGGTCAGAAGCTCCTACTCTGGATCGCAGACATAACAGTCAAAGCACTTAGTTCTGTTTTGGTATTCCACACAAAAGCCTCAGGTCCTTCCCATCTCATCTCTGAGATTCCAAATGCTAAAGCCAGATACTATTCTTCAAATATACCGCTGCACAGTCCTTTTCCCTAGGGAGAAATATAGCCCCTCCTGGCAGAATTTTGACTGAGCCTCCTGCAACAGTATTCCCACCCTGTCTAATTTTAGGTTAGATTGCCTGTCTGTGGATATATGGCTATCCCTTACCTTAACATGTCTCAGCCTCTAAGAAATTCTGAAGAGGCCCTTAATACATAGGTGATGCTTTTTATTGAACTGGTAGAGGCTCTTTCTCCATCTTCAAATGAGAAACATTAAAAGATGGAGGTAAAAGATAGCTACTCCATGAAATACCAAAACCACAGGAAACAGTCTAAATACACAGTCCATTTTCTTGAACAAAGTGCAATAAATATTTTTCAATGAGTGTATGGCATCTTTAGGGACCCACAAAATTTCTTTAAGTAAATGATATAGTTTAATCATCATGAGTCTCCTAAGTGATGTGCTCCTGCTTCATTTTACAACTGAGAGACTCGGGTCCAGAGTATTTAATAATTCACTACATAATCACATCCCTAGCAGAGGGCAGAGATAGTTTTGAAACACTGAGTTTTACTCATAATAAACATAAATATTCAGCATTGGTTGTTACCATTTGTAATTGAGATTAATGAAATTTAGTTATTTTCCTCAAAGATCCGGCAAGCAGAAGAATTAGAATTTTAATATATCGTTTCTTACTACATTATAACTCTATGAACATGAATATATGACAAAGTAAACACCCTAGGGAGATTGGGACAGAGAAAAAGAGAGAGAGGGAGAGAGAGAGAGAGAGAGAGAGAGAGAGAGAGAGAGAGAGAGAAATAGATGGTGACTTTTGTCCAGATGCACCTGAAGAGAAAACAGTAAAATACTATGATGATTTAGAGGAGGAGGAGTCCACAGAGCTAAGGGCACTAAAACCAGGAAGAGACATGAGTTATGTTTTATTACCTTTACAGAAGGACCAGGATTTTCACAGTAGCTCAGTCATAATGTGTTTGCTTAGCACATGAGAGGTCCCTGGTTCAAACCCTACAGTTGAGTAGTATGGGGAAGAGAAGTACCAGTGAAGAAAATAATAGAAAAGATATATCATAATGCTAGTCTTAGTAAATGTGAAATGAAATTAGCCATGCTGAAGGAACAATGTCAAAACAGCAGTGATGGATCTCTAGATTTCAAGAAAATGTTCATGGAAGAGGTGGTGGTCCTAGTCAAAACTGGAACCAGTGGTTTGGTACCTATTTGAGTCAAAACTTTGGCAACAATCACCATACATTTGAGAACTTCTAAAACCATCCCATCAAATGGGAGAGAATCTTCACTTTCAGCTCTAAAATAAGTAAATAATTTTTACCTTCCTGTTACTCTCAGTTGTTAGTCACCATAGTTTAAGATTTCCATGTAGCCTACCCAAAAACTCATACAACTTCAGGAACTATATCATTCACTCTTACACATCACCAAGAAAGTAAACCTAAAAAGTGCACTACCATACTAATCTTCAATGCCTGTCCAATAAACTTATCTTAATTGATGTACTAGCAGTCCAATAGTCTCATCTAGGAAACAGCACCAAGCAACACCAGACAGGTACGTCCAACTCCAAGGCAAACACCAGCAATAATTGCTCAAGTGTAGTAATATTGTCTAATTCAGATCACAGCACAAATTCATGAATAACAAAAACCAAGACAACAAATCCACAAAAAGAATCAACCCCATAATGATGGAATCCAACCAGAACAAGCTCACAGAAAATAGCCTAGAAAGTCATACCCAAGATAATGATTTTCAAAGCCTGATACTTACTATGATCAAAACAATGAAAGAGGAAATCTGGGAGGAGTTAAACAACTGCATCAACCAATTTAAACAGGAACAAAAAAAAGCACTTGGATGAAATGAGAAAAGCAATCGATGAAACAAAAATAGGTATAAAGAAGTTAAAACAATCATGAGCAGAGATTACACTCAAATTAAAAGACCAGGTATCTTCAACCCAAGACACAACAGAGTCTTATCAGCAGAACTAATGAAGCATAAAATAGAATATCAGATCTTGAAAACAAAATGGAAGAATAAACCAGTTAAATCAAAGAGGTTGCTAAAACCAAAAGGATGCTTGATAGGAATATTCAAGAGTTATGGGACACCTTGAAGAAGCCTAACATACACACTCATGGAATACCAGAACAAGAATCCCAAAATACTACACCTGAGAAAATCTTTCAAATTATCATCAAGGAAAACTTCCCTCACCTAAAGAATGAGAGGACCATCCAAATACAAGAGGCATATCACACCCCAAACAGATATGACCAAAATAGAAACTCTTCATGGCAAATAATAGTCAAAACACTACACATACAAGACAAAGAGAATGTGTTGAGAGTTTCAAGAGAAAAAAACTAAGATACTTTTAAAGGTGTACCTATTAAAATAACAAATGATTTTTCAATGGAAACAGTAAAAGCCAGAAGAGCTTGGAGAAACATACTTCAAGTATTGAATGAGCACAAATATCAATATAGGCTGATAAACCCAGCAAAACTATCATTCACGATTGAGGGTGAAAGAAAAATTTTCCACCACAAACACAAATTGAAGACTTATACGACCGTCAAACCAGGCCTTCAAAAAATGCTAGAAAAGATATTCAAGCTTGAAGAAAACAACAAGCATATCCATGAGGACAGAAGGGAAGTATACCATACAACCTACAAGCTAAATAATTCATTTATGACAGCCATTAAATGTCAGGAATCAAATGTAATTTCTCCATTACAACCTTAAATGTCAATGGAATTGACTCACCAATCAAAAGACACAGGTCAAAAATAGATTAGAATCAAAACATCCACCTGCTCCTCCCTTCAGGAAACACAAAAGATAGGCACATTCTGAAAGTAAAAGGCTAGTAAGAAATGCTTCAAGCTAATGGAACCAGGAAACAAGCAGGGGTAGAAATTATGCTATCTGACAAAGTGGACTTCAAATCAATGAAAATCATAAGGGACACAGAAGGATACTACATTATAGTCACAGGAACAATTCACCAAGAATACTTCACAGTACTGAATATACACATACCTAATATGGGCTCCTGCACATTCATTAAGCAAGCACTACAATATCCAAAGTAAGAAATCAATCCCAAAACAGTATACTGGAGGATTTCAATACTGCACTGGCAATGTGGGATAGATCAACGGGCCCAAAACTCAACAGAGACAGTCTGGAACTAAGTCAAACCCTTACTGAAATGGACCTAACAGATCCTTCCATCCAAGCACTGAGGAATTCACATTCTTCTTAGCAGCCCACAGAACTTTCTCCAAAATAGACCAAATATTGAGCCACAAAATGATTCTCCATATATACAAGAAACTTGAAATTATAGCCTGTATGCTATCAGATCACCATGGTCTAAAGTTTGACATCCACAACACAACAAATAGCAGAAAATACACTAATTCTTAGAAATTAAACACCATGATTCTGAATGAGAAATGGGTTCAGAAAGAAATAAAGAAGGAAATTTGAGACTTCCTAGAAGTGAATGATAATGAAAATACAACACATCAAAATCTCTGGGACACAATGAAAGCTGTTCTAAGATGTTTCTAACTATCAATATCTATATCAAAAATATGGAAATGTCACAAGTAAATAACTTAGCAATGCAACTTAAAGCTTTAGAGACACAAGAGAAACCCAATCCTAAAAGCAGTAGAAGAGAGATTAGCAAAATCAGTAGAGAAATAGCCAAAATTGAGACAAGAAAAAACAATATAAATAACCAGCCAGATGAAAAGATGATTCTTTAAAAAAAATAAGATTGATACACCCTAGCTAAATAAACCAAAATCAAGAGAGAGAAAACCCAAATTAACAAAATTGGAGATGAAAATGGAGTAATCATAACTGATACCCAAGAAATCAGAGAATTATAAGGTCATATTTCAAGAACCTATAGTCCGTGAAGTTTGACAACACAAAAGAAATGAATGAATTCCTGAGTAAATTCAACTTACCTAAGTTGAATCAGGAAATTCTGAATTATTTAAATAGTCCTATAAAAAACGAGGAAATTAATGAAGTGATCTCAAATCTTCACACCAAAATAATGTCCTGGACCAGATGGATTCAGCACAGAATTCTTCCAGACATTTAAAGAACAATTAACACCACTACTCCTCAAACTGTTCCATAAAATAGTGAAGGAAGGAACACTTCCAAATTCTTTCTACAAAGCTAATATCATACTAATCCCAAAACCTAATAAAGATACACTTACAAAAGAAAACTATGGGTCGGGACGCCTACGCGAGATCCAGCCGGGCCTCAACGCGCGCTCTAGGACCCCCAGGTCAGCCCACGGGGACCCGGCTCCGACTCCCACCATCCAGCCGGAGCCGCGCGGGGGCCGAGGGACGAGGAGCACTTCCCCCTGCGCCCGGGCCCCGCCCCAGCTGCCCTCGGGTTAAATAGCTCCACGCCGACGCGCCCATCCTCCCTTTTTCGCCCCGCCCCCGCTCCGCCGGTCAGGACGCCTACGCGAGATCCAGCCGGGCCTCAACGCGCGCTCTAGGACCCCCAGGTCAGCCCACGGGGACCCGGCTCCGACTCCCACCTTCCAGCCGGAGCCGCGCGGGGGCCGAGGGACGAAGAGGACCTCCCCCTGCGCCCGGGCCCCGCCCCAGCTGCCCTCGGGTTAAATAGCTCCACGCCGACGGGCCCATCCTCCCTTTTCGCCCCACCCCGCTCCGCCGGTCAGGACACGCGCGCGGTCCACCCGGGCCTCACCCCGCGCCCTAGGTAAGTCCCCGTTCAGGCCCTGCCCACCAGTACCCCAGGCCAAATAATTCAGTTTAGTGAAATTGAGAGATCTTAAGAGTTAAAATGACAATGCCAAAGTCAAAGTGCAAATCCATCAGAAGCAACACTCAAGTAAACAAATTTCCCACTGAAGAAATTAATCCCATAATGTTAGACTCCAACAAGAACAAACCCGCGGAAAAAGGCCAAGAAAGCCCCATCCAGGATAAAGACTTTCAAAATATGATCATTACCATGTTCAATACTATGAAAGAGGAAATCCGGGAGGAATTACATAATCGAATCAATCGCTTTGAAGAGCAACACAACAGACATCTGGAGGAGTTGAGAAAAACAGTGCAAGAAACAAAAAGTGGCATAGAACAGTTAAAACAAACTCAAGCAGAGTTTAAAACTGAGCTAAAAGACAAGTTATCTTCAACCCAGAACGCCACAGAGAGTCTTATCAACAGAACTAATGAAGCAGAAAACAGAATTTCAGACCTTGAAGATAAAGTGGGAGTACTAACCAGCTCAATGGAAGAGGTTGTTAAAGCCAAAAAGATACTTGAGAGAAATATCCAAGAGATATGGGACACCCTGAAGAAGCCTAACATGCGTATTCATGGAATACCGGAGCAAGAATCTCAAAATACCACCCCTGAGGAAATTTTTCAAACGATCATCAAGGAAAACTTTCCTCATCTAAAAAAAGAGAGGCCCATTCATATACAAGAGGCATTCCGCACCCCAAACAGATACGACCAAAATAGAAGCACACCGCGGCAAATAATAGTTAAAACACTCCACATTCAAGATAAAGAACTGGTGCTGAGAGCTTCAAGGGAGAAAAAAACAAGTCACTTTTAAAGGCAAACCTATTAAAATAACAAATGACTTCTCAGTCGAAACAGTAAAAGCAAGAAGAGCTTGGAGAGACATACTTCAAGTATTGAATGAGCAAAAATGTCAACCCAGGCTGATTTACCCTGCAAAACTATCAGTCATGATCGAGGGAGAAAGAAAAATTTTCCAGCACAAAGACAACTTTAAGGGATACATGGCCACCAAACCAGGCCTTCAAAAACTGCTAGAAATGATACTCAAGCGTGAAGAAAAAAACAGGCATATCCAGGAGAACAGAAGGCAAATATAACACCATTAAAAGCGAAGCAATATACTTATAAAAGCTACTAAACATAATAAATGTCTGGAATTAACAATAGTTTCTCCATTATAACACTAAATGTTAATGGACTTAATTCACCGATCAAGAGACACAGATTACAAACTTGGATTAAAAATCACAATCCATCAATCTGTTGCCTGCAGGAAACCCATCTCACCACAAAAGATAGGCACGCTCTAAAAATAAAAGGCTGGTCAACAATTCTACAAGCAAATGGAAGCAGAAAACAGGCAGGGGTAGCCATTATGCTATCAGACAAAGTGGATTTCAAACCAAAAAAAATTATAAGAGACACGGATGGATACTACATTTTAGTCAGAGGTACAATTCACCAGGAAGATTTCACAATACTGAACATATATGCACCCAATACGGGCCCCTCCACATTCATTAAGAAAACCCTACAGCGTCTAAAGCAAGAAATCAACCCCCAAACGATAATTCTTGGGGACTTCAACACCGCCCTCTCTACATGGGATAGATCAACAGGTCAAAAGCTTAACAGAGACACTTTGGAACTTAATCAAACCCTGAAAGAAATGGACCTCACAGATCTCTATCGAACTTTTCACCCACGCACCAAAGAATACACATTTTTCTCAGCAGCACACTGGAACTTTCTCCAAAATAGATCACATATTGGGCCACAAAATGAATCTACACATATACAAGAAAGTTGAAATTCTAACCTGTGCCCTATCAGACCACCACGGCCTAAAGCTGGACATCCACAACACATCAAACAAGAGAAAATGCACTAACTCCTGGAAACTTAACACTATGATGCTGAATGAGAACTGGATTCAGGAAGAAATTAAAAAGGAAATTCAAGATTTCCTGAAAGTGAATGATAACGAAAATACAACTTACCAAAATCTCTGGGACACAATGAAAGCTGTTCTAAGAGGTAAGTTCATAGCTCTTAATGCCCACGTCAAAAAAAATGGAAACATCAGAAATAAACAACTTAACAATGCAGCTTAGAGCTTTAGAGAAACTAGAGCAATCTGAACCTAAAAGCAGTAGAAGAGAAGAGATTAGCAAAATAAGGGGAGAAATATCTGAAATCGAGACTAAGAAAACGATAGAAAAAATCAACCAATCAAAAAGCTGGTTCTTTGAAAAAATCAACAAGATTGATACACCCCTAGCTAAACTAACCAAAAGCAAGAGAGAGAAAACCCAAATTAACAAAATTAGAAATGAACATGGAGTTATCACTACGGATACCCAAGAAATCCAGAGAATTATAACATCATATTTCAAAAACTTATACTCTGTGAAGTTTGACAACACAAAAGAGATGGATGAATTTCTAAGTAAACACAACTTACCTAAATTGAATCAGGAAGTTGTGAATTATTTAAATAGTCCTATAACATATAAGGAAATTGAGGAAGTAATCTCGAATCTTCCCACCAAAAAATGTCCTGGACCAGATGGATTCAGCACAGAGTTCTACAAGACATTTAAGGAGTTAATAACACCAATACTCCTTAAACTGTTCCATCAAATAGCAAAGGAAGGAACACTACCAAATTCCTTCTATGAAGCTAATATCGTTTTAATCCCAAACCTAATAAAGATTCACTTAAAAAAGAAAACTATAGGCCGATCTCTCTGATGAACACAGATGCAAAGATTCTCAACAAAGTCTTAGCAAATCGGATTCAAAAACATATTAAAAAGATCATTCATGGGGACCAAGTAGGCTTCATCCCCGGCACACAAGGTTGGTTCAACATACGCAAATCAATAAATGTAATTCATCATGTAAACCAGTCCAAAGTCCAAGACCACATGATACTCTCGATAGATGCAGAAAAAGCTTTTGACAAGATCCAACAGCCTTTTATGATCAAAACGCTAGAGACAGTAGGAATGGAAGGAACCTTTATCAATATAATAAAAGCTGTATACAACAAGCCCACAGCAAGGATTATGCTCAATGGGGAACAATTGGAAGCATTCCCACTTCGATCAGGAACAAGACAAGGCTGTCCACTCTCACCACTTCTATTCAATATTGTACTTGAAGTCTTAGCCGAAGCCATAAGACAAGAAAGGGACATAAGAGGGATTCAAATTGGCAAGGAAGAAGTCAAGCTATCTCTATTTGCAGATGACATGATCTTATACCTGAGTGATCCCAAAAACTCCACCAGGAAGCTCCTGGAACTAATTGAGAAGTTCAGCAGGGTGGCAGGATACAAAATAAATGTGCAAAAATCAGAGGCCTTCCTATATGCCCAGAATGAAAGAAGTGAAAAAGCCTTGAGAGAAACCATGCCATTTACTATAACCCCTAAAAAAATGAAATACCTTGGTATAAACCTAACTAAGGAGGTAAAAGACCTTTACAATGAAAACTTTAAAACCCTAAAGAAAGAAATTGCAGAAGACACCAGAAGGTGGAAAGACCTCCCTTGTTCCTGGATTGGCAGAATCAACATTGTAAAAATGACCATCCTACCAAAGGCAATATACAGATTCAATGCTATACCAATCAAAATCCCAAAGCAATTCTTCAAAGAAGTTGACCAAACAATCTCAAAGTTCATTTGGAGGCACAAAAGACCCAGGATAGCAAAAACAATCCTGAGTAACAAAAACACAGCTGGAGGTATTACCATACCAAACCTAAGTCTATACTACAAATCCATAGTTATAAAGACAGCCTGGTACTGGCTCCAAAATAGACACACAGATCAATGGATAAGGATTGAAGACCCAGATATAAGCCCACAAAGTTACAGCCATTTGGTCTTTGACAAAGGGGCCCAAAGAATCCAATGGAAAAAGAACAGCATCTTCAACAAATGGTGCTGGCAAAACTGGATCTCCACATGCAGAAGATTAAAGCTGGACCCGTACTTGTCACCATGTACAAGACTTAATTCCAAATGGATCAAGGACCTTGATATCAGGCCAGAGACTTTAAAAACCATAGTTGAAAGGATAGGGAACTCCCTCGAGCTGGTTGGGCTAGGCCAACAGTTCCTAAACAGACATCCAATGGCACAGTCACTGCTACCAACTCTCAACAGTTGGGATCTTGTGAAATTAAAGAGCTTCTGTTCAGATAAAGAGATTGTCACACGAGCTCAAAGGCAACCCACAGAATGGGAGAAAATCTTCACTAACCACATATCTGACAGAGCTCTACTGTCCAGAGTGCACAAAGAACTTAGAAAATTAAACTCCAAGGAAAACACTGGCCCAATTAAAAAATGGGCCCTGGAACTTCAAAGAAACTTTACCAGGGATGAAATTAAAATGTCTAACAATTATCTTAAAAAATGCTCCACTTCCTTCGCCATCAGGGAAATGCAAATCAAAACTTCCCTGAGATATCATCTCACCCCGGTCAGGATGGCAAAATCCACAATACAAACAACGACAAATGCTGGAGAGGATGTGGAGAGAGGGGAACTCTCCTACATTGTTGGTGGGAATGCAGGCTCATACAGCCACTCTGGCGAGCCGTCTGGAGATTCTTAAAGAAATTAAAGATTGAAATGCCATATGACCCTGCTATCCCACTTTGGGAATAACCCCCCAAGCAGCAAAGGTTCGCCTCGATAGCACAAGCTCGACCATGTTCATAGCAGCACTGTTTACAATAGCAAAGTCATGGAATCAACCTAAATGTCCAACAGTTGACGAGTGGATAAGGAAACTGTGGTACATCTATACAATGGAGTACTACTCAGCCATCAAAATGATGAATTACTGGAATTTGCTGGGAAATGGATGTCATTAGAAAGAATTATATTAAGTGAAGTATCCCAAACCCAGAAAATTAAGCGCCATATGTACTCCCTAATAGGTGGCTCCTAGTACCAAACTCACCCAGCCCACATTGGGACACTCAAAAGTAAACCTATGTAACACAGTAATTGCAAGGATTATGAACAAGAGAGATGGGTTAGGAGGGCCACACCAGAAACAAAGAGAGAGGAGACCATGTTACAGCAGAGAAAATAGGCCTCCATGAAGGTCTGCAAGTAAGTAATGAGAAACCTGGTTAAGTTCACAGACGTTCTTTCCTGATCTCACCAGAAGGGGAGGGCATATAGTCTAGCAGATAAAAAGTAATCATTTTGCAAATGGGTGATGGACCCCTCTCTCAGTGAGGTTTCCTACTCTTATTACATCTACCCTTGAATGTGCTATTACAACAAGACTCCAGTTTAACAGCTTTTTGTCTCTGGCCAGGGGGTGACATACAGTGCCCAGCAGAATGGAGTGAAGGGAATTGCAGGAGCAGCAAAACTGCAAAAGAAAATCAACAAACCACAATCCAGAACTTCAGAGACTCTATATCAATCACATAGAACTAGGACAGCCTAATCTCTCCCCATCCTGGAGCTCAGGGACATTTGCGGAAGAGGGGGCGGTAAGATTGTAAGAGCAAAAGGATGGGAGGAGCAACGATTTGCAGATTCTCAACAATAGTTGGGGCCAAAGCAATCATAATGGAACTTTGCATGCCCTGCGCAATGTCCAGCGCACTGTTGCCCTCATAAAGTCTAGCATCTGATAAGGGCACTGAGACCCCTGGAGGCAAGGGATTGACAGCCATAGTAGTGATCTTATGCTCAAGGGGAACAAGAGAAAGGGCTTATGGAAATGCCACTGGGTCCTTATATGTCATCGGAGAGGAGGACACAGTGGAGAGTTAGGCACACACAATAAAGGACTCTCTGGGAATTGGGGGGAGGCACTGGGGGAAGGGGAGGGGGCAGAGGGGGAAGGGAGGGAACTGGTAAAAAATTTTAAAATGTATAATTAAATTTTTAATAAAAAAAAAATAATTGCCTCCAAAAAAAATAAAATAAATAAACTATAAGCTAATATCTTTGATGAACACAGATGCAAAGATTCTCAACAAAATCTTAGCAAATTGGATTCAAAAACATATCAAGAGATCATTCACTGTAATCAAGTAGGATTCATCCCAGACACACAAGGTTGATTCAACATATGAAAATCAATAAATGTAATCCATCAATAAACAAATCTGAAGTCCAAGACCACATGATACTCTCGAGAGATACAGAAAAAACTTTTGACAAGATTCAATACCCTTTTATGATCAAAACCTTAGAGACAGTTGGAATGGAAAGAACTTATATCAACACAACAAAATCTGTATACACAATCCAACAACAAAGATTATACTGAATGGGGATAAACGTGAAGCATTCCTGCTTCAGTCAGGAACTAGACAAGGCTGTCCGCACTTACCACTTCTATTCAATATTGTATTTGAAGTCTTAGGTTGAGCCATAAGACAAGAGAGGGAGGTTAAAGGGATTCAAATTGAAAAAGAAGCCGAGATATCTCTATTTGCAGATGACATGATCATATACCTGAGACATCCTAAAACCTTTACCAGGAAACTCTTGGAAATAATACATAAGTTCAGCAGAGGGCAGGTTACAAAATAAAAGTACAAAATCAGTGGCCTTCCTACATATCAAGGATGAAAAAAATGAAACAGTCCTAAGACAAAGAATCCCATTTGGTATAGTCCCTGAAAAAAATGAAATACCTTGGTATAAATCTAAGAAGTGAGAAACTTTTATAATAAAGCTTTAAAACCCTAAAAAAAGAAATTGCAGAAGACACCAGAAGGTGGAAAGATCGTCCATGCTCCTGGATTGGCAGAATAAAACTGACCATCCTACCAAAAGCCATATACAGATTCAATGCTTCACCAATCAAAATCCCAAGCAATTCTTTAAAGAAATTTACCAAACAATCTCAAACTCATGTGGAAGCACAAAAAGCCCAGGATAGCAAAAACAATCCTGAGTAACAAAAATACTGCTGGCTGTATCACCATAGCAAACCTTAATCTATACTACAGATCCATAGTAATAAAAACAGTCTGTTACAAGCTCTAAAACAGACACATAGATCAATGGATAAGGATTGAAGACCCCATGTAAGCCCACAGGATTACAGCCATTTGATCTTTGACAAAGGAGCCCAAAAACTCAATGGAAAAAGTACAGCACCTTCAACAAGTGGTGCTGGCAAAACTGGATATCCACATGCAGAAGATTAAAACTGGACCCTCCTTGTCACCATGCACAAAAATAAACTCCAAATGGGGTCAAGAATCTTATTATTAAGTGAGAGGCTATAAACAGTACCCTAGTTGAAAGAGTAGGGAACTCCCTCAAGTGAATTGGGCAGGCCAGCGTTTACTAAACAGAAACCAAATAGCACAGACACTAGAAACAACACTCAACATATGGGACCTTATAATATTAAAGAGCTTCTGTTCAGTTAAAGAGATTGTAAACCAAGCAAAACAGCACCCCAGAGAATGGGAGAAAATCTTCACTAACTACACGTCTGATAGAGCTCTAGTATCCAGAGTGCACAAAAAACTTTAAAAAATTAAACACCAAGAGGCTGGAGAGGTGGCTCAGGGGTTAAGCCTCCGCCTTGCAGGCGGAAGGTCTTGAGTTCGGATCCCAGATCCCACGTATAGACGCCAGGCGGAAGCGGGGGCCGGCCCTGCGCTTCTGGTCCTGGTAGGGCGGAGCCTGTGAATCCCGGGGCAGAAGGAGGTGGAGGCGTCCATGGTGGTTCGCGAATTCGTCCGTGGTTCTACACATACACAGACACAGACACACACACACACCACACACACACAACACACAGCGCGCGTGCACATACACACGCATATGCACACAGTTGAATAAATAATAATAATAAAAAAAATTAAACACCAAGGAGATAAATAGCCCAATTAGAAAATGGTCCTCAGAACTCAAAATAAACTTTTCCAGGGACGAAATTGAAAAGCCTAACAAATATCTTTAAAAATGCTCCACATCCTTAGCCATCAGAGAAATGCAAATCAAAACTACCCTGAGATGTCATCTCACCCCAGTCAGGTTGGAGAAAATCCACAATACAAACAACACCAAATGATGGAGAGGATGTGGAGAGAAGAGAACTCTCACACATTGCTGGTGGAAATGCAGGCTTATACAACCACTCTGGCAATCAGTATGTTGATTTCTAAAAAAGTTAAAGATTGAAATGCCATATGACCCTGCTATACCGCTACTGGGAATAATCCCCCAAAACGCAACAATTTACTACTGTGACAGGAATACAACCACGTTCATTGCAGCACTATTTACAATAGCAAAGTCATGGAATCAACCCAAATGCTCAACAGTTGACAAATGGATAATGCAAATGTGTTACATTTATACAATGGAATACTATTCTGCCATCAAAAAAGATGAATTAATGAAATTTGCCAGGAAATGAGAAGAAATTATATTGAATGAAGTATTCTAGACACAGAAAGTCTAGACACAGAAAGGAGGCCATATGTATCTCCTAATAAGTGGATCCTCATTCCAAACCCACTTAATGACATATTCAAAGGAGATGACCTTCTATCCAATTGGGATGCAGCCAAGGGAAGTTCAGGAACAGCAAAACTGAAAACAACAAACAACAGAGACTCTATATTATTCACCTGCAATCAGACCAGCCAAATCTCTTCCCATCCTAAAGCTCAGAGAACCTTGCAGAAGAGGGGGCAGCAAGATTGTAAGAGTCTAACAAAGGGGAGGACCAATGATATACAAGATCCTCCACATAAATCAGGGCTGTAGCAGCCATTATAGCCTACCCTGCACAATGGCTGATATATAAACAACCCCCCCCAAAGTCTAGCAGGGATAACAGGGGAGAAGGCTTTAGGTAATAGGATCCTTAGAGACAAGGAGTAAAACAGTCATAATAGAGTCAGCGAGCAGCCCAAGAAGGGGCCCCAAGTTATGCCATTACGACCTGAATCCTCACTGGGGTAAAGGACTCATAGGAAGGTTCAGTACTCACATAAATGGATACTCTGGGGAATAGGAGGGAAGTGGTAGGTATTGGGAGAGGGGGAGGGAGGGGTTGAGAGGGAGGGTAGAAGGGGAGAGTGCAATGGGTGCAATGACAGGGGAGGGGAGGAGAAATCAAGAGGAGGGGGTACCTATTGAGCTTGTATAATTAGGCAAAAATAAAATGTGTAATAAAAAAGAGCCTAAAGATGAGGAGGACCAATGATATGCAAGATACTCCACACAAGTTAGGGCTACAGCAGCCAGGATATAGCCACAACGTGATTGGACTTTGCCTGACCTGCACAATGTCTGACATATAAACAACCCCCCAAAGTCTAGCATGAATCACATAAGTCTTCAGACAGTAGAATCCTTAGAGGCAAGGGATTAAACAGTCATAATAAAGTTCTCATATTAGTGAGCAGACCAAGAAGGGGGCCCTAAGCTAGGCCACTGTCCTGAACCTTCACTAGTGTAGAAGATTCAGAGGGAAATCAGCAGATGCTCTGGAGAATGGGAGGGAGAAAGCAGGAAGCACCAAGAGAGGAAGAGGGAAAGAAGAGGGGTGAGAGGGGGAAAGTGGGAAGAGGGGAGAATGCAGTTAGGGGACAACGGAGGGGAGAAAGGGGGAAAGGGAGAAGTGGGGTACCTATTGAGCTTGTATAACTAGGAAAAAGTGTAATAAAAAAGTTAAAAATAAAAAAGTTAAAGATAGGACACTTAAAAATGCTAAACCAAAGGAATAAATAATACAATCAAATGTATTTCAGAGATCAGAATAGATTCTTCTCAACAGGAGTACAAATTCCAAGTAATTGCATGAAATGTGCTCAATATATTTAATCAACAGATAAGCACAAATCAAATCTGCATTTATATTCAAGATGTCATCAAAGTAACTATAAAAATACATATATAAAACACAAATGTTAGTGAGGATGTGTTGAAAATGGAACTCATATGGTGATCAGTGAAACTTAATTTTTCCAGCCATTGTTGAAATTATTATGGAAGTTCCTTTAAAAAAAAAAAAACAGGATTACCACATGGCTTAGGTACACCATTATAAATTCCATACCCAAAAGATCACACTCAGTATACCATGTGTCAACTGCCAAACCGTGTTCACTGCACCTCTAGTCCCCATAGACAAGTGATAGATCACCTTAGGTTCTCCACAACAAAAGAATGAATGAAGAAAATCTAATGCCCATATCGTATGGGATGTTATTTAGATATAAAGGATCACAAATTCTTTTTTTAAGAGACTACTGAACATATTATCCCAGTTTGTATCACACACCAGAACTTTTCCCCCCTTACAAAGGATATTATTAAAACAATTAGTGGAACATGGAAAAGATTAGATAACAATATAATATTCATCTTCTGGTTTTGAACGACCACAAATTTTTATAATTTACAAGAAAACAATTGATGTTGGAGATAATCATAAGAAGCCAAGTAGTCAAAAGCAGAATTATCAAGATTTGTCTAATAAAAATCTAAGGCATAAAATAAACTTTAAGGATTGCAAGATTGATCAGTGAACGAAAGCTCTTGCCACACAAAATGATAGCTTAAGTTTCATTCTTGGAACGTACACAAAGGTGGAATGAGAGAATCAAGTCCTCAAAATGGGCCTCTAGTATCCATATGCGCATTGTGGAATGTTAATTCCCCCCACACATATACAATGACAATAATTAATTGAAAATTAATTTTAAAAGATATGAAATAAGAATACAACTATTAGTAAAGAAGAAAAGGATATGGAAGAGGATAACATTTAAGGGATGGTAATACAGGAATAATTATGATATAATCAAATGCATAAATGAAAATGCTAGAATGAAACATTATTTGTACAATTAGTGCATTCTAAAAATGTTTAAAATTCTGTGTTAGTACTTCTCAGATTTAATGCAAGTACTACAATATTAAAGAAACCTAAATAAGCCTTGGTCTCCCCAGGTTTCTGTCACAGGGCCCATTTCCACTCTTTCCTAGTAATCTTCTACTATGCTTGGTGTCACTGATTCCTCATCACTGATTTAAATCTTTGATTACAGGCTCTATGGGGAGTCAGACACTGCACATGCTTCTTCTCCACTAAACAGCACCCCGTCTGTGAGATCCAGTCACTCAGGAATGAGACACTCATTGATATTTCAGCAGGAATGGTAAATCCAAATGTTTGCATGAGTGTAAATGTCTCAGAATATGTGTGCTATATTCCCTCATCCCATCATCTTCAAAATTTTCTCCAATAATTATGAGTTAAAGGAAGTTATAATGTATTTTGAGAAGCCAAGTGTAATAGTTAATCCTGGGTGTCAACTTGACACACCTGGTATTAACTAAGATCAGCTGAGACCACACTTGGAAAGATCAACTGAAACCACTTAAAGGAATTGTACCCACCCTGATCTCATAAGAAGCTTCCAATCATGAACCATTTAAAAGGGACCACAGAACATAGGAAAGAAGAGATGTTTCAGGAATGCTCGAGCTATATGGATGTCTGCTGTGACTTAGTCTGCCTCCTGCCAGCTTCAGCCATGCCATCTCTGTCATGTATCTTCCCTCTGGAACTGTACATTGAATAAATTTCCTTTTTTATAATTTCCATACATCAACTGATGTTCAGGAACAACACAACCAAAAGTTTCTCAAAAAAGTTAGCATAAAACCCAAGAGAATTTCACCATGGAAGGGGAAAGATCTCAAGAGGAACCATGCCTCCCTGAAAAAGCATGGGGGATTAATGCCAGATATGGGTTTGGGGAGAGTTACTTTCCTCAATTGCACATACTTTGATATGTCTTCCATGCACCAAGTGCTCAGGCCCATGACAGTATAGGCAACCCAAATGAAAATCAGTATGCCACAAATGGAAAATAATGTGAAAGTAGAGAGAGAAATGGCCAGGAAGAAAAAGGTCTGCAGTGGGAATCAGAAGGAGTAAGTGAGATCTGGTAATAAGGCGGTGAAAATGACATGAATTCATATGCAAAATTCTGAAAGAAGAAAAATAAAATTTAAAAGCTAACATGAATCATGTAGGATAGGCAACAGGACACAAGCTGCATCCTTACATGCATTCCTCCTTCCAAAATGTATAGAGACCAAGATGAGAAATAAGATCATGTCAGCAGAATTGAGCAGGGACACTTTTGCTGGTCCACTCCCGCCCGGCCTGGATGCTCCAGGTCACACTGTGTCTCAGGTAACCCCCACCAGCCTGTCCCAGCTCCACCTGCCTGCCAGCCTGAGGAGAATCCAGCCTGCCTGGGGTTAACTGGAACTCTAGGCCTCTCCCCGGGTCCCAGGGGAGATGCGCAGCCAGCGCACCACAAGTCCTTTTGCTGGTCCACCCCAGCCACCCCAGAAGTTTCAGGTCACCCTGTGTCTCAGAAAGAACACATTGCTCCTCAGAAACCAACAGAATCCAAAGAAAGCCCAAGCAAAACTCTAGGGGACAAACGCCATACATCTGAAGTCCTGTAAAATCAACCAATCACACAGGAGAGATTCTTCACCGCCAGCCCAAAGACAAGTAAATGTCTTTTTACCATCCTGCTTATTTCAATTACTAATCACTGTAGATTAACTTTTCCATATAGCCCCCCCCCCCAAACTATAAAAAACTTCAGGGACTATACCACTCACCCTCACATATCATCAAGGTACTAAATTGTAAAAGTGCACTACCACACTAATATTCACTTCCTGACTACTAAACCTGTCTTAATTTATGTACTAAGAGCCTAATACCCCCACACGGGAATTAGTAACAAAAGACAAATATACCCACCTCGAAGGCAACCACTAGCAATAACTGTGAGAAAATATTTATATCAACTAGATCATTTCATTCAAAAACACACAGAATCTGAAAGGTCTTAAGAGACAAAACAACAATGCCCAAGTCGAAACGCAGATACATGAGAAACAAAACCCAAGAAGACAAATCTCCTACCAAAAGAATTTAACCCCACAATGATAGATTCAAACTGAAACAAAATCACAGAAAATAGCCAAGAAAGCCAGGCCCAGGATAATGACTTTCAAAGCATGATCATTACCATGATCAATACTATAAAAGAGGAAATCTGGGAGGAGTTAAATATCGCATCAACCAAATTGAACAGGAACACAACAGACACTTGGAGGAGTTGAGAGAAAACAGTTCAAGTAACAAAAATAGGCATAGAGCAGTTAAAACAGTCTCAGACAGAGTTTAAAATTGAACTAAAAGACAAGTTATCTTGAACCCAGAACTCAACAGTGAGTCTTATCAGCAGAACTAATGAAGCAGAAAATAGAATTTCATATCTTGAAGACAAAGTGGGAGTATTAATCAGCTCAATGGAGGTGGTTGTTAAAGCCAAAAAGATACTTGAGAGAAATATTCAAGAGTTATCGGACACCCTAAAGAAGCCTAAAG
>JALPQD010000938.1:0-120152 GCA_023101885.1 Typhlomys cinereus | reverse complement strand
CCATGAGTGTGCACTTTAGGCTTCTTTAGGGTGTCCGATAACTCTTGAATATTTCTCTCAAGTATCTTTTTGGCTTTAACAACCACCTCCATTGAGCTGATTAATACTCCCACTTTGTCTTCAAGATATGAAATTCTATTTTCTGCTTCATTAGTTCTGCTGATAAGACTCACTGTTGAGTTCTGGGTTCAAGATAACTTGTCTTTTAGTTCTATTTTAAACTCTGTCTGAGACTGTTTTAACTGCTCTATGCCTATTTTTGTTACTTGAACTGTTTTTCTCTCAACTCCTCCAAGTGTCTGTTGTGTTCCTGTTCAATTTGGTTGATGCGATATTTAACTCCTCCCAGATTTCCTCTTTTATAGTATTGATCATGGTAATGATCATGCTTTGAAAGTCATTATCCTGGGCCTGGCTTTCTTGGCTATTTTCTGTGATTTTGTTTCAGTTTGAATCTATCATTGTGGGGTTAATTCTTTTGGTAGGAGATTTGTCTTCTTGGGTTTTGTTTCTCATGTATCTGCGTTTCGACTTGGGCATTGTTGTTTTGTCTCTTAAGACCTTTCAGATTCTGTGTGTTTTTGAATGAAATGATCTAGTTGATATAAATATTTTCTCACAGTTATTGCTAGTGGTTGCCTTCGAGGTGGTTATATTTGTCTTTTGTTACTATTTCCCAGGTGGGGGTATTAGGCTCTTAGTACATAAATTAAGACAGGTTTAGTAGTCAGGAAGTGAATATTAGTGTGGTAGTGCACTTTTACAATTTAGTACCTTGATGATATGTGAGGGTGAGTGGTATAGTCCCTGAAGTTTTTTATAGTTTGGGGGGGGGCTATATGGAAAAGTTAATCTACAGTGATTAGTAATTGAAATAAGCAGGATGGTAAAAAGACATTTACTTGTCTTTGGGCTGGCGGTGAAGAATCTCTCCTGTGTGATTGGTTGATTTTACAGGATTCAGATGTATGGCGTTTGTCCCCTAGAGTTTTGCTTGGGCTTTCTTTGGATTCTGTTGGTTTCTGAGGAGCAATGTGTTCTTTCTGAGACACAGGGTGACCTGAAACTTCTGGGGTGGCTGGGGTGGACCAGCAAAAGGACTTGTGGTGCGCTGGCTGCGCATCTCCCCTGGACCCGGGGAGAGGCCTAGAGTTCCAGTTAACCCCAGGCAGGCTGGATTCTCCTCAGGCTGGCAGGCAGGTGGAGCTGGGACAGGCTGGTGGGGGTTACCTGAGACACAGTGTGACCTGGAGCATCCAGGCCGGGGGGAGTGGACCAGCAAAAGTGTCCCTGCTCAATTCTGCTGACATGATCTTATTTCTCATCTTGGTCTCTATACATTTTGGAAGGAGGAATGCATGTAAGGATGCAGCTTGTGTCCTGTTGCCTATCCTACATGATTCATGTTAGCTTTTAAATTTTATTTTTCTTCTTTCAGAATTTTGCATATGAATTCATGTCATTTTCACCGCCTTATTACCAGATCTCACTTACTCCTTCTGATTCCCACTGCAGACCTTTTTCTTCCTGGCCAGTTTCTCTCTCTACTTTCACATTATTTTCCATTTGTGGCATACTGATTTTCATTTGGGTTGCCTATACTGTCATGGGCCTGAGCACTTGGTGCATGGAAGACATATCAAAGTATGTGCAATTGAGGAAAGTAACTCTCCCCAAACCCATATCTGGCATTAATCCCCCATGCTTTTTCAGGGAGGCATGGTTCCTCTTGAGATCTTTCCCCTTCCATGGTGAAATTCTCTTGGGTTTTATGCTAACTTTTTTGAGAAACTTTTGGTTGTGTTGTTCCTGAACATCAGTTGATGTATGGAAATTATAAAAAAGGAAATTTATTCAATGTACAGTTCCAGAGGGAAGATACATGACAGAGATGGCATGGCTGAAGCTGGCAGGAGGCAGACTAAGTCACAGCAGACATCCATATAGCTCGAGCATTCCTGAAACATCTCTTCTTTCCTATGTTCTGTGGTCCCTTTTAAATGGTTCATGATTGGAAGCTTCTTATGAGATCAGGGTGGGTACAATTCCTTTAAGTGGTTTCAGTTGATCTTTCCAAGTGTGGTCTCAGCTGATCTTAGTTAATACCAGGTGTGTCAAGTTGACACCCAGGATTAACTATTACACTTGGCTTCTCAAAATACATTATAACTTCCTTTAACTCATAATTATTGGAGAAAATTTTGAAGATGATGGGATGAGGGAATATAGCACACATATTCTGAGACATTTACACTCATGCAAACATTTGGATTTACCATTCCTGCTGAAATATCAATGAGTGTCTCATTCCTGAGTGACTGGATCTCACAGACGGGGTGCTGTTTAGTGGAGAAGAAGCATGTGCAGTGTCTGACTCCCCATAGAGCCTGTAATCAAAGATTTAAATCAGTGATGAGGAATCAGTGACACCAAGCATAGTAGAAGATTACTAGGAAAGAGTGGAAATGGGGCCCTGTGACAGAAACCTGGGGAGACCAAGGCTTATTTAGGTTTCTTTAATATTGTAGTACTTGCATTAAATCTGAGAAGTACTAACACAGAATTTTAAACATTTTTAGAATGCACTAATTGTACAAATAATGTTTCATTCTAGCATTTTCATTTATGCATTTGATTATATCATAATTATTCCTGTATTACCATCCCTTAAATGTTATCCTCTTCCATATCCTTTTCTTCTTTACTAATAGTTGTATTCTTATTTCATATCTTTTAAAATTAATTTTCAATTAATTATTGTCATTGTATATGTGTGGGGGTGAGAATTAACATTCCACAATGCGCATATGGATACTAGAGGCCCATTTTGAGGACTTGATTCTCTCATTCCACCTTTGTGTACGTTCCAAGAATGAAACTTAAGCTATCATTTTGTGTGGCAAGAGCTTTCGTTCACTGATCAATCTTGCAATCCTTAAAGTTTTTTTATGCCTTAGATTTTTATTAGACAAATCTTGATAATTCTGCTTTTGACTACTTGGCTTCTTATGATTATCTCCAACATCAATTGTTTTCTTGTAAATTATAAAAATTTGTGGTCGTTCAAAACCAGAAGATGAATATTATATTGTTATCTAATCTTTTCCATGTTCCACTAATTGTTTTAATAATATCCTTTGTAAGGGGGGAAAAGTTCTGGTGTGTGATACAAACTGGGATAATATGTTCAGTAGTCTCTTAAAAAAAGAATTTGTGATCCTTTATATCTAAATAACATCCCATACGATATGGGCATTAGATTTTCTTCATTCATTCTTTTGTTGTGGAGAACCTAAGGTGATCTATCACTTGTCTATGGGGACTAGAGGTGCAGTGAACACGGTTTGGCAGTTGACACATGGTATACTGAGTGTGATCTTTTGGGTATGGAATTTATAATGGTGTACCTAAGCCATGTGGTAATCCTGTTTTTTTTTTTAAAGGAACTTCCATAATAATTTCAACAATGGCTGGAAAAATTAAGTTTCACTGATCACCATATGAGTTCCATTTTCAACACATCCTCACTAACATTTGTGTTTTATATATGTATTTTTATAGTTACTTTGATGACATCTTGAATATAAATGCAGATTTGATTTGTGCTTATCTGTTGATTAAATATATTGAGCACATTTCATGCAATTACTTGGAATTTGTACTCCTGTTGAGAAGAATCTATTCTGATCTCTGAAATACATTTGATTGTATTATTTATTCCTTTGGTTTAGCATTTTTAAGTGTCCTATCTTTAACTTTTTTATTTTTAACTTTTTTATTACACTTTTTCCTAGTTATACAAGCTCAATAGGTACCCCACTTCTCCCTTTCCCCCTTTCTCCCCTCCGTTGTCCCCTAACTGCATTCTCCCCTCTTCCCACTTTCCCCCTCTCACCCCTCTTCTTTCCCTCTTCCTCTCTTGGTGCTTCCTGCTTTCTCCCTCCCATTCTCCAGAGCATCTGCTGATTTCCCTCTGAATCTTCTACACTAGTGAAGGTTCAGGACAGTGGCCTAGCTTAGGGCCCCCTTCTTGGTCTGCTCACTAATATGAGAACTTTATTATGACTGTTTAATCCCTTGCCTCTAAGGATTCTACTGTCTGAAGACTTATGTGATTCATGCTAGACTTTGGGGGGTTGTTTATATGTCAGACATTGTGCAGGTCAGGCAAAGTCCAATCACGTTGTGGCTATATCCTGGCTGCTGTAGCCCTAACTTGTGTGGAGTATCTTGCATATCATTGGTCCTCCTCATCTTTAGGCTCTTTTTTATTACACATTTTATTTTTGCCTAATTATACAAGCTCAATAGGTACCCCCTCCTCTTGATTTCTCCTCCCCTCCCCTGTCATTGCACCCATTGCACTCTCCCCTTCTACCCTCCCTCTCAACCCCTCCCTCCCCCTCTCCCAATACCTACCACTTCCCTCCTATTCCCCAGAGTATCCATTTATGTGAGTACTGAACCTCCCTATGAGTCCTTTACCAGTGAGGGTTCAGGTCGTAATGGCATAACTTGGGGCCCCTTCTTGGGCTGCTCGCTGACTCTATTATGACTGTTTTACTCCTTGTCTCTAAGGATCCTATTACCTAAAGCTTCTCCCCTGTTATCCCTGCTAGACTTTGGGGGGGGTTGTTTATATATCAGCCATTGTGCAGGGTAGGCTATAATGGCTGCTACAGCCCTGATTTGTGTGGAGGATCTTGTATATCATTGGTCCTCCCCTTTGTTAGACTCTTACAATCTTGCTGCCCCCTCTTCTGCAAGGTTCTCTGAGCTTTAGGATGGGAAGAGATTTGGCTGGTCTGATTGCAGGTGAATAATATAGAGTCTCTGTTGTTTGTTGTTTTCAGTTTTGCTGTTCCTGAACTTCCCTTGGCTGCATCCCAATTGGATAGAAGGTCATCTCCTTTGAATATGTCATTAAGTGGGTTTGGAATGAGGATCCACTTATTAGGAGATACATATGGCCTCCTTTCTGTGTCTAGACTTTCTGTGTCTAGAATACTTCATTCAATATAATTTCTTCTCATTTCCTGGCAAATTTCATTAATTCATCTTTTTTGATGGCAGAATAGTATTCCATTGTATAAATGTAACACATTTGCATTATCCATTTGTCAACTGTTGAGCATTTGGGTTGATTCCATGACTTTGCTATTGTAAATAGTGCTGCAATGAACGTGGTTGTATTCCTGTCACAGTAGTAAATTGTTGCGTTTTGGGGGATTATTCCCAGTAGCGGTATAGCAGGGTCATATGGCATTTCAATCTTTAACTTTTTTAGAAATCAACATACTGATTGCCAGAGTGGTTGTATAAGCCTGCATTTCCACCAGCAATGTGTGAGAGTTCTCTTCTCTCCACATCCTCTCCATCATTTGGTGTTGTTTGTATTGTGGATTTTCTCCAACCTGACTGGGGTGAGATGACATCTCAGGGTAGTTTTGATTTGCATTTCTCTGATGGCTAAGGATGTGGAGCATTTTTAAAGATATTTGTTAGGCTTTTCAATTTCGTCCCTGGAAAAGTTTATTTTGAGTTCTGAGGACCATTTTCTAATTGGGCTATTTATCTCCTTGGTGTTTAATTTTTTTTATTATTATTATTTATTCAACTGTGTGCATATGCGTGTGTATGTGCACGCGCATCTGTGTGTGTGTGTGTGTGTGTGTCTGTGTCTGTGTATGTGTAGAACCACGGACGAATTCGCGAACCACCATGGACGCCTCCACCTCCTTCTGCCCCGGGATTCACAGGCTCCGCCCTACCAGGACCAGAAGCGCAGGCCGCCCCCGCTTCCGCCTGGCGTCTATACGTGGGATCTGGGATCCGAACTCAAGACCTTCCGCCTGCAAGGCGGAGGCTTAACCCCTGAGCCACCTCTCCAGCCTCTTGGTGTTTTTTTTTAAAGTTTTTTGTGCACTCTGGATACTAGAGCTCTATCAGACGTGTAGTTAGTGAAGATTTTCTCCCATTCTCTGGGGTGCTGTTTTGCTTGGTTTACAATCTCTTTAACTGAACAGAAGCTCTTTAATATTATAAGGTCCCATATGTTGAGTGTTGTTTCTAGTGTCTGTGCTATTTGGTTTCTGTTTAGTAAACGCTGGCCTGCCCAATTCACTTGAGGGAGTTCCCTACTCTTTCAACTAGGGTACTGTTTATAGCCTCTCACTTAATAATAAGATTCTTGACCCATTTGGAGTTTATTTTTGTGCATGGTGACAAGGGAGGGTCCAGTTTTAATCTTCTGCATGTGGATATCCAGTTTTGCCAGCACCACTTGTTGAAGGTGCTGTACTTTTTCCATTGAGTTTTTTGGGCTCCTTTGTCAAAGATCAAATGGCTGTAATCCTGTGGGCTTACATGTGGGTCTTCAATCCTTATCCATTGATCTATGTGTCTGTTTTAGAGCTTGTAACAGACTGTTTTTATTACTATGGATCTGTAGTATAGATTAAGGTTTGCTATGGTGATACAGCCAGCAGTATTTTTGTTACTCAGGATTGTTTTTGCTATCCTGGGCTTTTTGTGCTTCCACATGAGTTTTGAGATTGTTTGGTAAATTTCTTTAAAGAATTGCTTGGGATTTTGATTGGTGAAGCATTGAATCTGTATATGGCTTTTGGTAGGATGGTCAGTTTTATTCTGCCAATCCAGGAGCATGGACGATCTTTCCACCTTCTGGTGTCTTCTGCAATTTCTTTTTTTAGGGTTTTAAAGCTTTTATTATAAAAGTTTCTCACTTCTTAGATTTATACCAAGGTATTTCATTTTTTTCAGGGACTATACCAAATGGGATTCTTTGTCTTAGGACTGTTTCATTTTTTTCATCCTTGATATGTAGGAAGGCCACTGATTTTTGTACTTTTATTTTGTAACCTGCCACTCTGCTGAACTTATGTATTATTTCCAAGAGTTTCCTGGTAAAGGTTTTAGGATGTCTCAGGTATATGATCATGTCATCTGCAAATAGAGATATCTCGGCTTCTTTTTCAATTTGAATCCCTTTTAACTCCCTCTCTTGTCTTATGGCTCAACCTAAGACTTCAAATACAATATTGAATAGAAGTGGTAAGTGCGGACAGCCTTGTCTAGTTCCTGACTGAAGCAGGAATGCTTCACGTTTATCCCCATTCAGTATAATCTTTGTTGTTGGATTGTTGTATACAGATTTTGTTGTGTTGATATAAGTTCTTTCCATTCCAACTGTCTCTAAGGTTTTGATCATAAAAGGGTATTGAATCTTGTCAAAAGTTTTTTCTGTATCTCTCGAGAGTATCATGTGGTCTTGGACTTCAGATTTGTTTATTGATGGATTACATTTATTGATTTTCATATGTTGAATCAACCTTGTGTGTCTGGGATGAATCCTACTTGATTACAGTGAATGATCTCTTGATATGTTTTTGAATCCAATTTGCTAAGATTTGTTGAGAATCTTTGCATCTGTGTTCATCAAAGATATTAGCTTATAGTTTATTTATTTATTTTTTTTTGGAGGCAATTATTTTTTTTATTAAAAATTTAATTATACATTTTAAAATTTTTTACCAGTTCCCTCCCTCCCCCCTCTCCCCCTCCCCTTCCCCCAGTGCCTCCCCCCCAATTCCCAGAGAGTCCTTTATTGTGTGTGCCTAACTCTCCACTGGTCCTCCTCTCCGATGACATATAAGGACCCAGTGGCATTTCCATAAGCCCTTTCTCTTGTTCCCCTTAAGCATAAGATCACTACTATGGCTGTCAATCCCTTGCCTCCAGGGGTCTCGGTGCCCTTAACAGATGCTAGACTTTATGAGGGCAACAGTGCGCTGGACATTGCGCAGGGCATGCAAAGTTCCATTATGATTGCTTTGGCCCCAACTATTGTTGAGAATCTTGCAAATCGTTGCTCCTCCCATCCTTTTGCTCTTACAATCTTACCGCCCCCTCTTCCGCAAATGTCCCTGAGCTCCAGGATGGGGAGAGATTAGGCTGTCCTAGTTCTATGTGATTGATATAGAGTCTCTGAAGTTCTGGATTGTGGTTTGTTGATTTTCTTTTGCAGTTTTGCTGCTCCTGCAATTCCCTTCACTCCATTCTGCTGGGCACTGTATGTCACCCCCTGGCCAGAGACAAAAGCTGTTAAACTGGAGTCTTGTTGTAATAGCACATTCAAGGGTAGATGTAATAAGAGTAGGAAACCTCACTGAGAGGGGTCCATCACCCATTTGCAAAATGATTACTTTTTATCTGCTAGACTATATGCCCTCCCCTTCTGGTGAGATCAGGAAAGAACGTCTGTGAACTTAACCAGGTTTCTCATTACTTACTTGCAGACCTTGATGGAGGCCTATTTTCTCTGCTGTAACATGGTCTCCTCTCTCTTGTTTCTGGTGTGGCCCTCCTAACCCATCTCTCTTGTTCATAATCCTTGCAATTACTGTGTTACATAGGTTTACTTTTGAGTGTCCCAATGTGGGCTGGGTGAGTTTGGTACTAGGAGCCACCTATTAGGGAGTACATACGGCGCTTAATTTTCTGGGTTTGGGATACTTCACTTAATATAATTCTTTCTAATGACATCCATTTCCCAGCAAATTCCAGTAATTCATCATTTTTGATGGCTGAGTAGTACTCCATTGTATAGATGTACCACAGTTTCCTTATCCACTCGTCAACTGTTGGACATTTAGGTTGATTCCATGACTTTGCTATTGTAAACAGTGCTGCTATGAACATGGTCGAGCTTGTGCTATCGAGGCGAACCTTGCTGCTTGGGGGGTTATTCCCAAAAGTGGGATAGCAGGGTCATATGGCATTTCAATCTTTAATTTCTTTAAGAATCTCCAGACGGCTCGCCAGAGTGGCTGTATGAGCCTGCATTCCCACCAACAATGTAGGAGAGTTCCCCTCTCTCCACATCCTCTCCAGCATTTGTCGTTGTTTGTATTGTGGATTTTTGCCATCCTGACCGGGGTGAGATGATATCTCAGGGAAGTTTTGATTTGCATTTCCCTGATGGCGAAGGAAGTGGAGCATTTTTTAAGATAATTGTTAGACATTTTAATTTCATCCCTGGTAAAGTTTCTTTGAAGTTCCAGGGCCCATTTTTTAATTGGGCCAGTGTTTTCCTTGGAGTTTAATTTTCTAAGTTCTTTGTGCACTCTGGACAGTAGAGCTCTGTCAGATATGTGGTTAGTGAAGATTTTCTCCCATTCTGTGGGTTGCCTTTGAGCTCGTGTGACAATCTCTTTATCTGAACAGAAGCTCTTTAATTTCACAAGATCCCAACTGTTGAGAGTTGGTAGCAGTGACTGTGCCATTGGATGTCTGTTTAGGAATGTTGGCCTAGCCCAATCAGCTCGAGGGAGTTCCCTATCCTTTCAACTATGGTTTTTAAAGTCTCTGGCCTGATATCAAGGTCCTTGATCCATTTGGAATTAAGTCTTGTACATGGTGACAAGTACGGGTCCAGCTTTAATCTTCTGCATGTGGAGATCCAGTTTTGCCAGCACCATTTGTTGAAGATGCTGTTCTTTTTCCATTGGATTCTTTGGGCCCCTTTGTCAAAGACCAAATGGCTGTAACTTTGTGGGCTTATATCTGGGTCTTCAATCCTTATCCATTGATCTGTGTGTCTATTTTGGAGCCAGTACCAGGCTGTCTTTATAACTATGGATTTGTAGTATAGACTTAGGTTTGGTATGGTAATACCTCCAGCTGTGTTTTTGTTACTCAGGATTGTTTTTGCTATCCTGGGTCTTTTGTGCCTCCATATGAACTTTGAGATTTTTGGTCAACTTCTTTGAAGAATTGCTTTGGGATTTTGATTGGTATAGCATTGAATCTGTATATTGCCTTTGGTAGGATGGTCATTTTTACAATGTTGATTCTGCCAATCCAGGAACAAGGGAGGTCTTTCCACCTTCTGGTGTCTTCTGCAATTTCTTTCTTTAGGGTTTTAAAGTTTTCATTGTAAAGGTCTTTTACCTCCTTAGTTAGGTTTATACCAAGGTATTTCATTTTTTTAGGGGTTATAGTAAATGGCATGGTTTCTCTCAAGGCTTTTTCACTTCTTTCATTCTGGGCATATAGGAAGGCCTCTGATTTTTGCACATTTATTTTGTATCCTGCCACCCTGCTGAACTTCTCAATTAGTTCCAGGAGCTTCCTGGTGGAGTTTTTGGGATCACTCAGGTATAAGATCATGTCATCTGCAAATAGAGATAGCTTGACTTCTTCCTTGCCGATTTGAATCCCTCTTATGTCCCTTTCTTGTCTTATGGCTTCAGCTAAGACTTCAAGTACAATATTGAATAGAAGTGGTGAGAGTGGACAGCCTTGTCTGTTCCTGATCGAAGTGGGAATGCTTCCAATTGTTCCCCATTGAGCATAATCCTTGCTGTGGGCTTGTTGTATACAGCTTTTATTATATTGATAAAGGTTCCTTCCATTCCTACTGTCTCTAGCGTTTTGATCATAAAAGGCTGTTGGATCTTGTCAAAAGCTTTTTCTGCATCTATCGAGAGTATCATGTGGTCTTGGACTTTGGACTGGTTTACATGATGAATTACATTTATTGATTTGCGTATGTTGAACCAACCTTGTGTGCCGGGGATGAAGCCTACTTGGTCCCCATGAATGATCTTTTTAATATGTTTTTGAATCCGATTTGCTAAGACTTTGTTGAGAATCTTTGCATCTGTGTTCATCAGGGAGATCGGCCTATAGTTTTCTTTTTTAAGTGAATCTTTATTAGGTTTTGGGATTAAAACGATATTAGCTTCATAGAAGGAATTTGGTAGTGTTCCTTCCTTTGCTATTTGATGGAACAGTTTAAGGAGTATTGGTGTTATTAACTCCTTAAATGTCTGTAGAACTCTGTGCTGAATCCATCTGGTCCAGGACATTTTTTGGTGGGAAGATTCGAGATTACTTCCTCAATTTCCTTATATGTTATAGGACTATTTAAATAATTCACAACTTCCTGATTCAATTTAGGTAAGTTGTGTTTACTTAGAAATTCATCCATCTCTTTTGTGTTGTCAAACTTCACAGAGTATAAGTTTTTGAAATATGATGTTATAATTCTCTGGATTTCTTGGGTATCGTAGTGATAACTCCATGTTCATTTCTAATTTTGTTAATTTGGGTTTTCTCTCTCTGCTTTTGGTTAGTTTAGCTAGGGGTGTATCAATCTTGTTGATTTTTTCAAAGAACCAGCTTTTTGATTGGTTGATTTTTTCTATCGTTTTCTTAGTCTCGATTTCAGATATTTCTCCCCTTATTTTGCTAATCTCTTCTCTTCTACTGCTTTTGGGATCAGATTGCTCTAGTTTCTCTAAAGCTTTAAGCTGCATTGTTAAGTTGTTTATTTCTGATGTTTCCATTTTTTTGACGTGGGCATTAAGAGCTATGAACTTACCTCTTAGAACAGCTTTCATTGTGTCCCAGAGATTTTGGTAAGTTGTATTTTCGTTATCATTCACTTTCAGGAAATCTTGAATTTCCTTTTTAATTTCTTCCTGAATCCAGTTCTCATTCAGCATCATAGTGTTAAGTTTCCAGGAGTTAGTGTATTTTCTCTTGTTTGATGTGTTGTGGATGTCCAGCTTTAGGCCGTGGTGGTCTGATAGGGCACAGGTTAGAATTTCAACTTTCTTGTATATGTGTAGATTCATTTTGTGGCCCAATATGTGATCTATTTTGGAGAAAGTTCCGTGTGCTGCTGAGAAAAATGTGTATTCTTTGGTGCGTGGGTGAAAAGTTCGATAGAGATCTGTGAGGTCCATTTCTTTCAGGGTTTGATTAAGTTCCAAAGTGTCTCTGTTAAGCTTTTGACCTGTTGATCTATCCCATGTAGAGAGGGCGGTGTTGAAGTCCCCAAGAATTATCGTTTGGGGGTTGATTTCTTGCTTTAGACGCTGTAGGGTTTTCTTAATGAATGTGGAGGGGCCCGTATTGGGTGCATATATGTTCAGTATTGTGAATCTTCCTGGTGAATTGTACCTCTGACTAAAATGTAGTATCCATCCGTGTCTCTTATAATTTTTTTGGTTTGAAATCCACTTTGTCTGATAGCATAATGGCTACCCCTGCCTGTTTTCTGCTTCCATTTGCTTGTAGAATTGTTGACCAGCCTTTTATTTTTAGAGCGTGCCTATCTTTTGTGGTGAGATGGGTTTCCTGCAGGCAACAGATTGATGGATTGTGATTTTTAATCCAAGTTTGTAATCTGTGTCTCTTGATCGGTGAATTAAGTCCATTAACATTTAGTGTTATAATGGAGAAACTATTGTTAATTCCAGACATTTATTAT
Source organism: Typhlomys cinereus (assembly GCA_023101885.1). Classification (NCBI taxonomy): domain Eukaryota; kingdom Metazoa; phylum Chordata; class Mammalia; order Rodentia; family Platacanthomyidae; genus Typhlomys; species Typhlomys cinereus. The sequence goes on along the minus strand of JALPQD010000938.1, from coordinate 107,851 downwards.
GTTTAGTAGCTTTTATAAGTATATTGCTTCGCTTTTAATGGTGTTATATTTGCCTTCTGTTCTCCTGGATATGCCTGTTTTTTTCTTCACGCTTGAGTATCATTTCTAGCAGTTTTTGAAGGCCTGGTTTGGTGGCCATGTATCCCTTAAAGTTGTCTTTGTGCTGGAAAATTTTTCTTTCTCCCTCGATCATGACTGATAGTTTTGCAGGGTAAATCAGCCTGGGTTGACATTTTTGCTCATTCAATACTTGAAGTATGTCTCTCCAAGCTCTTCTTGCTTTTACTGTTTCGACTGAGAAGTCATTTGTTATTTTAATAGGTTTGCCTTTAAAAGTGACTTTTTTTCTCCCTTGAAGCTCTCAGCACCAGTTCTTTATCTTGAATGTGGAGTGTTTTAACTATTATTTGCCGCGGGTGCTTCTATTTTGGTCGTATCTGTTTGGGGTGCGGAATGCCTCTTGTATGAATGGGCCTCTCTTTTTTAGATGAGGAAAGTTTTCCTTGATGATCGTTTGAAAAATTTCCTCAGGGGTGGTATTTTGAGATTCTTGCTCCGGTATTCCATGAATACGCATGTTAGGCTTCTTCAGGGTGTCCCATATCTCTTGGATATTTCTCTCAAGTATCTTTTTGGCTTTAACAACCTCTTCCATTGAGCTGGTTAGTACTCCCACTTTATCTTCAAGGTCTGAAATTCTGTTTTCTGCTTCATTAGTTCTGTTGATAAGACTCTCTGTGGCGTTCTGGGTTGAAGATAACTTGTCTTTTAGCTCAGTTTTAAACTCTGCTTGAGTTTGTTTTAACTTCTATGCCACTTTTTGTTTCTTGCACTGTTTTTCTCAACTCCTCCAGATGTCTGTTGTTTGCTCTTCAAAGCGATTGATTCGATTATGTAATTCCTCCCGGATTTCCTCTTCATAGTATTGAACATGGTAATGATCATATTTGAAAGTCTTTATCCTGGATGGGGCTTTCTTGGCCTTTTTCCGCGGGTTTGTTCTTGTTGGAGTCTAATTATGGGATTAATTTCTTCAGTGGGAAATTTGTTTACTTGAGTGTTGCTTCTGATGGATTTGCACTTTGACTTTGGCATTGTCATTTTAACTCTTAAGATCTCTCAATTTCACTAAACTGAATTATTTGGCCTGGGGTACTGGTGGGCAGGGCCTGAACGGGGACTTACCTGGGCGGGGTGAGGCCCGGGTGGACCGCGCGCGTGTCCTGACCGGCGGAGCGGGGTGGGGCGAAAAGGGAGGATGGGCCCGTCGGCGTGGAGCTATTTAACCCGAGGGCAGCTGGGGCGGGGCCCGGGCGCAGGGGGAGGTCCTCTTCGTCCCTCGGCCCCCGCGCGGCTCCGGCTGGAAGGTGGGAGTCGGAGCCGGGTCCCCGTGGGCTGACCTGGGGGTCCTAGAGCGCGCGTTGAGGCCCGGCTGGATCTCGCGTAGGCGTCCTGACCGGCGGAGCGGGGGCGGGGCGAAAAAGGGAGGATGGGCGCGTCGGCGTGGAGCTATTTAACCCGAGGGCAGCTGGGGCGGGGCCCGGGCGCAGGGGAAGTGCTCCTCGTCCCTCGGCCCCCGCGCGGCTCCGGCTGGATGGTGGGAGTCGGAGCCGGGTCCCCGTGGGCTGACCTGGGGGTCCTAGAGCGCGCGTTGAGGCCCGGCTGGATCTCGCGTAGGCGTCCCGACCCATAGTTTTCTTTTGTAAGTGTATCTTTATTAGGTTTTGGGATTAGTATGATATTAGCTTTGTAGAAAGAATTTGGAAGTGTTCCTTCCTTCACTATTTTATGGAACAGTTTGAGGAGTAGTGGTGTTAATTGTTCTTTAAATGTCTGGAAGAATTCTGTGCTGAATCCATCTGGTCCAGGACATTATTTTGGTGTGAAGATTTGAGATCACTTCATTAATTTCCTCGTTTTTTATAGGACTATTTAAATAATTCAGAATTTCCTGATTCAACTTAGGTAAGTTGAATTTACTCAGGAATTCATTCATTTCTTTTGTGTTGTCAAACTTCACGGACTATAGGTTCTTGAAATATGACCTTATAATTCTCTGATTTCTTGGGTATCAGTTATGATTACTCCATTTTCATCTCAATTTTGTTAATTTGGGTTTTCTCTCTCTTGATTTTGGTTAATTTACTAGGGTGTATCAATCTTATTTTTTTTAAAGAACCATCTTTTCATCTGGTTGGTTATTTATTTGTTTTTCTTGTCTCAATTTTGGCTATTTCTCTACTGATTTTGCTAATCTCTCTTCTACTGCTTTTAGGATTGGGTTTCTCTTGTGTCTCTAAAGCTTTAAGTTGCATTGCTAAGTTATTTACTTGTGACATTTCCATATTTTTGATATAGATATTGAGTTAGAAACATCTTAGAACAGCTTTCATTGTGTCCCAGAGATTTTGATGTGTTGTATTTTCATTATCATTCACTTCTAGGAAGTCTCAAATTTCCTTTTATTTCTTTCTGAACCCATTTCTCATTCAGAATCATGGTGTTTAATTTCTAAGAATTAGTGTATTTTCTGCTATTTGTTGTGCTGTGGATGTCAAACTTTAGACCATGGTGATCTGATAGCATACAGGCTATAATTTCAAGTTTCTTGTATATATGGAGAATCATTTTGTGGCTCAATATTTGGTCTATTTTGGAGAAAGTTCTGTGGGCTGCTAAGAAGATGTGAATTCCTCAGTGCTTGGATGGAAGGATCTGTTAGGTCCATTTCAGTAAGGGTTTGATTTAGTTCCAGTGTCTCTGTTGAGTTTTGGGCCGTTGACCTATCCCACATGCAGTGCAGTATTGAAATCCTCCAGTATACTGTTTTGGGATTGATTTCTTACTTTGGATATTGTAGTGCTTGCTTAATGAATGTGCAGGAGCCCATATTAGGTATGTGTATATTCAGTATTGTGAAGTATTCTTGTGAATTGTTCCTGTGACTATAATGTATATCCTTCTGTGTCCTATGATTTTCTTTGTTTGAAGTCACTTTGTCAGATAGCATAATTTCTACCCCTGCTTGTTTCCTGGTTCCATTAGCTTGAAGCATTTCTTACAGCCTTTTACTTTAGAATGTGCCTATCTTTTGTGTTTCCTGAAGGAGGAGCAGGTGGATGTTTTGATTCTAATCTATTTTGAACTGTGTCTTTTGATTGGTGAGTCAATTCCATTGACATTTAGGTTGTAATGGAGAAATTACATTTGATTCCTGACATTTATGGCTTCATAAATGAATTATTTAGCTTGTAGGTTGTATGGTATACTTCCCTTCTGTCCTCTGGATATGCTTGTTGTTTTCTTCAAGCTTGATATCTTTTCTAGCATTTTTGAAGGCCTGGTTTGTGGTCGTATAAGTCTTCAATTTGTGTTTGTGGTGGAAAATTTTTCTTTCACCCTCAATCGTGAATGATAGTTTTGCTGGGTTTATCAGCCTATTGATATTTGTGCTCATTCAATACTTGAAGTATGTTCTCCAAGCTCTTCTGGCTTTTACTGTTTCCATTGAAAAATCATTTGTTATTTTAATAGGTACACCTTTAAAAGTACTTAGTTTTTTTCTCTTGAAACTCTCAACACATTCTCTTTGTCTTGTATGTAGTGTTTGACTATTATTTGCCATGAAGAGTTTCTATTTTGGTCATATCTGTTTGGGGTGTGATATGCCTCTTGTATTTGGATGGTCCTCTTTTCTTTAGTAGGGAAGTTTTCCTTGATGATAATTTGAAAGATTTCTCAGGTGTGGTATTTTGGGATTCTTGTTCTGGTATTCCATGAGTGTGTATGTTAGGCTTCTTCAAGGTGCCCATAACTCTTGAATATTCCTATCAAGTATCCTTTTGGCTTTAGCAACCTCTTTGATTTAACTGGTTTCTTCTTCCATTTTGTTTTCAAGATCTGATATTCTATTTTATGCTTCATTAGTTCTGCTGATAAGACTCTGTTGTGTCTTGGGTTGAAGATACCTGGTCTTTTAATTTGAGTGTAATCTCTGCTCGATTGTTTTAACTTTTTATACCTATTTTTGTTTCATCGATTGCTTTTCTCATTTCATCCAAGTGCTTTTTTTTGTTCCTGTTTAAATTGGTTGATGCAGTTGTTTGACTCCTCCCAGATTTCCTCTTTCATTGTTTTGATCATAGTAAGTATCAGGCTTTGAAAATCATTGTCTTGGGTATGACTTTCTGGCTATTTTCTGTGAGCTTGTTCTGGTTGGATTCCATCATTATGGGGTTGATTCTTTTTGTAGATTTGTTGTCTTGGTTTTTGTTATTCATGAATTTGTGCTGTGATTGAATTAGCAATATTACTACACTTGAGCAATTATTGCTGGTGTTTGCCTTGGAGTTGGACGTACCTGTCTGGTGTTGCTTGGTGCTGTTTCCTAGATGAGACTATTGGACTGTAGTACATCAATTAAGATGGGTTTATTGGACAGGATTGAAGATTAGTATGGTAGTGCACTTTTTAGGTTTACTTTCTTGGTGATGTGTAAGAGTGAATGGTATAGTTCCTGAAGTTGTATGAGTTTTTGGGTAGGCTACATGGAAATCTTAAACTATGGTGACTAACAACTGAGAGTAACAGGAAGGTAAAAAATTTACTTATTTTAGAGCTGAAGTGAAGATTCTCTCCCATTTGATGGGATGGTTTTAGAAGTTCTCAAATGTATGGTGATTGTTGCCAAAATTTTGACTCAAATAGGTACCAAACACTGGTTCCAGTTTTGACTAGGACCACCACCTCTTCCATGAACATTTCCTGAAATCTAGAGATCCATCACTGCTGTTTTGACATTGTTCCTTCAGCATGGCTATTTCATTTCACATTTACTAAGACTAGCATTATGATATATCTTTTCTATTATTTTCTTCACTGGTACTTCTCTTCCCATACTACTCAACTGTAGGGTTTGAACCAGGGACCTCTCATGTGCTAAGCAAACACATTATGACTGAGCTACTGTGAAAATCCTGGTCCTTCTGTAAAGGTAATAAAACATAACTCATGTCTCTTCCTGGTTTTAGTGCCCTTAGCTCTGTGGACTCCTCCTCCTCTAAATCATCATAGTATTTTACTGTTTTCTCTTCAGGTGCATCTGGACAAAAGTCACCATCTATTTCTCTCTCTCTCTCTCTCTCTCTCTCTCTCTCTCTCTCTCTCTCTCTCCCTCTCTCTCTTTTTCTCTGTCCCAATCTCCCTAGGGTGTTTACTTTGTCATATATTCATGTTCATAGAGTTATAATGTAGTAAGAAACGATATATTAAAATTCTAATTCTTCTGCTTGCCGGATCTTTGAGGAAAACAACTAAATTTCATTAATCTCAATTACAAATGGTAACAACCAATGCTGAATATTTATGTTTATTATGAGTAAAACTCAGTGTTTCAAAACTATCTCTGCCCTCTGCTAGGGATGTGATTATGTAGTGAATTATTAAATACTCTGGACCCGAGTCTCTCAGTTGTAAAATGAAGCAGGAGCACATCACTTAGGAGACTCATGATGATTAAACTATATCATTTACTTAAAGAAATTTGTGGGTCCCTAAAGATGCCATACACTCATTGAAAAATATTTATTGCACTTTGTTCAAGAAAATGGACTGTGTATTTAGACTGTTTCCTGTGGTTTTGGTATTTCATGGAGTAGCTATCTTTTACCTCCATTTTAATGTTTCTCATTTGAAGATGGAGAAAGAGCCTCTACCAGTTCAATAAAAAGCATCACCTATGTATTAAGGGCCTCTTCAGAATTTCTTAGAGGCTGAGACATGTTAAGGTAAGGGATAGCCATATATCCACAGACAGGCAATCTAACCTAAAAATTAGACAGGGTGGGAATACTGTTGCAGGAGGCTCAGTCAAAATTCTGCCAGGAGGGGCTATATTTCTCCCTAGGGAAAAGGACTGTGCAGCGGTATATTTGAAGAATAGTATCTGGCTTTAGCATTTGGAATCTCAGAGATGAGATGGGAAGGACCTGAGGCTTTTGTGTGGAATACCAAAACAGAACTAAGTGCTTTGACTGTTATGTCTGCGATCCAGAGTAGGAGCTTCTGACCTCTTCTTGTCCTGCTGTCATGGGATGAACATCAGTTGCCTCCCCCATGGGCTCATGGGTTTGAATCACTAGGGGGTTTTAATGTTTGGGAAGGTTGTATTACCTTTCAGAAGCAGAGCATTACTGGGAAAGGCAGATCACAGAGGCATGCCTTGAGGTTAGGTAACTGACCCTGTTTCCTGCAGTGTTCTTGTTCTACTTCATGATGACTGCTCTGACCTGAACACAGCTCCTGCTTCTGCCTATAGTTATGCTTTCTACTATGTGATTCCCATCATAAGCAGACTGCACCTTCTCTCACCCTTTTCTCCTTAGTTGCTTGTGTCAGATACTGTCTCATGAAAGAAAGACAGAAAGAAAGAAAGAGCAAAAAAGAAAGAAAAAGAAAGAAAAAGAAAAAGAAAAGAAAGAAAGAAAAGAAGAAAAGAAAGAAAGAAAGAAGAAAAAAAGAAAAGAAAAAAAAAAGAAAAAAGAAGAAGAAAGAAAGAAAGAAGAAGAAAGAAAAAAAGAGAAAGAAAAAAAGAAAAAGAAAGAAAAGAGAAAAGAAAGAAAGAAAGAAAAAGAAAAAAAAAAAAAAAGAAAGAAAGAAAAAAAGAAAGAAAAGAAAGAGAAAGAGAAGAAAGAAAGAAAGAAGAAAGAAAGAAAGAAGAAAAGAAGAAAGAAAAGAAGAAAGAAAAGAAAGAAGGAAAGAAAGAAAGAAAGAAAAAGAAAAAGAAGAAAGAAGAAAGAAAGAAGAAAGAAAGAAAAAGAAAGAAAGAAAGAAAGAAAGAAGAAGAAAGAAGAGAAGAAGGAAGGAAGGAAGGAAGGAAGGAAGGAAGGAAGGAAGGAAGGAAGGAAGATCTTTTCAATACCTACCTACCCTTTTCTGCTACCCTTATCACCTACCCTTATCTGCTAAGGACACAAAGCAATGGGAAAAAAAAGACATGATATGTGTAAAAATAGGAAGAATTGGTAAATTAAAGTTTAATCTCGTTAGTATGCAGAAGAAAAAGACATGTCTCTGGTTATGCTCCTATTGCAGTGTCTCTTCATGATGCTGGTAAGTGCAGAACCAAACCACTCAGGGGAACGAGGGGTTTCCTCTTGCTTATGATCCTTACCCTCCATCAGCATGGCAGGAAGGTTCATAACAACATCAGAGGCAGAGGGAAGTGGATTCCATATATACACAGGAATTGCTGAGAGGGGGGGGACTTTCTCACTTCACAATTTGCCAAAGTATATGAGACTGTGCTGGATCCTCCCACATCAGCTAGACAATCTCTCACGGGATTTTCTTAACTATTAATTCTTCACCCATAGGCCCTGAGTTCAGCCTTCAGTTGTCAAATTCATATTCATGTCTAACTATGACATCTCCTTCCTCAATTTTCATAGTGTTTTATACATATGTGTGTGTGTGTAAAATACACTGCCATAGCTTCTATTTTCTCACATTCCATCCAGTCTCTTTTTTCTCTATGATTATCTTTTTATATTTATAACATTTGTTCATTCCAATTGAGTTTCACTAAGTCTTTTTGTTTGACCTTGGGTGTGGAATTATCTAATTTTTAAAAATTATTTCATTCTCAATACAGTAGGCACTTCCTTTCTAAGTAAGCTAAAACTAGCGCATTGCATTTCGCTTTATGACCAAACACTAAATGGTTCTATTGTGTCTACATACATCTTAGTTTGATCTGTTTGTATACATGAAATCAGCAAGTTATCATGACCCAATTAAAGTCAGGGAGTAGGAAAATCTTCACTGGAACAGACTCAAAGATTGATAGAGACTTGCCTGCATGCTTCCATGTGGACTGCAGAGGTGGACAGGGAATTGTGAGAAGAATCTCCTTGGTATCAAGAGAACTGCTTAGGAAAGTAGAAACCAAGGCCTCAGTTCCTCCCTGTTGAGAGTCAACATCAGGAGAACATTTTTCTGAATTAAAATAATCATGTTAAAGAGCAACTCTCTAATAACAGATTTCATGATAAAAACTAAAAAAGAGAAGGCTGATGCTCAAAAGCAGAGCACTGAGTTCCCTGGAAGCTGTTTGTACAAAAGCTGGCCAAGTCTGGGATTCCTTCAGAGATATGACAATGGACAGTAAAGAGTGACTACTAACAGCAAGCAATAAGACCCCTATTTATAAGCTCAATAAAAAGTCACCATGGCTAGACATTAGCAGTGGAAGGCTGGGTGGCAAAGCAGTTTCAGGGAGCTGTCTTCATGGCAGTTGTTGCAGAAATATGAGTGTCATTCCAGTCTTCCCACTGTGACTATCATTGTGCCCAAGTATGCAGTGATTCTACTGACACAGATGGAAAATGTAACAAAGTCACAGTACCCCTTCTTATGATTTATGGTTTCCTGAGTACATGGTGGACAAGAAGCTCAATGAAAACAATAGATGGCCTTGGTCGCATTAGTTTTAAAGCAACAGAATATATTTGGTAATATTTATAAATAAGGGTGTTGAAACAATGAGAATGCAACTTAAGTTACAGTGAGTTTCAGAAAACAAAAAGAGTCTGGGCAAAGAATCTAAAGGTAATCGCAAGTTTAAACATCAAGGTGAATCCACTGAGGCTGTAAATTTTCATAGATAAAAGTGGATAAATTATACATTGTATTCCTTTAGGTAATCTTATTACACTGGAAATAGAAGCAAGAACAGAACTGCAGATAAGATGTAACTGTGTGCACATGTAGCTGTGATGAACCTATCTAGAGTTTTATGAAGGCGGTATAAAATGTTATATTTGAGACTCAGAGAGATCATTAAGATCCCACAACTGTTAGAGGTTAAGCTCCAATGAAGTCATCCAGTCCCAACACAATGTTCTGATAAAATAGGCCTAATGTGTTCTCTCATAGCCAGTTAGAAGGCATGTATTTTAAACCAAGAGTAGGGCTGGAGAGGTGGCTCAGGGGTTAAGCCTTTGCCTTGCAGGCGGAAGGTCCCGAGTTCTGATCCTAGGTCCAGGTATGGTATAGACGCCAGGCGGAAGTCAGGGCGGCCTGTGTTTCTGGTCCTGGTAAGGCGGAGCATGTGAATCCCGGGGCAGAGTAAACAAGGAGGTGAAGGCATCCATGGTGGTTCCCAAATTCGTCCGTAGTTCTACACACACACACATACATACACATGCATACACGCACAATTGAATAAATAAAAAAATTTTTAAACCAAGAATAAATCAAATAAATAATATTAGGTGGAAAAGAACAGCTGGATGCTTCTTGAACAGGATAACACATCTCTTCCAGATATGAGGCCCAAGCTTCAGGGAAAATATTAGAAATGCCCTCATTTGAGTTAGACGTAAGATAAGCCACACACTGGCACCATCTTACTTAGTCATCTGAAGGCCAGTGCCTTTAACCGCAAAAGACTGATGTTATTAGATTAAAAGTTAGAAATGAAGAGGCAAGTCATCAATAGGCTAACTCAAAGGAAAATATTGCAGAGAAGAAGACCAGTAAGTGGAAGGAACAGTACAATTCAGAATGAAAGAGCTTTCACAGCAGCCAGTCAGAGGGCATGATAGAAGCCTCTATGACCAATCATCAGTAAGAAAATACAAGCTATAGGCTTAAGCTAATGTGACAGAGCATTTTAATAAGACTTCATGATGCAGGGATTTAGACAATGGAAATGAAAGTTACATTCTGAGATAGAAAAACTCAACTATAATAAAAATATTACCATATACATTTAGAAGGTAAGATGGCTATACTAAGAATTGTGGGGGCTCTTGAGAATGCCCCCCTACCTCAGAATGATTGGGTATGCAAAGTCACACCAAAACCAGCATAAAATACATAAATGAGATTTATGTCAAGCAAGCAGGAGGACAAAATAGGCAAGCATCATGCAGCGTGACTATCTCAGAAACAGACAGGAGGAGAAAAGAGAGAGAGAGAGAGAGAGAGAGAGAGAGAGATCTAATTTCAAGGTCTTTTATAAGACATGGTCATGTGACTGGGATGAGAGGAGGGGCTTGTCTTGGGATGGTTGAAAAAGTCCTTGGGAGAACTGCCAGTTTATCTCAGTTGCAGGTGGACTGGGGCTGCAGAGAAGTCCTTGAGAGGATGGAGCTGCCTTATCTAATAGGCTGGGAACTAGAGTTGTGAAGGGTTCTTTGTCTGAACACCTACTTTGGAGGGAGGGGCCATCTTGAGTCATTTTGTGTTTAACATGCCTAATATCTAACAAGAATACCATAAGAACTTTTGGAGAAGGGAATTAGATTCACTGATTATAAAGTTTATGCAAAAATAAACAAGTGGAACTAGATTCATAATGTGTATATGTATTGTGTTAATAATTATGTATTATATATTTCAAGCTAAAAGATAAATTTCAAATGTTCTTTACCATAAAAATAAGCATGTGGAATGATAGATTATCAATTATATTTTATTACACCTCATTATAGACATGGATCAAGACGTATGGGTGGGGCATGTTAGCTAACTCCTATAATCCTAGCCTTGGGAAGCTGAAGCAGGAGGACCACAAGTTCAAGGCTAGCCCAGGCTACATAGTGAGACAGCTTCAAAAACAAAAATCACACTATTCCCCATACATGTAATCAATATTAGTTTTCACTTGAGAAACAAAGCTAGGAAACTTCTGCTAGCAATGGTAGTGAGAGAAGAAAATAATCTGTGAAATATTAAGGGGTACTGTGGACTTAAAAGAACTTAAGCTGAATGAGCAGATCAAGGGAAAGTCAAGAACAGACCCAATACATGTGGGAGTTCATGTGTTATAAAGATGGAGTTTCAAATAAGTGGGAAACAATATCATTCAAAACATGGTATTTGGAAAGCTGGACAACAATCTGGCATAAAACAAAGATGGAACTTTATCTTTTATAATATCTTCCTCCAAGATCAGAGTTTGGAGTCTAAAAGGAAGTCTGCATCCCACATAAGTTACTAAGTGAGGCCTGATGTCTTTCTAGCTCTGAAAGGCAGAGTCTGGGAATCCCCAAAGGAAGTTGACTACCCAGACTCGCCTTGTCAGCATGATCTGGGTTTAGAGACCCAGCCTCAAAACACTAAGGTGGAATCTCTCAATCAAGAATAATTCCTGGTATTTTCAGTCCTTCAGGAACATGCACACTAGCATGTGCCAACCCACATGCAAAACACATATACATGAAAAATGTGGAGGACAAATACTGGTTTCATTCTCTCTGGCTGAGAGAAGAAATGGGTGACATATTTTCAAATTATGTCATATTAACTTCAGAGTGCATTTTCATAATTGAATTCTTGTTCCTCACTTATACTTTCTTTTTTTTTTAAACCACAAATGGGAAACTTTTATTTCTATTTTTTATCCGTTGAACTTGAACTCCCTTTTCTGTTCCTGGTTATGATTCTAATGACTTGTTACATTCTCACTTTTTTTTAATTTTAATACAATTTTTATTATTATTTCAGTTCATACAAACTTAATAGGTACACCAGTTTCCTCCCTCCCTCCTCCTCTCCCCAAACCCCCTGCTCTCCCCCCCTCACCCCTCCCGCCCCATCCCCCCGTACCCCCACCCCAATTCCCAGAGTCCTTTCTTTTTTTATTAAAAATGTAATTATACATTTTAAAATTTTTTTACCAGTTCCCTCCCTCCCCCCTCCTCCCCCCCGAGCCCCTCCTCCCTCTCCTCTCCCTCCCCATCTCCCAGTGCCTCCCCCCAATTCCCAGAGAGTCCTTTATTGTGTACGCCTGACTCTCCATTGGGTCCTCCTCTCCGATGACATATAAGGACCCAGTAGCATTTCCATAAGCCCTTTCTCTTGTTCCCCTTAAGCATAGGAGCACCACTATGGCTGTCAATCCCTTGCCTCCAGGGATCTCGGTGCCCTTAACAGATGCTAGACTTTATGAGGGCAACAGTGCGCTGGACATTGCGCAGGGCATGCAAAGTCCCATTATGGTTGCTTTGGCCCCAACTATTGTTGAGAATCTTGCAAATCGTTGTTCCTCCCATCCTTTTGCTCTTACAATCTTACCACCCCCTCTTCCGCAAATGTCCCTGAGCTCCAGAATGGGGAGAGATTAGGCTGGCCTAGTTCTATGTGATTGATATAGAGTCTCTGAAGTTCTGGATTGTTTTGTTGATTTTCTTTTGCAGTTTTACTGCTCCTGCAATGCCCTTCACTCCATCCTGCTGGGCACTGTATGTCACTCCCTGGCCAGAGACAAAAAGCTGTTAAACTGGAGTCTTGTTATAATAGCACATTCAAGGGTAGATGTAATAAAAGTAGGAAACCTCAGTGAGGGAGGGGTCCATCACCCATTTGCAAAATGATTACTTTTTATCTGCTAGACTATATGCCCTCCCCTTCTGGTGAGATTAGGAAAGAACGTCTGTGAACTTAACTAGGTTTCTCCTTACTTACTTGCAGACCTTGATGGAAGACTATTTTCTCTTCTGTAACATGGTCCCCTCTCTCCTTGTTTCTGGTGTGGCCCTCCTACCCCATCTGTCTTGTTCATAATCCTTGCAATTACTGTGTTACATAGGTTTACTTTTGAGTGTCTCAATGTGGGCTGGGTGAGTTCGGTACTAGGAGCCACCTATTAGGGAGTACATACGGCACTTAATTTTCTGGGTTTGGGATACTTCATTTAATATAATTGTTTCTAATGACATCCATTTCCCAGCAAATTCCAGTAATTCATCATTTTTGATGGCTGAGTAGTACTCCATTGTATAGATGTACCACGGTTTCCCTATCCACTCGTCAACTGTTGGACATTTAGGTTGATTCCATGACTTTGCTATTGTAAACAGTGCTGCTATGAACATGTTCGTGCTTGTGCTATCGAGGCGAACCTCTGCTGCATGGGGGGTTATTCCCAAAAGTGGAATCGCAGGGTCATATGGCATTTCAATCTTTAATTTCTTTAAGAATCTCCAGACGGCTCGCCAGAGTGGCTGTATGAGCCTGCATTCCCACCAGCAATGTAGGAGAGTTCCCCTCTCTCCACATCCTCTCCAGCATTTGTCATTGTTTGTATTGTGGATTTTTGCCATCCTGACCGGGGTGAGATGATATCTCAGGGAAGTTTTGATTTGCATTTCCCTGATGGCTAAGGAACTGGAGCATTTTTTAATTTATTTGTTAGACACTTTAATTTCATCCCTGGTAAAGTTTCTTTTAAGTTCCAGGGCCCATTTTTTAATTGGGCCATTGTTTTCCTTGGAGTTTAGTTTTCTAAGTTCTTTGTGCACTCTGGACAGTAGAGCTCTGTCAGATACGTGGTTAGTGAAGATTTTCTCCCATTCTTTGGGTTGCCTTTGAGCTCGTGCTACAGTCTCTTTATCTGAACAGAAACTCTTTAATTTCACAAGATCCCAACTGTTGAGAGTTGGTAGCAGTGACTGTGCCATTGGATGTCTCTTTAGGAAATGTTGGCCTAGCCCAATCAGCTCGAGGGTGTTTCCTATCCTTTCAACTATGGTTTTTAAAGTCTCTGGCCTTAAATCAAGGTCCTTGATCCATTTGGAATTATGTCTTGTACATGGTGAGAAGTATGGGTCCAGCTTTAATCTTCTGCATGTGGAGATCCAGTTTTGCCAGCACCATTTGTTGAAGATGCTGTTCTTTTTCCATTGGATTCTTTGGGCCCCTTTGTCAAAGACAAAATGGCTGTATTTTTGTGGGCTTATATCTGGGTCTTCAACCCTTATCCATTGATCTGTGTGTCTATTTTTCAGCCAGTACCAGGCAGTTTTTATAACTATGGATTTGTAGTATAAACTAAGGTTTGGTATGGTAATACCTCCAGCAGTGTTTTTGTTACTCAGGATTGTCTTTGCTATCCTGGGTCTTTTGTGCCGCCATATGAATTTTGAGATTATTTGGTCAACTTTAAAGAATTGCTTTGGGATATTAATTGGTATAGCATTGAATTTGTATATTGCCTTTGGTAGGATGGTCATTTTTATGATGTTGATTCTACCAATCCAGGAACATGGGAGGTCTTTCCACCTTCTGGTGTCTTCTGCTATTTCTTTCTTTAGGGTTTTAAAGTTTTCATTGTAAAGGTCTTTTACCTCCTTGGTTAGATTTATACAAGGTATTTCATTTTTTTAGGGGCTATAGTAAATGGGATTGTTTCTCTCAGGGGTTTTTCACTATTTCTTTCTGGGCATATAGGAAGGCCACTGATTTTTGCACATTTATTTTGTACCTTGCCACCCTGCTGAACTTCTCAATTAGTTCCAGGAGCTTCCTGGTGGAGTTTTTGGGATCACTCAGGTATAAGATCATGTCATCTTCAAATAGGGATAGCTTGACTTCTTCCTTGCTGATTCTAATCCCTCTTATGTCCCTTTCTTGTCTTATGGCTTCAGCTAAGACTTAAGTACAATATTGAATAGAAGTGGGGAGAGAGGACAGCCTTGTCTACTTCCTGATCGAAGTGGGAATGCTTCCAATTGTTCCCCATTGAGCATAATCCTTGCTGTGGACTTGTTGTATACAGCTTTTATTATATTGATAAAGTTTCCTTCCATTCCTACTGTCTCTAGCGTTTTGATCATAAAAGACTGTTGGATCTTGTCAAAGGCTTTTTCTGCATCTATCGAGAGTATCATATGGTCTTGGACTTTGGACTGGTTTACATGATGAATTACATTTATTGATTTGCGTATGTTGAACCAACCTTGTGTGCCGGGGATGAAGCCTACTTTGTCCCCGTGAATGATCTTTTTGATATGTTTTTGAATCCGATTTGCTAAGACTTTGTCGAGAATCTTTGCATGTGTTCATCAGAGAGATCGGCCTATAGTTTTCTTTTTTAAGTGAGTCTTTATTAGGTTTTGGGATTAAGACGATATTAGCTTCGTAGAAGGGATTTGAAAGTGTTCCTTCCTTTGCTATTTGATGGAACAGTTTAAGGAGTATTGGTGTTATTAACTCCTTAAATGTCTGGTAGAACTCTGTGCTGAATCCATCTGGTCCAGGACATTTTTTGGTGGGAAGATTCGAGATTACTTCTTCAACTTCCTTATATGTTATAGGACTATTTAAATAATTCACCACTTCCTGATTCAATTTAGGTAAGTTGAGTTTACTTAGAAATTCATCCATGTCCTTGGATAAGGAAACTGTGGTACATCTATACAATGGAGTACTACTCAGCCATCAAAAATAATGAATTACTGGAATTTGCCGGGAAATGGATGTCATTAGAAACGATTATATTACGTGAAGTATCCCAGACCCAGAAAATTAAGCGCCGTATGTACTCCCTAATAGGTGGCTCCTAATACCAAACACACCCAGCCCATCTTGAGACACTCATAGGTAAATCTATGTATTACGTACAGTAATTGCAAGGATTATGAACAGGAGGGATGGGATTGGAGGGCCACACCAGAAACAAGGAGAGAAGTGACCATGTTACAGTAGAGAAAATAGGCCTCCATCAAGGACTGCAAGAAAGTAATGTGACACCTCGTTAAGTTCATAATTCGTTCCTGATCATTTACAACTAAGGGGGTATGAACACACCAGAAGGGTTGGGCATATAGTCCGGCAGATTAAAAAGTAACCATTTTACAAATGGGTGATTGACCCCTCCCATTGCCTAACGCCATATGACTCTGCGATTCCAATTTTGGGTATAAGTATTACATCTACCCTTGAATGTGCTCTTATAATAAGACTCCAGTTTCACAGCTTTCTGTCTCTGGCCAGGGGGTGACATACAGTGCCCATCACGATGGAGTGAACAGCATTACAGGAGCAACAAAATTGCAAAAGAAAATCAACGAACCACAATCCAGAACTTCAGAGACTCTATATCAACCACCTAGAACTAGGCCAGACTAATCTCTCCCCATCCTGAAGCTCAGGGACATTTGCGGAAGAGGGGGCAGTAAGAGTGTAAGAGCACAAGGATGGGAGGAGCAATGATTTGCAAGATACTCCACACAAGTTAGGGCCGAAGCAATCATAATTGGACATTGCATGCCCGGCGCAATGTCCAACACACTATTGACCTCACAAAGTCTAGCATCTGCTAAAGGCACCAAGATCCTTGGAGGAAAGGGATTGACAGCCACAGTAGTGTTCCTATGCTTAAGGGGAACACAGGAAGGGGTTCAGAGAAATGCCACTGGGTCCTTGTATGTCATCGGAGAGGAGGGCCCAGAGGAGAGTCAGGCATGCACAAGAAAGGACTCTGGGAATTGGGGCGGGAGGCATGGGGGGATGGGCTGGGAGGGTGAGGGGAGGGGGAGCAGGGGGTTCGGGGGGGGAGGAGGAGGAAGGGAAGGAACTGGTGTACCTATTAAGCTTGTATGAGCTGAAACAATAATAAAAATGTATTATATAAAATAAAACTATAAAAGTGAAAAAAAAAAAGAAATTCATCCATCTCTTTTGTGTTGTCAAACTTCACACAGTATAAGTTTTTGAAATATGATGTTATAATTCTCTGGATTTCTTGGGTATCAGTAGTTATAAGTCCATGTTCATTTCTAATTTTGTTTATTTGGATCCCTCAAATTTTGGGGGATCCCTCATTTTTGGATCCCTCAAATTATAAAGATAATTAGCCCAATACAGCATCAATACATTTGTCTTTTGTTTTTTTGTCAATTTGGATCTGAAAAAATATGTTAGAATAAAAGTAGATATGAGTTAAATTTCATAATTTATATCTTCAATTAAAATAAATTTCTCATTGTTAAAATATCTAATAAAGTTGGTTTTAATTTTAAATGTTAAAAATCTCAAGCTATTATTCTGGGAAAGTAATTTCTAATTATACATTATTTCAGAAACTTTTATTTAGTTTTTTGATATAACTAAGGGGTCACAAGAAACATGGTTGGCATTAAAGACCTATTTATTCTTACTAGGTTCCTGGAAGATCTGGCATAGATTTAAGATGATTTAAAGCAAGCACTGATGCCAGAGGGTATTAATTCCTAACCCACTAGATTCTGTTAAATATCAAAGCAATATCTAACTCCAATACTTAGATTATAGCTTTGTGACTTCTATAGGGTAGAACTTGAAAATGACATAATGTTCTCTCCATTTACCTGTAGGATGGGTTTCTTAATGTAAGTTCTAAAGTCATAATTTCAAGTGGAGGAAGGCAGTTAAGTAAAATAAAAAGGAGCCATCTTTTTATAGTAAACCATAATAAAAGGTTGAATAATATTTTAGTAAATGTATGTAGAAAAACAATTTTATTCTATGATTGTATGCGAAAGAACCCTATTACCACCACATGTATTTGAACTTGAATTAAGTCAAATACATCTTAAATTATTAATTATTGCCTCAGTTTTATTAGATTCATCCGCAAGATTAAACTTTGGTTCAGTTTTCCAAAACTTCCTTGGTGATTTTAATTCACAGTTAAAATCAAAGACAATTGTTTTAAATTACTTCAGTAAGGAATTTATTTCTCTTGTACTTACCTCTAAAATTAGTAATATAACTCAGTTAAATTTTTATCATTTAAATTCCACTAAGAGATATCATCTGATAACTGGTACTTATTCTATGAAACTTAAAGTTCCATCAAGTTTTCTATTGATCAAATTATTACTCCTAACCTGTAAACTCAAAGTCAAAATTTTATTAAAACTATACAGATGAGACAACATAATGGATTTTTCTTCCTCTCTGTTTCCTCAAGCTGCCTTGTAGATGAGATAGAGGTGTGGACATTTTAGCCAGGTTCAGAATCAAATGTTGCTAGAATTTAACCATCTAATTTTAGAAATGAAGATTTAATCACAGGTATATGTGCTGATAACAGAATTCTAATTCTCACCTTTACAAATTCCCCTGGAATTGTAGCAAAGCTTTGACAATCTCCATAGAGCAGTGTTAACATCACTCTGCAACTACTCCTCAGAAAGTGCAATTGGATTCTTGAATTGCTCCTGGAGATGTTTGTTTCCATAGTAATACTTGAAATTGAGAATGTTCTACTTATACCCAGTGAGTAATGCCCCCTCCTTCCTTTCTTCTTTGAGGCTCGGTCTTGCTGAGTCGGTCTTGCTGAGTTTCCCAGACTAGTCTTGAATTCATGGGCTTGGCGATCCTCTTGCCTTAGCCTTCTGCACCTTCATGTCCAGGCCCACTTAATAATTTTCTGAACTTGACACTGTAGAGAATAAAATAACTGTTATTTTAACAGTTTTTTGTTTCCTTTTATGTAAATATTTATGTGAATTATACAATTCTAATAAAATTATTTTATATACATACATATATACATTTCTTTGTATCTAATTTCAGTTCTCAATTTTATGTTATAGAATGTTTCTTTAAAGAATGAAAAATATGAATATATTTTATATAGAGATTTGTATGTCAATTTACATTTCAAAATTCACATATTCATCATAGTTTTTTTAATGCTTCCTGCTTGCATGGTTAAATGCTATTTAAAGTGAGCCCTAAAAGTAAATGCTAATTGTCAGAATAGCTCATGTTTTGGAAATTGTCAGCCATCCATCCATCCATCATAAAAAAACTAGTTGAAAATTTTATATTACTATGGTGTGTGTGTGTAATACATTTCTAAAAAATCCAGAATTAAATTACTTTTTAAAATTTTTGACCTGGGCTGGAGAGCTAGCTCAGGGCTTAAGCCTCTGCCTTGCAGGCAGAAGGTCCTGAGTTCAGATCCTAGACTCCACATATTGACGCCGGACCGAAGCGGGGGTGGCCTGTGTTTCTGGTCCTGGTAGGGTGGAGCCTGTGAATCCCAAGGCAGAGTAAAACAAGAAGGAGGTGGAGGCAGTCAGTGGTGGTTCCCGAATTCGCCTATGGTTCTACACACACACACACACACACACACACACACACAATTGAATAAATAAATAAAAAAGATAATTAAAACTTTTGACCTGATTTGCTTTTTAGTATTAAGATAAAAGAGAAAGTTTTTTAATAAAGCAGTTTCTGTCTCCAGAAAAATGAATTGGCATTCTGTTTATTAGCAATGATCTACAGGAAGCATGCATTACAAATTTTTCCTGGAAATAAAAAAGTTGAACTTAAAATTTGATACAAATTTAACTTCTTCATCTGCTCAGATTTAAATATTTTTTCACCCCTAACATAATTTTGGAAAAGTTGAAAAAACAGGAAATCTGCAAAAGCACTAGAAGGAAGAGAGAATTCTGTTACTGCCTCAAAGGAACAAGGGCTTCTAAGTATGACACCAAGACAGAAGTCATGCCATCCCTTTAACCCACCCCGCTCCGCCAGTCGGGGCGTGCGTGCACAGTCCAGCCGGGCCTCACCCCGCGACCTAGGTAAGCTCCTCCCGCGCCCACCCACCAGAACCCCAGGTCAGCCCAAAGGGACCCGGCTCCGACCCCACCATCCAGCCGGACCGCGCCCAGGGCTGAGGGACGAGGAGGACCTCCCCCTGCAGCCGGGCCCCGCCCCAGCTCCCCTCGGGTTAAATAGCTCCACGCTGACGCCCCCATTCTCCCTTTACCCCACCCCGCTCTGCAGGTCGGGATGTGCACAGTCCAGCCGGGCCTCACCCCGTGACCTAGGTAAGCTCCGCCTGCGCCCACCCACCAGAACCCCAGGTCAGCCCAAAGGGACCTGGTTCCGAACCCACCATCCAGCCGGAGCCCCACGCAGCACCGAGGGATGAGGAGGACCTCCCCCTGTGTCCGGGCTGCCCCAGCTCCCCTCATGTTAAATAGCTTCACGCCAACGCCCCCATCCTCCCTTTACCCCACCCCGCTCCACTGGTCGGGACACGCCTGCGGTCCAGTCGGGCCTCACCCACGACCTAGGTAAGCTCTGTCCCTGCCCACCCCCAGAACCCCAGGCCAAATAATTCAGTTTAGTGAAATTGAAAGATCTTAAGAGTTAAAAAGACAATGCCAAAGTCAAAGTGCAAATCCATGAGAAGCAACACTCAAGTAAACAAATTTCCCACTGAAGAAACTAATCCCATAATATTAGACTCCAACCAGAACAAACCCGCGTAAAAAGGCCAAGGAAGCCTGACCCAAGATAACGACTTTCAAAATATGATCATTACCATATTCAATGAAAGAGGAAATCCGGGAGGAATTACATAATCGAATCAATCACTTTGAAGAGGAACACAACAGACATTTGGAGGAGTTGAGAAAAACAGTGCCAGAAACAAAAACTGGCATAGAGCAGTTAAAAGAGACTCAAGCAGAGTATAAAACTGAGCTACAAGACAAGTTATCTTCAACCCAGAACTCCACAGAGAGTCTTATCAACAGAACTAACGAAGCAGAAAACAGAATTTCAGACCTTGAAGATAAAGTGGGAGTACTAACCAGCTCAATGGAAGAGGTTGTTAAAGCCAAAAAGATACTTGAGAGAAATATCCAAGAGATATGGGACAACCTGAAGAAGCATGCGTATTCATGGAATACCAGAGCAAGAATCTCAAAATACCACCCCTGAGGAAATTTTTCAAACGATCATCAAGGAAAACTTTCCTCATAAAAAAAGAGAGGCCCATCAATATACAAGAGGCATTCCGCACCCCAAACAGATACGACCAAAACAGAAGCTCGCCACGGCAAATAATAGTTAAAACACTCCACATTCAAGATAAAGAACTGGTGCTGAGAGCTTCAAGGGAGAAAAAACAAGTCACTTTTAAAGGTAAACCTATTAAAATAACAAATGACTTCTCAGTCGAAACAGTAAAAACAAGAAGAGCTTGGAGAGCCATACTTCAAGTATTGAATGAGCAAAAATGTCAACGCAGGCTGATTTACCCTGCAAAACTATCAGTCATGATCGAGGGAGAAAGAAAAATTTTCCAGCACAAAGACAACTTGAAGGGATACATGTCCACCAAACCAGGCCTTTAAAAAATGCTAGAAATGATACTCAAGCATGAAGAAAAAAAACAGGCATATCCAGGAGAACATAAGGCAAATATAACACGATTAAAAGCGAAGCAATATACTTATAAAAACTACTGAACATAATAAATGTCTGGAATTAAAAATAGTTTCTCCATTATAACACTAAATGTTAATGGAATTAATTCACCGATCAAGAGACACAGATTACAAACTTGGATCAAAAATCACAATCCATCAATCTGCTGCCTGCAGAAACCCATCTCACCACAAAAGATAGGCACGCTCTAAAAATAAAAGGCTGGTCAACAATTCTACAAGCAAATGGAAGCAGAAAACAGGCAGGGGTAGCCATTATGCTATCAGACAAAGTGGACTTCAAACCAAAGAAAACTATAAGAGACACGGATGGATACTACATTTTAGTCACAGGTACAATTCACCAACAAGACTTCACAATACTGAACATATATGCACCCAATACGGGCCCCTCCACATTCATTAAGAAAACCCTACAGCGTCTAAAGCAAGAAATCAACCCCCAAACGATAATTCTTGGGGACTTCAACACCGCCCTCTCAACATGGGATAGATCAACAGGTCAAAAGCTTAACAGAGACACCTTGGAACTTAATCAAACCCTGAAAGAAATGGACCTTAGAGATCTCTTTTGCACTTTTCACCCACGTACCAAAGAATACACATTTTTCTCAGCAGCACACGGAACTTTCTCCAAAATAGATCACATATTGGGACACAAAACGAATCTACACATATACAAGAAAGTTGAAATTCTAACCTGTGCCCTATCAGACCACCACGGCCTAAATCTGGACATCCACAACACATCAAACAAGAGAAAATACACTAACTCCTGGAAACTTAACTCTATGATGCTGAATGAGAACTGGACTCAGGAAGAAACTAAAAAGGAAATTCAAGATTTCCTGAAAGTGAATGATAACGAAAATACAACTTACCAAAATCTCTGGGACACAATGAAAGCTGTTCTAAGAGGTAAGTTCATAGCTCTTAATGCCTACATCAAAAAGATGGAAACATCAGAAATAAGCAACTTAACAATGCGGCTTAAAGCTTTAGAGAAACTAGAGCAATCTGATCCCAAAAGTAGTAGAAGAGAGGAGATTAGCAAAATAAGGGGAGAAATATCTGAAATCGAGACTAAGAAAAAAATAGAAAAAATCAACCAGTCAAAAAGCTGGTTCTTTGAAAAAATCAGTAAGATTGATACACCCCTAGCTAAATTAACCAAAAGCAAGAGAGAGAAAACCTAAATTAACAAAATCAGAAATGAATATGGAGTTATCACTACTGATACCCAAGAAATCCAGAGAATTATAACATCATATTTCAAAAACTTATACTCTGTGAAGTTTGACAACACGAAAGAGATGGATGAATTTCTAAGTAAACACAACCTACCTAAATTGAATTAGGAAGTTGTGAATTATTTAAATAGTCCTATAACATATAAGAAAATTGAGGAAGTAGGGCTGGAGAGGTGGCTCAGGGGTTAAGCCTCCGCCTTGCAGGCGGAAGGTCCTGAGTTCGGATCCCAGATCCCACGTATAGATGCCAGGCGGAAGTGGGGGCGGCCTGCGCTTCTGGTCCTGGTAGGGCGGAGCCTGTGAATCCCGGGGCAGAAGGTGGTGGAGGCGGTGGTTCGCGAATTCGTCCGTGGTTCTACACACACACAGACACACAGACACACACACACACACGCACGTGCGGGCACATACACATGTACATGCGCACAGTTGAATAAATAATAATTTAAAAAAATTAAAAATAAATAAAAAAAGAAAATTGAGGAAATAATCTCGAATCTTCCCACCAAAAAATGTCCTGGACCAGATGGATTCAGCACAGAGTTCTACCAGACATTTAAGGAGTTAATAACACCAATACACCTTAAACTGTTCCATCAAATAGCAAAGGAAGGAACACTACCAAATTCCTTCTATGAAACTAATATCGTTTTAATCCCAAAACCTAATAAAGACTCACTTAAAAAAGAAAACTATAGGCCGATCTCTCTGATGAACACAGATGCAAAGATTCTCAACAAAGTCTTAGCAAATCGGATTCAAAAACATATCAAAAAGATCATTCACGGGGACCAAGTAGGCTTCATCCCCGGCACACAAGGTTGGTTCAACATACGCAAATCAATAAATGTAATTCATCATGTACTCTCAATAGATGCAGAAAAAGCTTTTTGACAAGATCCAACAGCCATTTATGATCAAAACGCTAGAGACAGTAGGAATGGAAGGAGCCTTTATCAATATAATAAAAGTTGTATACAAAAAGCCCACTGCAAGGATTTTGCTCAATGGGGAACAACTGGAAGCATTCCCACTTCGATCAGGAACTAGACAAGGCTGTCCACTCTCACCACTTCTATTCAAAATTGTACTTGAAGTCTTAGCTGAAGCCATAAGACAAGAAAGGGACATAAGAGGGATTCAAATCAGCAAGGAAGAAGTCAAGCTATCCCTATTTGCAGATGACATGATCTTATACCTGAGTGATCCCAAAAACTCCACCAGGAAGCTCCTGGAACTAATTGAGAAGTTCAGCAGGGTGGCAGGATACAAAATAAATGTGCAAAAATCAGAGGCCTTCCTATATGCCCAGAATGAAAGAAGTGAAAAAGCCTTGAGAGAAACCATACCATTCACTATAGCCCCTAAAAAAATGAAATACCTTGGTATAAACCTAACCAAGGAGGTAAAAGACCTTTACAATAAAAACTTTAAAACCTAAAGAAAGAAATTGCAGAAGACACCAGAAGGTGGAAAGACCTCCCATGTTCCTGGATTGGTAGAATCAACATTGTAAAAATGACCATCCTACCAAAGGCAATATATAAATTCAATGCTATACCAATTAAAATCCCAAAGCAATTCTTCAAAGAAGTTGACCAAACAATCTCAAAATTCATATGGGGGCACAAAAGACCCAGGATAACAAAGACAATCCTGAGTAACAAAAACACTGCTGGAGGTATTACCATACCGAACCTTAGTCTATATTACAAATCCATAGTTATAAAGACAGCCTGGTACTGGCTCCAAAATAGACACACAGATCAATGGATAAGGATTGAAGACCCAGATATAAGCCCACAAAGTTTCAGCCATTTGGTCTTTGACAAAGGGGCCCAAAGAATCCAATGGAAAAAGAACAGCATCTTCAACAAATGGTGCTGGCAAAACTGGATATCCACATGCAGAAGATTAAAGCTGGACCCGTACTTGTCACCATGTACAAGACTTAATTCCAAATGGATCAAGGACCTTGATATCAGGCCAGAGACTATAAAAACCATAGTTGAAAGGATAGGGAACTCCCTCGAGCTGATTGGGCTAGGCCAACATTTCCTAAAGAGACATCCAATGGCACAGTCACTGCTACCAACTCTCAACAGTTGGGATCTTGTGAAATTAAAGAGCTTCTGTTCAGATAAAGAGATTATAACACGAGCTCAAAGGCAACCCACAGAATGGGAGAAAATCTTCACTAACCACACATCTGATAGAACTCTGCTGTCCAGAGTGCACAAAGAACTTAGAAAACTAAACACCAAGGAAACCAATGGCCCAATTAAAAAATGGGCCCTGGAACTTAAAAGAAACTTTACCAGGGATGAAATTAAAATGTCTAACAAATATCTGAAAAAATGCTCCACTTCTTTAGCCATCAGGGAAATGCAAATCAAAACTTCCCTGAGATATCATCTCACCCCGGTCAGGATGGCAAAAATCCACAATACAACAACAACAAATGTTGGAGAGGATGTGGAGAGAGGGGAACTCTCCTACATTGCTGGTGGGAATGCAGGCTCATACAACCACTCTGGCGAGCCGTCTGGAGATTCTTAAAGAAATTAAAGATTGAAATGCCATATGACCCTGCGATTCCACTTTTGGGTATAACCCCCCATACAGCAGAGGTTCACCTCGATAGCACAATCACGACCATGTTCATAGCAGCACTGTTTACAATAGCAAAGTCATGGAATCAGCCCAAATGTCCAACAGTTGACGAGTGGATAAGGAAACTGTGGTACATTTATGCAATGGAGTACTACTCAGCCATCAAAAATGATGAATACTGGAATTTGCTGGGAAATGGATGTCATTAGAAACAATTATATTAAGTGAAGTATCCCAGACCCAGAAAATTAAGCACCGTATGTACTCCCTAATAGGTGGTTCCTAGTACCGAACTCACCCAGCCCACCTAGAGACAGTAATTCCAAGGATTATGAATAGGAGGGATGGGGTAGGAGGGCCACACCAGAAACAAGGAGAGAAGGGACCATGTTACAGCAGGGAAAATAGGCCTCCACCAAGGACCCAAATAAGTAATGAGACATCTGATTAAGTTCACAGACTTTTGTTCCTGATCATTTACTACTGAGGGGGTGTGATCTCACCAGAAGAGGAGGGCATATAGTCTGACAGATAAAAAGTAACCATTTTGCAAATGGGTGATTGACCCCTCCCATACTGTGGTTTCCCACTTTTATTACATCTACCTTTGAATGTGCTTTTATCACAAGACTCTAACAGCTTTTTGTCTCTGGCCAGGGGGTAACATACAATGCCCACCAGGATGAAGTGAAGGGCATTGCAGGAGCAGCAAAACTGCAAAAGAAAATCAACAAACCACAATCCAGAACTTCAGAGACTCTATATCAACCACCTAGAACTAGGCCAGCTTAGTCTCTCCCCATCTTGAAGCTCAGGGAAATTTGCGGAAGAGGGGGCGGTAAGAGTGTAAGAGCAAAAGGATGGGAGGAGCAATGATATATAAGATACTCTATACTAGTTAGGGCTGAAGCAATTATAATTGGACTTTGCATGCCCTGCACATTGTCCAACACACTGTTGACCTCACAAAGTCTAGCATCTGCTAAAGGCACCAAGATCCTTGGAGGTAAAGGATTGGCAGCCACAGCAGTGTTCCTATACCTAAGGGGAACACGGAAAAGGATTCAGGGAAAGGCCACTGGGTCCTTGTACGTCATCGGAGAGGAGGGCCCAGAGGAAAATCAGACATGCACAAGAAAGGACTCTCTGGGAAATGGGGCGGGAGGCACTGGGGGATGGGGAGGGAGAGGGGTGGGGAGGGGGAGCAAGGGATACGGGGGGAGGAGGAGGAAGGGAGGGAACTGGTGTTCCTAATAAGTTTGTATGAGCTGAAATAAAAAAAATATTAAAAAAGAAAGAAAGAAAGAAAATAAAAAAAAAAAAGAACAACCACTAATGGTGACATGGGTACATGACCTTCTAAAAAGTCAGTCTGTGTTTGATCTATGTGGAAATGCACGGAAAATATGAAGTAATGTATGAAAAAATGGCAGGTGGTTATACTTTAGGACCCTTTTCTCTGCTCCAATGTGCTTATTCTACTTTCCTGAATTAATCAGCAAGTAATTTTACAAAAAACTTATTAAATATCAAAGAACACTTCCAAAAATCTAAAATAGATTCAAGGTTGTGGCTAAAGTTCTCCAAGAGGCCTGGGGGTAGGGATTTCACACAATGGTAGGCACTAAAGCGTGTGCTTGCATTATGAAGGGAAACACTGATCTTAATAGAGGCTGGTCTTCATAATGCGCAGGAACTCTTGCTCATTGACCTCTCCATCTCCATCTCGATCAGCTTCATCAATCATTTCCTGTAGCTCTTCATCAGTCAGGTTCTCACCCAACTCCTTGGCCATGCACTTCAGGTTTTTGAATGAGATCTTACCAGTTTCATCATCATCAAAGAGCTTAAAACTTTCAGGATTTCTTTTTAGTGTCTTTCTCAGACATTTTCTGAGTCATGACTGTCAAAAAGTCACTGAAGTTCATATCCCCCCCTTCCTTCCTTATCGATCTCACTTATCATTTCCTTGATTTCTTCTTTCTTGGGTTCAAAGTCCAGGGCTCTCATTGCCACCTTCAGCTCCTTAACGTCTATAGTCCCGGTTCCACCAGCATCGAAGAGATCAAAAGCTTCTCAAGCTTCTCGGATTTCCTACTTCTGTTCTTCAGTCAGTTTCGGCTTTGGACTCATCCTTTTCTGCTGGGCTTTGGATGCCATGTTTGCCTTCTTAAAATTGGAAGCCATGGCCGACCTCACACACCTATGCACACTTCTTGTCAAGTTCAAATGATCAGTTTTACAAACAGTAGTCAGAAAATTAAGGCTGCTTGATTACCTTTATGTTCAAGTTCAGAGCTTCAGTTTCAATCCTTGGAAACATTGGCAATAAAGATATCTAACCAGAGTTGTACCACAGCCTCCATTAATTACCTAAATAGAGGATGATATTTCACTTGGATAAGGACTGGCACTATTCTGCTACAGCCATTTACAGTTGACTCATAAATCAGAAGCTAGGCCAAAACAAAATTTAAAATTGGATGGAATCATGATTCTGCCAATGATAATTTTTATGATTCTCATTCTTACTTAGTTATCAGTGGGCTATAATAATTAATTTCTGGCTTCAGATTTAAATTCATCCACTGCTGGATGCATAATATTTTAGTCTACAAGGTGAAATGTGCTTCATTTTACTTGTTTAGGGCTATCAGCAGTTAAAAAATTATAAGCTGAATAAAATCAGTTCACTAAAAATAGTTCAGGCATGATTCAGACATAGCCTTTAGATTCTTTTATAAAATAGATTTTTACTATATCACCAACAGAGTTTCTATATTTACAAAAGAACACCTTCATCTATCTTCTATACTGAGAGCAAAAGTAGTCAGCACAGGGAAACCCAGTCTCCAGAAAATTCAGAATATAAAAAATCACATTAAGGTTTGTAACCTTAAAATTAGAGAATAACTTTTCATTACAAAGACAAACTGACTTTTTCCCTGCTCTGTTCTCCAAACTGCTTCTTTGGTAGATATCAGAACAATTAATTCAGAGACACTTTAGAGACATTTATTTCCACACCATATTTTATGACCCCTTCATAATCAAAGTATAATAATAACAGCATAAACTAAGCTCTTGATAATCACAGGCATCATTTCAATGTTTCAAGGCATTAACTTGCTATATTATAACTCTTTGAGGTAGGCACCATTATCATCTGTATTTTATTTAGGGGAAACTGAGGAACTATTTTCCTAGGATTGCTGTATCAGTTATCCATTTCTGCATAGCAAGCCACTCCACATCTAGTTTACTGAGACAACAGCATTTATTTTGCTCATGGCTCTGTGGAGAACAGTTTGGACTGAGCACAACTAGGTGGGAATGGCATCTCAGGAGCTCTGTCTTGTGTTTGTACATCAGATTTGCTATATTCACTGAGCTCTTTCATGTGTCTGTGGCTTCATGTGGTACAAGGAAGCTATAGGCTAATGCTTACTCACATGGCCACTTTCTTCTATTCTAAGAGAAGAAATGGAAATACAAAGATCTCAAGCCATAGGCAAGACTGATAGCATCACAATTCTTTCTCATTCTTATTCTCACATCATAACTGGATAGCCCACATCTAATGTGTAGAAAAATAGATTCCCCTTCTTGATTGATAGATTTGCACAGTTGAAAGTGTGAAAATATAGAGAATTATGAAGAATCCAGGTCATTCTTTCACATCAATCAACCCTATTATATAACTAGCCAAGGGTAGAGCCAACTCTCATATCTCTGTTCTTTGACCACATAGACAGTACCCTGACCACTTTGCTGTACCATCTTAGCAATGATTTCTCTTCTTTCTGTAACTGGACCTGATTTTGTTATTTGAGCAGAGTATCTTTGCCTTAATCTATGACTATTCCTTCAGGTACTGAGTTCAGAATGGTCTTGTTCTTCACTCTAATGTCATTCCACATTTGAACTCTGTTGGAATATTCTTCTACAACTTACGCAAAGACCTTTCTTGACAAGAACTATGTCTGTGAGGTTCAAAGTTCCACATGAAATTCTTAGCATATACTACCCCATTGTCTTTAGCACTTTATGTGTTCAATAGTTCGGTGTGTAGATCCAGGTTTCTCTATCTTAAAATAGCCTTTATACTCTTTTACTTTGAAAATTACTGAATTGTTTTTCTAAATTCTGATGAATAACTCTTGTTTAAAACAGGATCACAATTCCTAACGTACAAAATGAAAAAGTTACAAAACATATGCATTTCAGTAAATAAAAGCCATTGTTAACTACAGATTCAATTCATTTCTTTTTTCTATTCAAAGATAATTTTATCTTCCTTGAAACTTCCCATAATTACTTCCCTTTCTATACCACACCAATAGTTACTATTTGGTGTCCAGAAGCCTACACGTCTGTAAACACTAGGCAAAGGAATTTCAATATACTAAGATAGTATATCCCTCCATAATTATAGGATGAGTCAGTGTTTAAAGGACATGATGCATGTGACTCAATTTTCAAAATGTTCAGCAACAAAATGTCACAGATATTATGACAGAACCAAAGCCATGATTGGTCAATACACCTGAGTGAGTACTTGTCAACTTGAACAAATCACTTCCCTGTTCAGCATCTCAGTTCCTCATCTTTTCACTGAGATTACTAGATTAGATGTTGACTTCAGTTATGTAAGTTTCTGATTCTAAATATTTATTCAGCACCTACTACATACATAGAAGGTTCAAAATGAATGACATTAAAACTACTTGACTACAAAAGAGAATATTACCTTACCACAGAAGAAACAGAAGGATATTCATACTAGCTTTAACCTATAGCATGATTGAGAGACAGTGGGAATGAAGAGACGTAATTTAACTCCAAGTGTTCAGATTAGAAGGCCAGAGAAAGCCATCAGATAGTCTCCCCTGTTTGTTCGTATCCAGACTCACTATCATGTCCTCTGGACTCACTATCATGTCCTCTGATCTTGCCCTAATAGTGCTGCAGGCAAAGTTTCTGAATACTTCCTACAGGTTAGTGTCCAGCAGAAACCTATGTATCTCCACATCTATTTAAACCAAGATATGTCTGCCACTTTTTGAGATAAGAGTAGTAAAGTTTTCTAGATTCTCCTTTATATATTCACAACATTAATCTACCTGGAATGCTGTGCTTGTTTTCCATTTCTAGTCTCTCATTAAAAACTGTAAAACCAAACTCATACCAAGTAAGAAGCATTTACGTAGCCTCTACAAATTATACTGGCATCAGCAAGAATGTATTTCCAAATATTTGGATCAAAAAACTCTGAAATGAAGGCATATATGACCAATACTTCTTATTGTGCATGTATATCTAAGAAATCACCATGGTCTAAAATGAGCATTCATGGAATGCCAGAACAAGAATCCCAAAATACCATACCTGAGGAAAATTTTCAAGTTACCATAAAGGAAAACTTTCTACATCTAAAGAAAGAGAGGTCCATCCAAATACAAGAGGCATTCCGAACCCTAAACAGATATGAACAAAATAGAAACTCATCATGGCAAATAATAAAACACCACACATACAAGACAAAGAGAATGTGCTGAGAGCTTCAAGAGAAAAAAACAAGTCACTTTTAACATAAACCTATTAAAATAACATGATTTTTTTCAATGGAAACAGTAAAAGCCAGAAGAGCTTGGAGTGACGTACTTCAAGTATTGAATGAGCACAAATGCTAAGCCAGGTTAATATACCCATCAAAAATATCAGTCATGATTGAGGATGAAAGAAAAATCTTCCACCATAAAGACAACTTGACGGCTTACATGACCACCAAACCAGGTCTTCAATAAAAAAATGCTAAAAAACATACTTAAGCTTGAGGAAAACAACAAGCATATCCAGGAGGACAGAAGGGAAGTGTAATACCACTACAACCTACAAGCTAAATAATACATGTATGAAAGCCACTAAATACAAAAATTATCAGGAACCAAAATTAATTTCTCCATTATAACACTAAATATCAATGGAATTAACTCACCAATCAAAAGACACAGATTACAAACGTGGATTAGAAATCATAACCCATCCATCTGCTGCCTTCAGGAAACATACCTCACCACAAAAGAAAGGCACATTCTAAAAGTAAAAGGCTGGTCAAAAATTTTCAAGCCAATGGAACAAGGAAACAAGCAGGGGTACTAATTATGGTATCTGACAAAGTGGACTTCAAACCAAATAAAACCATAAGAGATACGGAAGGATTCTACATTTTAGTCACAGGAATTATTCACCAGGAAGAATTCACAATACTAAACATATTCATACCTATATGGGCTCCCCTACACTCATTAAACAAACACTACAACATCTTAAAAAATAAATCAACCCCAAAACGATAGTAGTTAGGGGATTTCAACACTGCCCTCTCAACATAGGATAGATCAACAGGTATAAAACTTAACAGAGATACATTGGAACTTAATCAAACTCTTCCTGAAATGGACTTTACAGATCTCTATCAAACTTTTCATCCATGCACCAAAGAATACACATTTTTCTCAGCAGTACACGGAACTTTCTCCAAAATAGACCATATACTAGGCCACAAATCAAAACTCCACATATACAGGAAAGTTGAAATTCTAACCTGTAGGCTATCAGATCACCATGGTCTAAAGCTTGACATCCACAACACAACAAACAGCAGAAAATTCGCTAATTCCTGAAACTAAACACTATGATGCTGAATGAGAATTGGATTCAGGAAGAAATTACAAAGAAAATTCAAGATTTCCTGAAAGCAAACAACAATGAAAATACAACTTATCAAAATCTTTGGGACACAATGAAGGCTGTCCTAAGGGGTAAGTTCATAGCTCTTAATGCCTACATGTTTAAAGAAATAGAAACATCACAAGTAAATATCTTAACAATGGAGCTTACAGCTTTATAAACACTAGAGCAATCTGATCCCAAAAGCAGTAGAAGAGAGGAAATTAGTAAAATTAGGGGAGAAATTTCTGAAATTGAGATAAGGAAAATGACACAGAGAATCCACCAGTCAAAAATCTGGTTCATTGAAAAAAATCAATAAGATAGATGCACCCCTAGCTAAATTAACCAAAAGCAAGAGAGACAAAACACAAATAAACAAAATTAGAAATGAAAATGGAGTTATCACTACCAATACCCAAGAAATCCAGAAAATTATAACATCATATTTCAAAAACTTATACTCTGCGAAACTTGACAACACAAAAGAAATGGATGAATTCCTAAGTCAACACAACTTACCTAAATTGATCAGGAAGTTCTGAATTATTTAAGTAGTCCTATAACATATGAGGATATGGATGAAGTGATCTTGAATCTTCCCACCAAAAAATGTCCGAGTCCAGATGGATTCAGCACAGAGTTATACCAGACATTCAAGGATCTAATGACACCAATACTCCTTAAACTGTTCCATCAAATAACAAACAAAGGAACACTACAAAATTCTTTCCATGAAACTAATGTCTTAATCCCAAAACCTAATAAAGATACACTTAAAAAAGAAAAATATAGGTCAGTCTATTTGATGAACACAGATGCAAAGATTCTCAACAAAATCGGATTCAAAAACTTATCAAAAAGATATTCATGGGGATCAAGTAGGCTTTATCCCCAAGCACACAAGGTTGGTTCAACGTATGCAAATCAATAAATGTAATTCACCATGTAAACCAGTCCAAAATCCAAGACCACATGATACTCTCGATAGATGCAGAAAAAGTGTTTGACAAGATCCAACAGCCCTTTATGATCAAAACCCTAGAGCCAACAGCAAGATTATACTCAATGGGTAAAAACTAGAAGCATTTCCACTTCGATCAGGAACTAGACAAGGCTGTCCACTCTCACCACTTCCATTCAATATTGTACTTGAAGTCTTAGCTGAAGTCATAAGACAAGAAAGGAAAATAAAAGGGATTCAAATTGGCAAGGAAGAAGTCAAGTTATCTCTATTTGCAGATGACATGATCTTATACCTGAGTGATCCCAAAATCTCCACCAGGAAACTTCTGGAACTAATACAGAACTTCAGCAGGGTGACAGGAAACAAAATAAATGTACAAAAATCAGTGGCCT
This sequence comes from Typhlomys cinereus, assembly GCA_023101885.1. Taxonomy (NCBI): domain Eukaryota; kingdom Metazoa; phylum Chordata; class Mammalia; order Rodentia; family Platacanthomyidae; genus Typhlomys; species Typhlomys cinereus. The sequence continues at coordinate 74,865 of JALPQD010000938.1, read as the reverse complement.
TCCTATATGCCCAGAATGAAAGAAGTGGAAAAGCCCTGAGAGAAATCCCATTTACTATAGCCCCTAAAAAAATGAAATACTTTGGCATAAACCTAACCAAGGAAGTAAGAGACCTACAATGAAAACTTTAAAACCCTAAAGAAAGAAATTGCAGAAGACACCAGAAGGTGGAAAGACCTCCCTTGTTCCTGGATAGGCAGAATCGACATTATAAAAATGACTATCCTACCAAAGGCAATATACAGATCCAACACGATACCAATCAAAGTCCCGAAGCAATTCTTTAAAGAAGTAGACCAAACAATCTCACAATTCATATGGAGGTACAAGAGACCCAGGATAGCAAAAACAATCCTGAGTAACAAAAACACTGCTGGAGGTATTACCATAACAAACCTTAGTCTATACTACAAATCCATAGTTATAAGTACAGGTTGGTACTGGCTCCAAATCAATGGATAAGGGTTGAAGACCCAGATATAAGCCCACGCAATTGTACCCATTTGATCTTTGACAAGGGGACCCAAAAATCCTATGGAAAAAGAACAGCATCTTCAACAAATGGTGCTGGCAAAACTGGATCTCCACATGCAGAAGATTAAAGCTGGACCCGTACTTGTCACCATGTACAAGACTTAATTCCAAATGGATCAAGGACCTTGATATCAGGCCAGAGACTATAAAAACCATAGTTGAAAGGTAGGGAACTCCCTCGAGCTGATTGGGCTAGGCCAACAGTTCCTAAACAGACATCCTAAACAGTCACTGCTACCAACTCTCAACAGTTGAGATCTTGTGAAATTAAAGAGCTTCTGTTCAGATAAAGAGATTGTAACACGAGCTCAAAGGCAACCCACAGAATGGGAGAAAATCTTCACTAACCACATATCTGATAGAGCTGTACTATCCAGAGTGCACAAAGAACTTAGAAAACTAAATACCAAGGAAATAAATGGCCCCATTAAAAATGGGCCTTGGAAATGGGGACAAAATTGAAATGTCTAACAAATATCTTTAAAAATGCTCAGCATCCTTAGCAATCAGGGAAATGCAAATCAAAACTTCCCTGAGATATCATCTCATCCCAGTCAGGATGGCAAAAATCCACAATACAAACAACACCAAATGCTGAAGAGGATGTGGAGAGAGGGGAACTCTCCTACATTGCTGGTAGGAATGCAGGCTTATACAGCCACTCTGGCGAGCCATCTGGCAATTCTTTTTTTGGGGGGGGGGTCTAGTTATTTATTTTTTTATTATTAATACATTTTTATTATTATTTCAGCTCATACAAACTTATCAGGCACACCAGTTCCTCCCTCCCTCCTCTTCCTCCTGTACCCCCTGCTCCCTCTCCCCACTCCCCTCCTTCCCCTTCCCCCAGTGCCTCCCTCCCCAATTCCCAGAGAGTCCTTTCTTGTGCATGTCTGATTTTCCTCTGGGCCTTCCTCTCTGATGACGTACAAGGACTCAGTGGCCTTTCCCTGAACCCTTACCCGTGCTCCCCTTGGGCATAGGAACACTGCTGTGGCTGCCAATCCTTTGCCTCCAAGGATCTTGGTGCCTTTAGCAGATGCTAGACTTTGTGAGGTCAACAGTGTGTTGGACAATGCGCAGGGCATACAAAGTCCAATTATGATTGCTTCAGCCCTAACTAGTATGGAGTATCTTACATATCATTGCTCCTCCCATCCTTTTGCTCTTACACTCTTACCGTCCCCTCTTCCGCAAATTTTCCTGAGATTTAAGATGGGGAGAGACTAAGCTGGCCTAGTTCTAGTTGGTTGATATAGAGTCTCTGAAGTTCTGGATTGTGGTTTGTTGATTTTCTTTTGCAGTTTTGCTGCTCCTGCAATGCCCTTCACTCCATCCTGGTGGGCATTGTATGTTACCCCCTGGCCATAGACAAAAAGCTGTTAAACTAGAGTCTTGTGATTAAAAGCACATTCAAAGGTAGATGTAATAAAAGTGGAAGACCACGCTGAGGGAGCGGTCTATCACCCATTTGCAAAATGGTTACTTTTTATCTGCCAGACTATATGCCATCCTCTTCTGGTGAGATCACACCCCCTCAGTAGTAAATGATCAGGAACAAAAGTCTGTGAACTTAATCAGATGTCTCATTACTTATTTGGGTTCTTGATGGAGGCCTATTTTCCCTGCTATAACATGGTCCCTTCTCTCCTTGTTAATGGTGTGGCCCTCCTACCCCATCCCTCCTGTTCATAATCCTTGCAATTACTGTCTCTAGGTGGGCTGGGTGGGTTTGGTACTATGAGCCACCTATTAGGGAGTACATTCGGCACTTAATTTTCTGGGTCTGGGATACTTAACTTAATATAATTGTTTCTAATGACATCCATTTCCTGGCAAATTCCAGTAAATCATCATTTTTGATGACTGAGTAGTACTCCATTGTATAGATGTACCACGGTTTCCTTATTCACTTGTCAACTGTTGGACATTTGGGCTGATTCCATGACTTTGCTATTGTAAACAGTGCTGCTATGGACATGGTCGTGCTTGTGCTATCAAGGTGAACATCTTCTGTAAGGTGGGTTATTCCCAAAAGTGGAATCGCAGGGTCATATGGCATTTCAATCTTTAATTTCTTTAAGAATCTCCAGACGGCTCGCCAGAGTGGCTGTATGAGCCTGCATTCCCACCAGCAATGTAGAGAGCTCCCCTCTCTCCACATCTTCTCCAACATTTGTTGTTCTTTGTATTGTGGATTTTTGCCATCCTGACCGGGGTGAGATGATATCTCAGGGAAGTTTTGATTTGCATTTCCCTGATGGCTAAGGAAGTGGAGCATTTTTTCAGATATTTGTTAGACATTTCAATGTCATCCCTGGTAAAGTTTCTTTTAAGTTCCAGGGCCCATTTTTTAATTGGGCCATTGATTTCCTTGGTGTTTAGTTTTCTAAGTTCTTTGTGCACTCTGGACAGCAGAGTTCTATTAGATGTGTGGTTAGTGAAGATTTTCTCCCATTCTGTGGGTTGTCTTTGAGCTCCTGTTATAATCTCTTTATCTGAACAGAAGCTCTTTAATTTCACAAGATCCCAACTGTTGAGAGTTGGTAGCAGTGACTGTGCCATTGGATGTCTCTTTAGGAAATGTTGGCCTAGCCCAATCAGCTCGAGGGAGTTCCCTATCCTTTCAACTATGGTTTTTATAGTCTCTGGCCTGATATCAAGGTCCTTGATCCATTTGGAATTAAGTCTTGTACATGGTGACAAGTACGGGTCCAGCTTTAATCTTCTGCATGTGGATATCCAGTTTTGCCAGCACCATTTGTTGAAGATGCTGTTCTTTTTCCATTGGATTCTTTGGGCCCCTTTGTCAAAGACCAAATGGCTGTAACTTTGTGGGCTTATATCTGGGTCTTCAATCCTTATCCATTGATCTGTGTGTCTATTTTGGAGCCAGTACCAGGCTGTGTTTATAACTATGGATTTGTAGTATAGACTAAGGTTTGGTATGGCAATACCTCCAGCAGTGTTTTTGTTACTCAGGATTGTTTTTGCTATCCTGGGTCTTTTGTGCCTCCATATGAACTTTGAGATTGTTTGGTCAACTTCTTTGAAGAATTGCTTTGGGATTTTGATTGGTATAGCATTGAATCTGTATATTGCCTTTGGTAGGATGGTCATTTTTATGATGTTGATTCTGCCAATCCAGGAACAAGGGATGTCTTTCCACCTTCTGCTGTCTTCTGCTATTTCTTTCTTTAGGGTTATAAAGTTTTCATTGTAAAGTTCTTTTACCTCCTTAGTTAGGTTTATACCAAGGTATTTCATTCTTTTAGGGGTATAGTAAATGGGATTGTTTCTCTCAAGGCTTTTTCACTTCTTTCATTCTGGGCATATAGGAAGGCCTCTGATTTTTGCACATTTATTTTGTATCCTGCCACCCTGCTGAACTTCTCAATTAGTTCCAGGAGCTTCCTGGTGGAGTTCTTGGGATCAGTCAGGTATAAAATCATGTCATCTGCAAATAGGGATAGTTTGACTTCTTCCTTGCCGATTTGAATCCCTCTTATGTCCCTTTCTTGTCTTATGGCTTCAGCTAAGACTTCAAGTATAATATTGAATAGAAGTGGTGAGAGTGGACAGCCTTGTCTAGTTCCTGATCGAAGTGGGAATGCTTCCAATTGTTCCCCATTGAGCATAATCCTTGGTGTGGGCTTGTTGTATACAGCTTTTATTATATTGATAAAGGTTCCTTCCATTCCTACTGTCTCTAGCGTTTTGATCATAAAAGGCTGTTGGATCTTGTCAAAAGCTTTTTCTGCATCTATCAAGAGTATCATGTGGTACTGGACTTTGGACTGGTTTACATGATGAATTATATTTATTGATTTGCGTATGTTGAACCAACCTTGTGTGCCGGGGATGAAGTCTACTTGGTCCCCGTGAATGATCTTTTTAATATGTTTTTGAATCCGATTTGCTAAGACTTTGTTGAGAATCTTTGCATCTGTGTTCATCAGAGAGATCGGCCTATAGTTTTCTTTTTTAAGTGAATCTTTATTAGGTTTTTGGATTAAGACGATGTTAGCTTCATAGAAGGAATTTGGTAGTGTTCCTTCCTTTGCTATTTGATGGAACAGTTTAAGGAGTATTGGTGTTATTAACTCCTTAAATGTCTGGTAGAACTCTGTGCTGAATCCACCTGGTCCAGGACATTTTTTGGTGGGAAGATTCGAGATTACTTCCTCAATTTCCTTATATGTTATAGGACTATTTAAATAATTCACAACTTCCTGATTCAAATTAGGTAAGTTGTGTTTAGTTAGAAATTCATCCATCTCTTTTGTGTTGTCAAACTTCACAGAGTATAAGTTTTTGAAATGTTGTTTTGAAATGATGTTATAATTTGAAATGATGTTATAATTCTCTGGATTTCTTGGGTATCAGTAGTGAAAACTCCATGTTCATTTCTGATTTTGTTAATTTGAGTTTTCTCTCTCTTGCTTTTGGTTAATTTAGCTAGGGGTGTATCAATCTTGTTGATTTTTTCAAAGAACCGGCTTTTTGACTGGTTGATTTTTTCTATCGTTTTCTTAATCTCGATTTCAGATATTTCTCCCCTTATTTTGCTAATCTCCTCGCTTCTACTACTTTTGGGATCAGATTGCTCTAGTTTCTCTAAAGCTTTAAGCCGCATTGTTAAGTTGTTTATTTCTGATGTTTCCATCTTTTTGATGTAGGCATTAAGAGCTATGAACTTACCTCTTAGAACAGCTTTGATTGTGTCCCAGAGATTTTGGTAAGTTGTATTTTTGTTATCATTCACTTTCAGGAAATCTTGAATTTCCTTTTTAATTTCTTCCTGAATCCAGTTCTCATTCAGCATAATATTGTTAAGTTTCCAGGAGTTAGTGTATTTTCTCTTGTTTGATGTGTTGTGGATGTCCAGCTTTAGGCCGTGGTGGTCTGATAGGGCACAGGTTAGAATTTTAACTTTCTTGTATATGTGTAGATTCGTTTTTTGGCCCAATATGTGATCTATTTTGGAGAAAGTTCCGTGTGCTGCTGAGAAAAATGTGTATTCTTTGGTACGTGGGTGAAAAGTGCGAAAGAGATCTGTAAGGTCCATTTCTTTCAGGGTTTGATTAAGTTCCAAAGTGTCTCTGTTAAGCTTTTGACCTGTTGATCTATCTCATGTTGAGAGGGCGGTGTTGAAGTCCCCAAGAATTATCGTTTGGGGGTTGATTTCTTGCTTTAGACGCTGTAGGGTTTTCTTAATGAATGTGGAGGGGCCCGTATTGGGTGCATATATGTTCAGTATTGTGAAGTCTTCCTGGTGAATTGTACCTGTGACTAAAGTGTAGTATCCATCCGTGTCTCTTATAATTTTCTTTGGTTTGAAGTCCACTTTGTCTGATAACATAATGGCTACCTCTGCCTGTTTTCTGCTTCCATTTGCTTGTAGAATTGTTGACCAGCCTTTTATTTTTAGAGCGTGCCTATCTTTTGTGGTGAGATGGGTTTCTGCAGGCAGCAGATTGATGGATTGTGATTTTTGATCCAAGTTTGTGTCTCTTGATTGGTGAATAAATTCCATTAACATTTAGTGTTATAATGGAGAAACTATTTTTAATTCCAGACATTTATTATGTTTAGTAGTTTTTATAAATATATTGCTTTGCTTTTAATGGTGTTATATTTGCCTTCTGTTCTCCTGGATATGCCTGTTTTTTTTCTTCACGCTTGAGTATCATTTCTAGCATTTTTTAAAGGCCTGGTTTGGTGGACATGTATCCCTTCAAGTTGTCTTTGTGCTGGAAAGTTTTTCTTTCTCCCTCGATCATGACTGATAGTTTTGCAGGGTAAATCAGCCTGCGTTGACATTTTTGCTCATTCAATACTTGAAGTATGGCTCTCCAAGCTCTTCTTGTTTTTACTGTTTCGACTGAGAAGTCATTTGTTATTTTAATAGGTTTACCTTTACAAGTGTCTTGTTTTTTCTCCCTTGAAGCTCTCAGCACCAGTTCTTTATCTTGAATGTGGAGTGTTTTAACTATTATTTGACGTGGCATGCTTCTGTTTTGGTCGTATCTGTTTGGGGTGCGGAATGCCTCTTGTATATGGACGGGCCTCTCTTTTTTTAGATGAGGAAAGTTTTCCTTGATGATCGTTTGAAAAATTTCCTCAGGGGTGGTATTTTGAGATTTTTGCTATGGTATTCCATGAATACGCATGTTCGGCTTCTTCAGGATGCCCCCTATCTCTTGGATATTTCTCTCAAGTATCTTTTTGGCTTTAACAACCTCTTCCATTGAGCTGGTTAGTACTCCCACTTTATCTTCAAGGTCTGAAATTCTGTTTTCTGCTTCATTAGTTCTGTTGATAAGACTCTCTGTGGCGTTCTGAGTTGATAACTTGTCCTGTAGCTCAGTTTTAAACTCTGCTTTAGTCTGTTTTAACTGCTCTATTCCAGTTTTTGTTTCTGGCACTGTTTTTCTCAACTCTTCCAAATGTCTGTTGTGTTCCTCTTCAAAGCGATTGATTCGATTATGTAATTCCTCCCGGATTTCCTCTTTCATAGTATTGAACATGGTAATGATCATATTTTGAAAGTCGTTATCCTGGGTCAGGCTTTCTTGGCCTTTTTCCGCGGGTTTGTTCTGGTTGGAGTCTAACATTATGGGATTAATTTCTTCAGTGGGAAATTTGTTTACTTAAGTGTTGCTTCTCATGGATTTGCACTTTGACTTTGGCATTGTCGTTTTAACTCTTAAGAATTTTCAATTTCACTAAACTGAATTATTTGGCCTGGGATTCTGGGGGTGGGCAGGGACAGAGCTTACCTAGGTCGCGGGTCAGGCCCGGCTGGACCTCGCGAGTGTTGCGACCAGTGGAGCTGGGTGGGGAATGGGAGGATATGGGCATTGGCGTGGAGCTATTTAACCCGAGGGCAGCTGGGGCGGGCCGGGACGCAGGGGAAGGTCCTCCTCCTCCCTCAGCCCTGCCCGCGGCTTCGGCTGGATGGTGGGGTTGGAGCTCGGCCCCATGGGCTGACCTGGAGTATTGGTAGGCGGGCACGGGCACAGCCGGCTGTACCGCACCTCGTCCTGACCGGGAGGGGTAAAGGGAGCTGGACAGGTGTTTTTAAGTAGCATTTTCAGGGACACAGGTGAGGGCAATTAATTTCCGGGCCACAGGTGTGGAAAATCAAGGCTAATTAGGCCCAGGTGTTTCTACTTAGCAATTTGAGTGACAGAGGTGTGGGCAATCAAGGTTAATTAGGACCAGGTGTTTCTAATTAGCAATTTGAGGGACACAGGTGTGGGCAATCAAGGCTAATTCGGACCAGCTGTTTCTAATTAGCAATTTCAGGGACACAGGTGTGGGCAATCAAGGCTAATTATGATCAGGTGTTTCTAATTAGCAATTTCAGGGACACAGGTGTGGGCAATCAAAGCTAACTAGGACCAGGTGTTTCTACTTAGCAATTTGAGTGACACAGGTGTGGGCAATCAAGGCTAATTACTTCCAGGTGTTTCTACTTACCAATTTGAGGGAAACACAGGTGCGGGCAATCAAGGCTAATTCGGACCAGGTGTTTATAGTTAGCAATTTGAGGGACAAAGGTGTGGGAAATCAAGACTAATTAGCACCTGGATCATAAATAATTTCAGTGACTACAGTGTTGGCAATCAAGTCTAATTAAGACCTGGTGTCTTAAATTAGCAAATTGAGTGACAGAGGTGTGGGCAATCAAAGCTGATGAGGACCAGGTGTTTCAAATTAGCAATTTGAATGATACAGGTGTGGGCATTCAAGGCTAATTAGGACCAGGTGTTTCTATTTTGCAATTTCAGTAACACAGGTGTGGGCAATCAAGGCTAATTAGGACCAGGTGTTTCTAATTAGCAATTTCAGGGACACAGGTGTGGAAAATCATGGCTAATTAGGTTGAGGTGTTTCTACTTGGCAATTTGAGGGAAACAGGTGTGGGCAATCAAAGGTAATTCAGACCAGGTGTTTCTAATTAGCAATTTCAGATACACAGGTGTGGGCCATGAAGACTAATTAGCACTAGGGTCCATAAATAATTTCAGTGACTAGAGTGTTGGCAATGAAGTCTAATTAACACCTGGTGTGTTAAATTAGCAATTTCAGTGACACAGGGTGGGCAATCAAGGCTAATGAGGACCAGGTGTTTGTAATTAGCAACTTGAGTGAAAGAGGTGTGGGCAGTCAAGGTTAATTTGGACCAGGTGTTTCTACTTAGCAATTTGAGTACACAGGTGTGAGCAATCAAGGCTAATTCAGATCAGGTGGTTCTAATTAGCAATTTGAGTGACACAGGTGTGGGATATGAAGACTAATTTGCAGCAGGGTTCATAAATAATTTCAGTGACTACAGTGGTGGCAATCAAGTCTAATTAATATCTGGTGTTTTAAATTAGCAATTTCAGTGACAGAGGTGTGGGCAGTCAAGGTTAATTTGGACCAGGTGTTTCTACTTAGCAATTTGAGTACACAGGTGTGAGCAATCAAGGCTAATTCAGATCAGGGGTTCTAATTAGCAATTTGAGTGACACAGGTGTGGGATATGAAGACTAATTTGCAGCAGGGTTCATAAATAATTTCAGTGACTACAGTGGTGGCAATCAAGTCTAATTAATATCTGGTGTTTTAAATTAGCAATTTCAGTGACAGAGGTGTGGGCAGTCAAGGTTAATTTGGACCAGGTGTTTCTACTTAGCAATTTGAGTACACAGGTGTGAGCAATCAAGGCTAATTCAGATCAGGTGGTTCTAATTAGCAATTTGAGTGACACAGGTGTGGGATATGAAGACTAATTTGCAGCAGGGTTCATAAATAATTTCAGTGACTACAGTGGTGGCAATCAAGTCTAATTAATATCTGGTGTTTTAAATTAGCAATTTCAGTGACAGAGGTGTGGGCAATCAGGGCTAATTAGGACCAGGTGTTTCAAATTAGCAATTTGAGTGACACTGGTGTTGGCAATCAAGGCTAATTAGGACCAGGTGTTTCAAATTAGCAATTTGAGTGACACAGGTGTGGGCAATCAAGGCTTATTCGGGCGAGGAGTTTCTAATTATCAATTTGAAGGACACAGGCGTGTGCAATCAAGGCTAATTCGGACTAGGTGTTTCAAATTAGCAATTAGAGTGACACAGGTGTGGGCAATCAAGGCTAATTAGGCCCAGGTGTTTCTAAGTAGCAATTTCGGTGACACAGTTGTGGGAAATCAAGGCTAATTATGACCAGGTGTTTCTAATTAGCAATTTGATTGACACAGGTGTGGGTAATCAAGGCTAAGTAGGACGTGGTGTTTCTAATTAGCATTTTCGCAGACACAGGTGTGGGCAATCAAGGCTATTTAGGACCAGGTGTTTCTAATTAGCAATTTCCGGGACACAGGGGTGGGCTATCAAGGCTAATACGGACCAGATGTTTCTAATTAACAATTTGAGGGACACAGTTGTGGGCAATCAATGCTAACTACGACTAGGTGTTTCTACTTAGCAATTTCAGGGACACAGGTGTGGGCTATCAAGGCTAATTCGGACCAGGTGTTTCTACTTACCAATTTGAGGGACACAGCTGTGGGCAATCAACGCTAACTAGGACCAGGTGTTTCTACTCAGCAATTTGAGGGACACAGGTGTGGGCAATCAAGGCTAATTAGTTCCACTTGTTTCTACTTAGCAATTTGATTGACACAGTTGTGGGCAATGGCAATCAAGGGTAATTCGGACCAGGTGTTTCTACTTAGCATTTTTAAGGACAGAGGTGTCTGCTATCAAGGCTAATACGGACCAGATGTTTCTAATTAGCAATTTGAGGGACACAGTTGTGGGCAATCAGTGCTAACTAGGACTAAGTGTTTCTACTTAGCAATTTTAGGGACTCAGTTGAGGGCTATCAAGGCTAATTCGGACCAGATGTTTCTACTTAAAATTTGAGGGACACAGCTGTGGGCAATCAACGCTAACTAGGACCAGGTGTTTCTACTCAGCAATTTTAGGGACACAGGTGTGGGCAATCAAAGCTAATTAGTTCCAGATGTTTCTACTCAGCAATTTTAGGGACACAGGTGTGGGCAATCAAAGCTAATTAGTTCCAGATGTTTCTACTTAGCAAATTGATTGACACAGGTGTGGGCAATCAAGGCTAATTAGGAGCAAGTATTTCTCATTAGCAATTTGAGTGACACAGGTGTGAGCAGTCACGAGTAATTTGGTACAGGTGTTTCTAATTAGCAACTTCAGTGACACAGGTGTGGGCAATGAAGACTAATAAGCATCAAAGTTCATAAATGATTTCAGTGTTTTCAGTGTTGGCAATCAATTCTAATTAAGACCTGGTGTTTCTAATTAGCAATTTCAGGGACTCAGGTGTGGGCAATCAAGGCTAATTAGGACCAGGTGTTTCTAATTAGCAATTTCAGGGACACAGGTGTGGGCAATCAACGCTAACTAGGACCAGGTGTTTCTAGTTAGTAATTTGAGTGACCCAGATGTGGGCAATCAAGGCTAATTCGGATGAGGAGTTTCTAATTAGCTATTGGAGTGACACAGATGTGGGGAATCAAGGCTAATTCGGACCAGGAGGATCTAATTAGCAATATGAGTGACACACGTGTGGGCAATCAAGACTAATTAGCACCTGGATCATAAATAATTTCAGTGACTACAGTGTTGGCAATCAAGTCTAATTAAGACCTGGTATCTTAAATTAGCAATTTGAGTGACAGAGGTGTGGGCAATCAAGGACTAATGAGGATCAGGTGTTTCAAATTAGCAATTTGAGTGACACAGGTGTGGGTGTTCAAGGCTAATTTGGAACAGGTGTTTCTATTTTGCGATTTCAGTAACACAGGTGTGGGCAATCTAGGCTAGTTAGGACCAGGTGATTCTAATTAGCAATTTCAGGGACACAGGTGTGGGCAATCGGGGCTAATTAGGTCGAGGTGTTTCTACTTAGCAATTTGAGGGACACATGTGTGGGCAATCAAGCGTAATTCAGACCAGGTATTTCTAATTAGCAATTTCAGATACACAGGTGTGGGCCGTGAAGACTAATTAGCACCAGGGTTCATAAATAATTTCAGTGACTAGAGTGTTGGCAATGAAGTCTAATTAAAACCTGGTGTGTTAAATTAGCAATTTAAGTGACACTGGTGTGGGCAATCAAGGCTAATTCGGAACAGGTGTTTCTATTCAGCAATTTGAGTGAAAGAGCTGTGGGCAATCAAGGTTAATTCGGACCAGGTGTTTTTACTTAGCAGTTTGAGTGACACTGGTGTGAGCAATCAAGGCTAATTCAGATCAGGTGATTCTAATTAGCAATTTGAGTGACACAGGTGTGGGATATGAAGACTAATTAGCAGCAGGGTTCATAAATAATTTTAGTGACTACAGTGGTGGCAATCAAGTCTAATTAATATCTGGTGTCTTAAATTAGCAATTTCAATGACAGAGGTGTGGGCAATCAGGGCTAATTAGGACCAGGTGTTTCAAATTAGCAATTTGAGTGACACTGGTGTTGGCAATCAAGGCTAATTAGGACCAGGTGTTTCAAATTAGCAATTTGAGTGACACAGGTGTGGGCAATCAAGGCTTATCGGGCTAGGAGTTTCTAATTATCAATTTGAAGGACACAGGCCTGTGTAATCAAGGCTAATTCGGACCAGGTGTTTCTAATTACAAATTTGAGGATCACAGCTCTGGGCAATCAACGCTAACTAGGACCAGGTGTTTCTACTCAGCAATCTGAGGGACACAGGTGTGGGCAATCAAAGCTAATTAGTTCCAGGTGTTTCTACTTAGCAATTTGATTGACACAGTTGTGGGCAATCAAGGGTAATTTGGACCAGGTGTTTCTACTTAGCGATTTGAGTGACACAGGTGTGGGCAATGAAGGCTAATTAGGAGCAAGTGTTTCTCATTAGCAATTTGAGTGACACAGGTGTGGGAAGTCAAGACTAATTCGGTCCAGGTGTTTCTAATTAGCAACTTGATTGACACAGGTGTGGGCAATGAAGACTAATAAGCACCAGAGTTCAAAAATGATTTCAGTGTTTTCAGTGTTGGCAATCAAGGCTAATTAGGACCAGGTGTTTCTAATTAGCAATTTCAGGGTCACAGGTGTGGGTAATCAACGCTAACTAGGGCCAGGTGTTTCTACTTAGTAATTTGAGTGACACAGGTGTGGGCAATAAAGGCGTCTCTAAGTAGCAATTTCAGTTACACAGTTGTGGGAAATCAAGGCTAATTAGGACCGGGTGTTTCTAATTAGCAATTTCAGGGACACAGGTGTGGGCAATGAAAGCTAATTAGGACCAGGTGTTTCTACTTAGCAATTTGAAGGAAACAGGTGTGGGCAATCAAGGCTAATTCGGACCAGGTGTTTCTAATTACCAGTTTGAGGTACGCAGAGGTGAGGGCAATCAAGGCTATTTCGGACCAGGTGATTCTAATAAGCAATTTGATTGACACAGTTGTGGGCAATCAAGGGTAATTCGGACCAGGTGCTTCTACTTAGCAATTTGAGTGTCACAGGTGTGGGCAATCTAGGCTAATTAGGAGCAAGTGTTTCTAATTAGCAATTTGAGTGACACAGGTGTGGGCAGTCAAGACTAATTCGGACCAGGTGTTTCTTATTAGCAACTTGAGTCACACAGGTGTGGGCAATTAGGACTAATAAGCACCCGGGTTCATAAATAATTTCAGTGACTACAGTGTTGGCAATCAAGTCTAATTAATACCTGGTGTTTCTAATTAGAAATTTGAGTGACACAAGTGTGGGTAATCAAGGCTAATTAGGACCAGGTGTTTCTAATTAGCACTTTGATTGACACAGAAGTGAGCAATCAAGGCTAATTCGGTCCAGGTGTATCTAATTAGGAATTTGAGTGACACAGGTGTGGGCTGTCAGGGCTAATTAGGATCAGGTGTTCCTAATTAGCAGTTTGAGTGACACAGGTGTGGGCAATGAAGGCTAATTAGGCCCAGGTCTTTCTAATGAGCAATTTCAGTGACCCAGGTGTGGGCAATCAAGGCTTATTCAGGCTAGGAGTTTCTAATTATCAATTTGAAGGACACAGGCCTGTGCTATCAAGACTAATTCGGACCAGGTGTTTCTAATTAGCAATTTGAGGGACACACGTGTGGGCAATCAAGGGTAATTCGAACCAGGTGTTTATAATTAGCAATTGGGGAGATGCTGGTGTGGGCAATCAAGGCTAATTCAGACCAGGTGTTTCTAATTAGCAATTTGAGGGACACAGATGTGGGCAATCAAGGCTTATTTGGACCAGGTGGATCTAATTACCAATATGAGTGACACAGGTGTGGGCAATCAAGACTAATTAGCACCAGGTATCATAAATAATTTCAGTGACTACAGTGTTGGCAATCAAGTCTAATTAAGTCCTGGTGTCTTAAATTAGCTGTTTGAATGACACAGGTGTGGGTAATCAAGGATAATTAGGATCAGGTGTTCCTAATTAGCAGATTGAGTGACACAGGTGTGGGCAATGAAGGCTAATTAGGCCCAGGTGTTTCTAAGTAGCAATTTCAGTTACACAGTTGTGGGAAATCAAGGCTAATTAGGACCAGGTGTTTCTAATTAGCAATTTCAGGGACACAGGTGTGGGCAATGAAAGCTAATTAGGAACAGGTGTTTCTACTTAGCAATTTGAGGGAAACAGGTGTGGGCAAACAAGGCTAATTCGGACCAGGTGTTTCTAATTACCAGTTCGAAATACGCAGAGGTGAGGGCAATCAAGGCTAATTCGGACCAGGTGATTCTAATTAGCAATTTGATTGACACAGTTGTGGGCAATCAAGTGTAATTCGGACCAGGTGTTTCTACTTAGCAATTTGAGTGTCACAGGTGTGGGCAATCTAGGCTAATTAGGAGCAAGTCTTTCTAATTAGCAATTTGAGTGACAATGGTGTGGGCAGTCAAGACTAATTCGGTCCAGGTATTTCTAATTAGCAACTTGAGTGACACAGGTGTGGGCAATGAAGACTAATAAGCATCAAGGTTCATAAATACTTTCAGTTACTACAGTGTTGGCAATCAAGTCTATTTAAGACCTGGTGTTTGTAAATAGCAATTTGAGTGACACACGTGTGGGAAATCAAGGCTAATTCTGTCCAGGTAGATCTAATTAGCAATATGAGTGACACAGTTTTGGGCAATCAAGACTAATTAGCACCAGGTATCATAAATAATTTCAGTGAGTACAGTGTTGGCAATCAAGTCTAATTAAGACCTGGTGTTTCCAATTAGCAATTTGAGTGATACAGGTGTGGGCAATCAAGGCTAATTAGGACCAAGTGTTTCTAATTAGCACTGTGAGTGACACAGTTGTGGGGAACCAATGCTAATTAGGACCAGGTGTTTCTAATTAGCAATTTGAGTGACACAGGTGTGGGAAATCAAGGCTAATTCTGTCCAGGTGTATCTAATTAGGAATTTGAGTGACACAAGTGTGGGCTGTCAGGGCTAATTAGGATCAGGTGTTCCTAATTAGCAGTTTGAGTGACACAGGTGTGGGCAATGAAGGCTAATTAGGCCCAGGTCTTTCTAATGAGCAATTTCAGTGACCCAGGTGTGGGCAATCAAGGCTTATTCAGGCTAGGAGTTTCTAATTATCAATTTGAAGGACACAGGCCTGTGCTATCAAGACTAATTCGGACCAGGTGTTTCTAATTAGCAATTTGAGGGACACACGTGTGGGCAATCAAGGGTAATTCGAACCAGGTGTTTATAATTAGCAATTGGGGAGATGCTGGTGTGGGCAATCAAGGCTAATTCAGACCAGGTGTTTCTAATTAGCAATTTGAGGGACACAGATGTGGGCAATCAAGGCTTATTTGGACCAGGTGGATCTAATTACCAATATGAGTGACACAGGTGTGGGCAATCAAGACTAATTAGCACCAGGTATCATAAATAATTTCAGTGACTACAGTGTTGGCAATCAAGTCTAATTAAGTCCTGGTGTCTTAAATTAGCTGTTTGAATGACACAGGTGTGGGTAATCAAGGATAATTAGGATCAGGTGTTCCTAATTAGCAGATTGAGTGACACAGGTGTGGGCAATGAAGGCTAATTAGGCCCAGGTGTTTCTAAGTAGCAATTTCAGTTACACAGTTGTGGGAAATCAAGGCTAATTAGGACCAGGTGTTTCTAATTAGCAATTTCAGGGACACAGGTGTGGGCAATGAAAGCTAATTAGGAACAGGTGTTTCTACTTAGCAATTTGAGGGAAACAGGTGTGGGCAAACAAGGCTAATTCGGACCAGGTGTTTCTAATTACCAGTTCGAAATACGCAGAGGTGAGGGCAATCAAGGCTAATTCGGACCAGGTGATTCTAATTAGCAATTTGATTGACACAGTTGTGGGCAATCAAGTGTAATTCGGACCAGGTGTTTCTACTTAGCAATTTGAGTGTCACAGGTGTGGGCAATCTAGGCTAATTAGGAGCAAGTCTTTCTAATTAGCAATTTGAGTGACAATGGTGTGGGCAGTCAAGACTAATTCGGTCCAGGTATTTCTAATTAGCAACTTGAGTGACACAGGTGTGGGCAATGAAGACTAATAAGCATCAAGGTTCATAAATACTTTCAGTTACTACAGTGTTGAAAATCAAGTCTATTTAAGACCTGGTGTTTGTAAATAGCAATTTGAGTGACACACGTGTGGGAAATCAAGGCTAATTCTGTCCAGGTAGATCTAATTAGCAATATGAGTGACACAGTTTTGGGCAATCAAGACTAATTAGCACCAGGTATCATAAATAATTTCAGTGAGTACAGTGCTGGCAATCAAGTCTAATTAAGACCTGGTGTTTCCAATTAGCAATTTGAGTGATATAGGTGTGGGCAATCAAGGCTAATTAGGACCAAGTGTTTCTAATTAGCACTGTGAGTGACACAGTTGTGGGGAACCAATGCTAATTAGGACCAGGTGTTTCTAATTAGCAATTTGAGTGACACAGGTGTGGGAAATCAAGGCTAATTCTGTCCAGGTGTATCTAATTAGCAATATGAGTGACACAGTTGTGGGCAATCAAGACGAATTAGCACCAGGTATCATAAATAATTTCAGTGACTACAGTGTTGGCAATCATGTCTAATTAAGACCTGGTGTTTCCAATTAGCAATTTGAGTGACACAGGTGTGGGCAATCAAGGCTAATTAGGACCAAGTGTTTCTAATTAGCAGTGTGAGTGACACAGTTGTGGGGAATCAATGCTAATTAGGACCAGGTCTTTCTAATTAGCAATTTGAGGGACACAGCTGTGGGCAATCAATGCTAACTAGGACCAGGTGTTTCTACTCAGCAATTTGAGGGACACAGGTGTGGGCAATCAAAGCTAATTAGTTCCAGGTGTTACTACTTAGCAAATTGAATGACACAGTTGTGGGCAATCAAGGGTAATTCGGACCAGGTGTTTCTACTTAGCAATTTGAGTGACACAGGTGTGGGCAATCAAGGCTAATTAGGAGCAAGTGTTTCTCATTAGCAATTTGAGTGACACATGTGTGGGCAGTGAAGACTAATTCGGTCCAGGTGTTTCTACTTAGCAATTTCAATGACACATGTGTGCGAAATCAATTTCAGGGACACATGTTTGGGCAATCAATGCTAATTAGGACCAGGTGTTTCTAATTAGCAGTGTGAGTGCCGCAGTTGTGGGCAATCAAGGCTAATAAGGACAAGGTGTTTCAAATTAGCAATTTGAGTAACACATTTGTGGGCAATCAATGCTAATTACGACCAGGTGATCCTAATTAACATTTTGAGGAACACAGGTGTTTGCAATCAAGGCTAATTAGGCCCAGGTGTTTCTAATTAGTAATTTCAGGGACACAGGTGTGGCAATCAAGGCTAATTAAATCGAGGTGTTTCTACTTAGCAATTTGAGGGACACAGGTGTGGGCAATCAAGGGTAATTCAGACCAGGTGTATCTAATTAGCAATTTCAGATACACAGGTGTGGGCCATGAAGACTAATTAGCACCAGGGTTCATAAATAATTTCAGTGACTACTGTGTTGGCAATGAAGTCTAATTAAGACCTGGTGTGTTACATTAGCAATTTCAGTGACACATGTGTGGGCAATCAAGGCTAATTAGGACCAGGTGTTTCTAATTAGCAATTTCAGTGACACAGGTGTGGGAAATCAAGGCTAATTCAGCCTAGGTGGGTCTAATTAGCAATATGAGTGACACAGTTGTGGGCAATCAAGACTAATTAGCACCAGGTATCATAAATAATTTCAGTGACTACAGTGTTGGCAATCAAGTCTAATTAAGACGTGGTGTTTGTAATTAGCAATTTGAGTGACACAGGTGTGGGCAGTCAAGACTATTTCGGTCCAGGTGTTTCTAATTAGCAATTTCAGTTACACAGGTGTGGGAAATCAAGGCTAATTAGGACCAGGTGTTTCTAATTAGCAATTTGAGGGACACAGGTGTGGGCAATCAAAGCTAATTAGTTCCAGGTGTTTCTACTTAGCAGTTTGAGGGAAACAGGTGTGGGCTATCAAGGGTAATTAGTTCCACTTGTTTCTACATAGCAATTTGAGTGACACACAGGTATGGGCAATCAAGGCTCATTCAGACCAGGTGTTTCTAACTACCAGGTTGAGGGACACAAAGGTGTGTGCAATCAAGGCTAATTCAGACCAGGTGATTCTAATTAGCAATTTGATTGACACAGTTGTGGGCAATCAAGAGTAATTCAGACCAGGTGTTTCTACTTAGCAATTTCAATGTCACAGTTGTGGGCAATCTAGGCTAAATAGTAGCAAGTTTTTCTAATTAGCAATTTGAGTGACACAGCTGTTGGCAGTCAGGACTAATTCGGTGAAGGTGTTTCTTATTAGCAACTTGAGTGACACAGGTGTGGGCAATTAAGACTAATAAGTACCCGGGTTCATAAATAATTTCAGTGACTACAGTGTTGGCAATCAAGTATACTTAATACCTGGTGTTTCTAATTAGCAATTTGAGTGACACAAGTGTGGGTAATCAAGGCTAATTAGGACCAGGTGTTTCTAATTAGCACTTTGATTGACACAGAAGTGAGCAATCAAGGCTAATTCGGTCCAGGTGTTTCTAATTAGCAATTGTAGGGAAACAGGTGTGGTCAATCAAGTCTAATTAGCACCAGGGATCATAAATAATTTCAGTGAATACAGTGTTGGCAATCAAGTCTAATTAAGACCTGGTGTCTTAAATTAGCAATTTGAGTGTCACAGGTGTGGGCAATCAAGGCCTATTAGGACCAGGTGTTCCTTATTGCAATTGGAGTGACACAGGTGTGGGCAATGAAGGCTAATTAGGCCCAGGTATTTCTAATTAGCAATTTGAGGGACAGAGGTGTGTGCAATCAAGGCTAATTCGAACCAGGCGTTTCTAATTAGCAATTTGAGGGACACAGATGTATGTAATCAAGGCTACTTCAGACCAGGGGTTTCTACTTAGCAATTTGAGTGAAAGAGGTGTGGGCAATCAAGGCTAATTCGGACCAGGTGTTTCCACTTAGCAGTTTAAGTGACACAGGTGTGGGCAATCAAGGCTAATTCGGATCAGGTGGTTGTAATTAGCAATATGAGTGACAGAGGTGTGGAATATGAAGACTAATTAGCAGCAGGGTTCATAAGTAATTTCAGTGACTACAGTGGTGGCAATCAAGTCTAATTAATATTTGGTGTCTTAAAATAGGAATTTCAGTGACAGAGGTGTGGGCAATCAGGGCTAATTAGTACCAGGTGTTTCAAATTAGCAATTTGAGTGATACAGGTGTTGGCAATCAAGGCTAATTAGGACCAGGTGTTTCGAATTAGCAATTTGAGGGACACAGGTGTGGGCAATCAAAGCTAATTAGTTCCAGGTGTCTCTACTTAGCAGTTTGAGGGAAACAGGTGTGGGCAATCAAGGCTAATTAGATCCACTTGTTTCTACTTAGAAATTTGAGTGAAACACAGGTGTGGGCAATCAAGGCTCATTCGGACCAGGTGTTTCTAATTACCAGTTTGACGGACACAAAGGTGTGGGCAATCAAGGCTAATTCAGACGAGGTGATTCTAATTAGCAATTCGATTGACACAGTTGTGGGCAATCAAGAGTAATTCAGACCAGGTGTTTCTACTTAGCAATTTCAGTGTCACAGGTGTGGGCAACCTAGGCTAATTAGGAGCAAGGTTTTCTAATTAGCAATTTGAGTGACACAGGTGTCCGCAGTCAAGACTAATTCAGTGCAGGTCGTTCTGATTAGCAAATTGAGTGACACAGGTGTGGGCAATTAAGACTATTAAGCACCCAGATTCATAAATAATTTCAGTCACTACAGTGTTGGCAATCAAGTCTAATTAATACCTGGTGTTTCTAATTAGCAATTTGAGTGACACAAGTGTGGGTAATCAAAGCTAATTAGGATCAGGTATTCCTAATTAGCAGTTTGAGTGACACAGATGTGGGCAACGAAGGCTAATTAGGCCCAGGTGGTTCTAATGAGCAATTTCAGTGACACAGGTGTGGGCAATCAAGGCTTATTTGGGCTAGGAGTTTCTAATTATCAATTTGAAGGACGCAGGCGTGTGCAATCAAGGCTAATTCGGACCAGGTGTTTCTAACTAGCAATTTGAGGGACACAGGTGTGGGCAATCAGGGCTAATTAGGATCAGGTGTTCCTAATTAGCAATTTGAGTGACACAGATGTAGGCAATGAAGGCTAATTAGGCCCAAGTGTTTCAAATTAGCAATTTCAGTTACACAGGTGTGGGAAATCAAGGCTAATTAGGACCAGGTGTTTCTAATTAGCAATTTGAAGGACAGAGGTGTAGGCAATCAAGGCTAATTAGTAAGAGGTGTTTCTACTTAGCAATTTGCGTGTCACAGGTGTGGGCAATCTAGGCTAATTAGGAGCAAGCCTTTCTAATTAGCAATTTGAATGACACAGGTGTGGGTAGTCAAGACTAATTCGGTGCAGGTGTTTCTAATTAGCAATTGAGTGACACAGGTGTGGGCAATTAAGACTAATAAGCACACGGGTTCATAAATAATTTCAGTGACTACAGTGTTGGCAATCAAGTCTAATTAATACCTGGTGTTTCTAATTAGCAATTTGAGTGACACAAGTGTGGGTAATCAAGGCTAATTAGGACCAGGCGTTTCTAATTAGCACGTTGATTGACATCGAAGTGAGCAATCAAGGCTAATTCGGTCCAGGTGTTTCTAATTAGCAATTTGAGTGACACAGGTGTGGGCAGTCAAGACTAATTCGGTCCACGTGTTTCTAATTAGCAACTTGAGGGACACAGGTGTGGGCAATGAAGACTAATAAGCATCATGGTTCATAAATACTTTCAGTGACTACAGTGTTGGCAATCAAGTCTAATTAAGACCTGGTGTTTGTAAATAGCAATTTGAGTGACACACGTGTGGGAAATCAAGGCTAATTCTGCCCAGGTGGATCTAATTAGCAATATGAGTGACACAGTTGTGGGCAATCAAGACTAATTAGCACCAGGTATCATAAATAATTTCAGTGACTACAGTTTTCGCAATCAAGTCTAATTAAGACCTGGTGTTTCCAATTAGCAATTTGAGTGACACAGGTGTGGGCAATCAAGGCTCATTAGGACCAAGTGTTTCTAATTAGCAGTGTGAGTAACACAGTTGTGGGGAATCAATGCTAATTAGGACCAGGTATTTCTAATTAGCAATTTGAGTGACACAGGTGTGGGCAACCAAGGCTAATTAGGACGTGGTGTTTCTAAATAGCAATTTCGCAGACACAGGTGTGAGCAATCAAGGCTAATCAGGACGTGGTGTTTCTAATTAGCAATTTCAAGGACACAGGTTTGGGCTATCAAGGCTAATACAGACCAGATATTTCTAAATAGCAATTTGAGTGACACAGTTGTGGGCAATCAACGCTAACTAGGACCTGGTGTTTCTATTCAGCAATTTGACGGACACAGGTGTGGGCAATCAAAGCTAATTAGTCCCAGGTGTTTCTACTTAGCAAATTGCTTGACACAGTTGTGGGCAATGAAGGGTAATTCGGACTAGGTGTTTCTACTTAGCAATTTGAGTGACACAGGTGTGGGCAATAAGGCTAATTAGGAGCAAGTGTTTCTCATTAGCAATTTGAGTGACACAGGTGTGGGCAGTCAAGACTAATTCGGTCCAGGTGTTTCTACTTAGCAATTTCAGTGACACAGGTGTGGGAAATCAATTTCAGGGACACAGGTGTGGGCAATCAATGCTAATTAGGACCAGGTGTTTCTAATTAGCAGTGTGAGTGACACAGTTGTGGGCAATCAAGGCTAATTAGGACAAGGTGTTTCAAATTAGCCATTTGAGTAACACTTTTGTGGGCAATCAAGGCTAATTAGGACCAGGTGATTCTAATTAACATTTTGAGAGACACAGGTGTGTGCAATCAAGGATAATTAGGGCCAGGCATTTCTAATTAGCAATTTCAGGGACACAGGTGTGGGCACTCAAGGCTAATTACGTCGAGGTGTTTCTACTTAGCAATTGGAGGGACACAGGCGTGTGCAATCAAGGCTAATTCGGACTAGGTGTTTCTAATTAGCAATTGTAGGGAAACAGGTGTGGTTAATCAAGTCTAATTAGCACCAGGGATCATAAATAATTTCAGTGAATACAGTGTTGGCAATCAAGTCTAATTAAGACCTGGTGTCTTAAATTAGCAATTTGAGTGTCACAGGTGTGGGCAATCAAGGCCTATTAGGAACAGGTGTTCCTTATTAGCCATTGGAGTGACACAGGTGTGGGCAATGAAGGCTAATTTGGACCAGGTGTTTCTAATTAGCAATTTGAGGGACACAGATGTATGTAATCAAGGCTACTTCAGACCAGGTGTTTCTACTTAGCAATTTGAGTGAAAGAGGTGTGGGCAATCAAGGCTAATTCGGACCAGGTGTTTCTACTTAGCAGTTTGAGTGACACAGGTGTGGGCAATCAAGGCTAATTCGGATCAGGTGGTTGTAATTAGCAATATGAGTGACACAGGTGTGGGATATGAAGACTAATTAGCAGCAGGGTTCATAAGTAATTTCAGTGACTACAGTGGTGGCAATCAAGTCTAATTAATATTTGGTGTCTTAAAATAGGAATTTCAGTGACAGAGGTGTGGGCAATCAGGGCTAATTAGTACCAGGTGTTTCAAATTAGCAATTTGAGTGATACAGGTGTTGGCAATCAAGGCTAATTAGGACCAGGTGTTTCGAATTAGCAATTTCATTGACACAGGTGTGGGCAATCTAGGCTTATTCCGACTAGGCGTTTCTAATTATCAATTTGAAGGACACAGGCGTGTGCAATCAAGGCTAATTCAGACCAGGTGTTTCTAATTAGCAATTTGAGGGAAACAGGTGTGGTCAATCAAGACTAATTAGCAGCAGGGATCATAAATAATTTCAGTGAATACAGTGTTGGCAATCAAGTCTAATTAAGACCTGGTGTCTTAAATTAGCAATTTGAGTGTCACAGGTGTGCGCAATCAAGGCCAATTAGAACCAGGTGATCCTAATTAGCAATTTGAGTGACACAGGTGTGGTCAATGAAGGCTAATTAGGCCCAAGTGTTTCAAATTAGCAATTTCAGTTACACAGGTGTGGGAAATCAAGGCTAATTAGGACCAGGGGTTTCTAATTAGCAATTTGAAGGACAGAGGTGTGGGCAATCAAGGCTAATTAGTACGAGGTGTTTCTAATTAGCAATTTGAGGGACACAGGTGTGGGCAATCAAAGCTAATTAGTTCCAGGTGTCTCTACTTAGCAGTTTGAGGGAAACAGGTGTGGGCAATCAAGGCTAATTAGATCCACTTGTTTCTACTTAGCAATTTGAGTGACACACAGGTGTGGGCAATCAAGGCTCATTCGGAACAGGTGTTTCTAATTACCAGTTTGAGGGACACAAAGGTGTGGGCAATCAAGGCTAATTCAGACGAGGTGATTCTAATTAGCAATTCGATTGACACAGTTGTGGGCAATCTAGAGTAATTCAGACCAGGTGTTTCTACTTAGCAATTTCAGTGTCACAGGTGTGGGCAACCTAGGCTAATTAGGAGCAAGGTTTTCTAATTAGCAATTTGAGTGACACAGGTGTCCGCAGTCAAGACTAATTCAGTGCAGGTCGTTCTGATTAGCAAATTGAGTGACACAGGTGTGGGCAATTAAGACTATTAAGCACCCAGATTCATAAATAATTTCAGTCACTACAGTGTTGGCAATCAAGTCTAATTAATACCTGGTGTTTCTAATTAGCAATTTGAGTACACAAGTGTGGGTAATCAAAGCTAATTAGGATCAGGTATTCCTAATTAGCAGTTTGAGTGACACAGGTGTGGGCAATGAAGGCTAATTAGGCCCAGGTGGTTCTAATGAGCAATTTCAGTGACACAGGTGTGGGCAATCAAGGCTTATTCGGGCTAGGAGTTTCTAATTATCAATTTGAAGGGCACAGGTGTGTGCAATCAAGGCTAATTCCGACCAGGTGTTTCTAATTTGCAATTTGAGGGACACAGGTGTGGGCAATCAGGGCTAATTAGAATCAGGGGTTCCTAATTAGCAGTTTGAGTGACACAGGTGTGGGCAATGAAGGCTAACTAGGCCCAGATGTTTCTAATGAGCAATTTCAGTGACACAGGTGTGGGTAATCAAGGCTTATTCGGGCTAGGAGTTTCTAATTATCAATTTGAAGGACACAGGCCTGTGCTATCAAGACTAATTCAGACCAGGTGTTTCTAATTAGCAATTTGAGGGACACAGGTGTGGGCAATCAAAGCTAATTCGAACCAGATGTTTATAATTAGCAATTAGGGAGACGCTGGTGTGGGCAATTAAGGCTAATTCATACCAGGTGTTTCTAATTAGCAATTTGAGGGACACAGATGTGGGCAATCAAGGCTTATTTGGACCAGGTGGATCTATTTAGCAATATGAGTGACACAGGTGTGGGCAATCAAGACTAATTAGTACCAGGTATCATAAATAATTTCAGTGACTACAGTGTTGGCAATCAAGTCTAATTAAGTCCTGGTGTCTTAAATTAGCTGTTTGAGTCACACAGGTGTGGGTAATCAAGGCTAATTAGGATCAGGTGTTCCTAATTAGCAGTTTGAGTGACACAGGTGTGGGCAATGAGGCTAATTAGGCCCAGGTGTTTCTAAGCAGCAATTTCAGTTACACAGTTGTGGGAAATCAAGGCTAATTAGGACCAGGTGTTTCTAATTAGCAATTTCAGGGACACAGGTGTCGACAATCAAAGCTAATTTGTTCCAGTGTTTCTACTTAACAATTTGAGGGAAACAGGTATGGGCAATCAAGGCTAATTCGGACCAGGTGTTTCTAATTACCAGTTTGAGGTACGCAGAGGTGAGGGCAAACAAGGCTAATTAGCACCAGGTGATTCTAATTAGCAATTTGATTGACACAGTTGTGGGCAATCAAGGGTAATTCGGAACAGGTGTTTCTACTTAGCAATTTGAGTGTCACAGGTGTGGGCAATCTAGGCTAATTAGGAGCAAGCCTTTCTAATTAGCAATTTGAGTGACACAGGTGTGGGCAGTCAAGACTAATTCGGTGCAGGTGTTTCTAATTAGCAAATTGAGTGACACAGGTGTGGGCAATTAAGACTAATAAGCACCCGGGTTCATAAATAATTTCAGTGACTACAGTGTTGGCAATCAAGTCTAATTAATACCTGGTGTTTCTAATTAGCAATTTGAGTGATACAAGTGTGGGTAATCAAGGCTAATTAGGACCAGGCGTTTCTAATTAGCACGTTGATTGACATCGAAGTGAGCAATCAAGGCTAATTCGGTCCAGGTGTTTCTAATTAGCAATTTGAGTGACACAGGTGTGGGCAGTCAAGACTAATTCGGTCCAGGTGTTTCTAATTAGCAAATTGAGTGACACAGGTGTGGGCAATGAAGACTACTAAGCATCAAGGTTCATAAATACTTTCAGTGACTCCAGTGTTGGCAATCAAGTCTATTTAAGCCCTGGTGTTTGTAAATAGCAATTTGAGTGACACACGTGTGGGAAATCAAGGCTAATTCTGCCCAGGTGGATCTAATTAGCAATATGAGTGACACAGTTGTGGGCAATCAAGACTAATTAGCACCAGGTATCATAAATAATTTCAGTGACTACAGTTTTGGCAATCAAGTCTAATTAAGACCTGTTGTTTCCAATTAGCGTTTTGAGTGACACAGGTGTGGGCAATCAAGGCTCATTAGGACCAAGTGTTTCTAATTAGCAGTGTGGGTGACACAGTTGTGGGGAATCAATGCTAATTAGGACCAGGTGTTTCTAATTAGCAATTTGAGTGACACAGGTGTGGGCAATCAAGACTAATTAGGACGTGGTGTTTTTAATTAGCAATTTCGCAGACACAGATGTGGGCAATCAAGGCTAATTCAGACCAGGTGCTTCTAATTACCAGTTTGAGGTACGCAGAGGTGAGGGCAATCAAGGCTAATTCGGACCAGGTGATTCTAATTAGCAATTTGATTGACACAGTTGTGGGCAATCAAGGGTAATTCGGACCAGGTGTTTCTACTGAGTAATTTGAGTGTCACAAGTGTGGGCAATCGAGGCTAATTAGGACGTGGTGTTTCTAATTAGCAATTTCGCCGACACAGGTGTGGGCAATCAAGGCTAATTAGGACCAGGTGTTTCTAATTAGCAATTTCAAGGACACAGGTTCGGGCTATCAAAGCTAATACGGATGAGATGTTTCTATTTAGCAATTTGAGGGACACAGGTGTGGGCCATCAAAGCTAATTATTTCCAGGTGTTTCTACTTAGCAAATTGATTGACACAGTTGTGGGCAATCAAGGGTAATTCGGACCAGGTGTTTCTACTTAGCAATTTGAGTGACACAGGTGTGGGCAATCAAGACTAATTAGGAGCAAGTGTTTCTCATTAGCAATTTGTGTGACACAGGTGTGGGCAATCAAGACTAATTTGGTACCGGTGTTTCTACTTAGCAATTTCAGTGACACAGGTGTGGGAAATCAATTTCAGGGACACAGGTTTGAGCAATCAATGCTAATTAGAACCAAGTGTTTATAATTAGCAGTGTGAGTGACACAGTTGTGGGCAATCAAGTCTAATTAGGACAAGGTGTTTCAAATTAGCAATTTGAGTAACACATTTGTGGGCAATCAAGGCTAATTCGGACCAGGTATTTATAATTAGCAATTTGAGTGACACAGGTGTGGGAAATCAAGGCTAATTCTGCCCAGGTGGATCTAATTAGCAATATGAGTGACACAGTTGTGGGCAATCAAGACTAATTAGCACCAGGTATCATAAATAATTTCAGTGACTACAGTGTTGGCATTCAAGTCTAATTAAGACCTGGTGTTTCCAATTAGCAATTTGAGTGACACAAGTGAGGGCAATCAAGGCTAATTAGGACCAAGTGTTTCTAATTAGCAGTGTGAGTAACACAATTGTGGGGAATCAATGCTAATTAGGACCAGGTTATTCTAATTAGCAATTTGAGTGACACAGGTGTGGGCAATCAAGGCTAATTAGGACGTGGTGTTTCTAATTAGCAATTTCAAGGACACATGTTTGGGATATCTAGGCTAATACGGACCAGATGTTTCTACTTACCAATTTGAGGGACACAGCTGTGGGCAATCAATGCTAACTAAGACCAGGTGTTTCTACTCAGCAATTTGAGGGACACAGGTGTGGGCAATCAAAGCTAATTAGTTCCAGGTGTTTACTTAGCAAATTGATAGACTCAGTTGTGGGCAATCAAGGGTAATTCGGACTAGGTGTTTCTACTTAGCAATTTGAGTGACACAGGTGTGGGCAATAAGGCTAATTAGGAGCAAGTGTTTCTTATTAGCAATTTGAGTGACACAGGTGTGGGCAGTCAAGACTAATTCGGTCCAGGTGTTTCTACATAGCAATTTCAGTGACACAGGTGTGGGAAATCAATTTCAGGGACACAGGTGTGGGCAATCAATGCTAATTAGGACCAGGTGTTTCTAATTAGCAGTGTGAGTGACACATTTGTGGGCAATCAAGGCTAATTAGGACCAGGTGATTCTAATTAACATTTTCAGGGACACAGGTGTATACAATCAAGGCTAATTAGGCCCAGGTGTTTCTACTTAGCAATTTGAGGGACACAAGTGTGAGCAATCAAGGGTAATTCAGACCAGGTGTTTCTAATTAGCAATTTCAGATACACAGGTGTGGCCCAAGAAGACTAATTAGCACCAGGGTTCATAAATAATTTCAGTGACTACAGTGTTGGCAATGAAGTCTAATTAAGACCTGGTGTGTTACATTAGCAATTTGAGGGACAGAGGTGTGTGCAATCAAGGCTAATTCGGACCAGGTGTTTCTAATTAGCAATTTCAGTGACACAGGTGTGGGCAATCAAGGCTAATTCAGCCCAGGTGTTTCTAATTAGCAATTTGAGGGACAGAGGTGTGTGCAATCAAGGCTAATTTGGACCAGGTGTTTCTAATTAGCAATTCGAGGGACACGGATGTGTGCAATCAAGGCTACTTCAGACCTGGTGTTTCTACTTAGCAATTTGAGTGAAAGAGGTGTTGGCAATCAAGGCTAATTCGTACCAGGTGTTTCTACTTAGCAGTTTGAGTGACACAGGTGTGTGCAATCAAGGCTAATTCGCATCAGGTGGTTTTAATTAGCAATATGAGTGACACAGGTGTGGGATATGAAGACAAATTAGCAGCAGGGTTCATAAGTAATTTCAGTGACTACAGTGGTGGCAATCAAGTCTAATTAATATTTGGTGTCTTAAATTAGCAATTTCAGTGACAGAGGTGTGGGCAATCAAGGCTGATTAGGACCAGGTGTTTCAAATTAGCAATTTGAGTGACACAGGTGTTGGCAATCAAGGCTAATATGGACCAGATGTTTCTACTTAGCAATTTGAGGGACACAGTTGTGGGCAATCAACGCTAACTAGGACTAGGTGTTTCTAATTAGCAGTGTGAGTGACACATTTGTGGGCAATCAAAGCTAATTAGGACCAGGTGATGCTAATTAACATTTTCAGGGACAGAGGTGTATACAATCAAGGCTAATTAGGCCCAGGTGTTTCTAATTAGCAATTTGAGGGAGACAGGTGTGGGCAATCAAGGCTAATTAGGACAAGGTGTTTCAAATTAGCAATTTGAGGGACACAGGTATGGGCAATCAAGGCTAATTAGGCCCAGGTGTTTCTAATTAGCAATTTCAGATACACAGGTGTGGGCCATGAAGACTAATTAGCACCAGGGTTCATAAATAATTTCAGTGACTACAGTGTTGGCAATGAAGTCTAATTAAGAGGTGTATGCAATCAAGGCTAATTCGGACCAGGTGTTTCTAATTAGCAATTTCAGTGACACAGGTGTGGGCAATCAAGGCTAATTCATCCCAGGTGTTTCTAATTAGCAATTTGAGGGACAGAGGTGTGTGCAATCAAGGCTAATTCTAACCAGGTGTTTCTACATAGCAATTCGAGGGACACAGATTTGTGCAATCAAGGCTACTTCAATCCAGGTGTTTCTAATTAGCAATTTGAGTAAAAGAGGTGTGGGCAATCAAGGCTAATTCGGATCAGGTGGTTGTAATGAGCAATATGAGTGACACAGGTGTGGGATATGAAGACTAATTAGCAGCAGGGTTCGTAAGTAATTTCAGTGATTACAGTGGTGGCAATCAAGTCTAATTAATATTTGGTGTCTTAAATTAGCAATTTCAGTAACAGAGGTGTGGACAAACAGGGCTAATTAGGACCAGGTGTTTCAAATTAGCAATTACAGTGACACAGGTGTTGGCAATCAAGGCTAATTAGGACCAGGTGTTACTAATTAGCAATTTCAGTGTCATAGTTAAGCACAGGTGTCAACTTGACTCTTGAGGGTTTGAGCTCTGGGCACAGTTGTAGAGAGTTGATGGTTGAGTTAAGCCCAGAGCAAACCTGAAGGAGATTGTCTAGCTGCTGGGGAAGACCCAGCCCATGGTGGGTGGGATTAGGCCCTGGATAAATCAGAGAGAGCTGGTTGAGAGAGTTGGCATCCTTCTGTATACTTGGCCAGACATGCTGGTCTGGCAAGTAAGGATTGTCCATCTCTCAGCCGTTATGGTGGCCAGTTCCCTCGGCCCTGGTGTTGGCGTGTGCTCTCCCGTCAAGCTGGACTATGAACTGTAACCAGACTATCGTAAGACAGTAAACTCCTTGTTCCCTTAAGCTGTGTTCTGGTCATTTATCAGCAACCATGCAGGCGGACTGCAACAGAATTTGGTACCCAGGAAGTGGGGTGTTGCTGATAAATCTGACTATGTGGATTTTGTGGCTTTTGAACGGTTCTGCTGGACAAAGTTGGAAATTCTTGAAAATTTTCACTTTGTGGATTTACAAATACCGTTCTTCAGCATTTAGTGGGCCAATTGCTGAGAGACATTGTTTGGGCCCAATTTGTGATGAAGGGAACAAAGACTTTGTTAAGCTGAATTTAAAGACGATGGACTGGTTTGCTTGACAGAGGAGAGCTATGTTGGCAACCTTGGAGGTTTGGATGTGCAAAGGGCAGGCAGCAGAATATCTGCTGCTGTTGGACAAATGAGTATCAGTGAAGGAAAACCTAGTGACTTGCACTGAGACGGTGGAGGACGTGGAAACCACCGTATGGCAAGTTCATGGTTTGGAAGCTCAGATTCCTTCAGGGGGCGAAAGCCCAAGTTCAAGCTGTTTCTTGCCCTTTGCAAGTTTGGTTGCCTAGAAGAGAGGCTTTTTCAGTATCAGCGCGTTGAAGTTGGTGCAGCTGTGGCTCCAGTGGACTAAGCTGCGTTTCAACCTCGCTTCGGAATCTGGCAGCGTCCCTCAGGTGATACTGGTTTTCATGTACTATGAAGGGTTCATGGAGAGCAGCTAAAGCTTGGCACCAAGTGGCAGGCGTAGAGTCCTGCAAGAGATGGTGAAGCTTAAAGCTGCAGAGGAGAACCCAGAGTTGTGTGTGAGATGCCAGAACTGTGGGATTGCTGCTGAGGACAAATGCGAGTGGAGATTCAGCCTGGTTCAGAGGAACTCTGCTCTTACAACTTCGAGCTGCAAACAGGGACTGAGAATGCCTTGAATCTTTGAGCCGCCTTGATTACATAATGAGCAGCAGAAGATGGACATTGAAGTACAGGATGCGGTGATTTGCTGGACTTTGTTCTTTTTAATGTTTTCTTATTAAGATCCTTCTGTTTTAATGTTTTATCTGTTTTAAAGTATTTAATTTAAGGTTAAGAAACTTTGAACTTTTAAAATATTGAAACTGAAGTTTT
This sequence comes from Typhlomys cinereus, assembly GCA_023101885.1. NCBI lineage: Eukaryota > Metazoa > Chordata > Mammalia > Rodentia > Platacanthomyidae > Typhlomys > Typhlomys cinereus. Next base: position 44,001 of record JALPQD010000938.1, on the reverse strand, counting down.
AATGAGAGAACATTTTAAATTTGTCCATGGAATGTATTTATATTTTAACATCTGTGGGGACAAGGAAAGGTTACAGTTTAAAAGTGCTATTGTTTTTGTGTCAAGTTGACAAGGGGTGGAGTGTCATAGTTAAGCACAGGTGTCAACTTGACTCTTGAGGGTTTGAGCTCTGGGCACAGTTGTAGAGAGTTGATGGTTGAGTTAAGCCCAGAGCAAACCTGAAGGAGATTGTCTAGCTGCTGGGGAAGACCCAGCCCATGGTGGGTGGGATTAGGCCCTGGATAAATCAGAGAGAGCTGGTTGAGAGAGTTGGCATCCTTCTGTATACTTGGCCAGACATGCTGGTCTGGCAAGTAAGGATTGTCCATCTCTCAGCCATTATGGTGGCCAGTTCCCTCGGCCCTGGTGTTGGCGTGTGCTCTCCCGTCAAGCTGGACTATGAACTGTAACCAGACTATCGTAAGACAGTAAACTCCTTGTTCCCTTAAGCTGTGTTCTGGTCATTTATCAGCAACCATGCAGGCAGACTGCAACATTCAGTGACACAGGTGTGGGCAATCTAGGCTTATTCTGACTAGGAGTTTCTAATTATCAATTTGAAGGACACAGGCGTGTGCAATCAAGGCTAATTCGGACCAGGTGTTTCTACATAGCAATTTGAGTGAAAGAGGTGTGGGCAATCAAGGCTAATTCGGACCAGGTATTTCTACTTAGCAGTTTGCGTGACATAGGTGTGGGCAATCAAGGCTAATTCGGACCAGGTGTTTCTACTTAGCCATTTGAGTGTCACAGATGTGGGCAATCTAGGCTAATTAAGAGCAAGTGTTTCTAATTAGCAATTTGAGTGACACAGGTATGGGCAGTCAAGACTAATTCGGTCCAGGTGTTTCTAATTAGCTATTTGAGGGACACAGGTGAGGCCAATCAAGGCTAATTAGGACCAAGTGTTTATAATTAGCAGTGTGAGTGACACAGTTGTGGGGAATCAATGCTAATTAGGACCAGGTGTTTCTAATTAGCAATTTGAGAGACACAGGTGTCGGCAATCAAGGCTAATTAGGACCAGGTGTTTTTAATTAGCAATTTGAGGGACACAGATGGGTGCAATCAAGGCTACTTCAGACCAGGTGTTTCTACTTAGCAATTTGAGTGAAAGAGGTGTTGGCAATCAAGGCTAATTCGGACCAGGTGTTTCTACTTAGCACCTTGAGATACAGAGGTGTGGGCAATCAAAACTAATTAGCTTCAGGTGTTTCTACTTAGCAGTTTGAGGGAAACAGGTGTGGGCAATCAAGGCTAATTAGTTCCACTTGTTTCTACTTAGCAATTTGAGTGACACACAGGTGTGGGCAATCAAGGCTCATTCGGATCAGGTGTTTCTAATTACCAGTTTGAGGGACACAAAGGTGTGGGCAATTAAGGCTAATTCAGACCAGGTGATTCTAATTAGCAATTTGATTGACACAGTTGTGGGCAATCAAGAGTAATTCGGACCAGGTGTTTCTACTTAGCAATTTGAGTGTCACAGGTGTGGGCAATCTAGGCTAATTAGGAGCAAGTGTTTCTAATTAGCAATTTGAGTGACACAGCTGTCGGCAGTCAAGACTAATTCGGTGCAGGTGTTTCTAATTAGCAACTTGAGTGACACTGGTGTGGGCAATTAAGACTAATAAGCACCCAGGTTCATAAATACTATCAGTGACTACAGTGTTGGCAATCAAGTCTAATTAATACCTGATGTTTCTAATTAGCAATTTGAGTGACACAAGTGTGGGTAATCAAGGCTAATTAGGACCAGGTGTTTCTAATTAGCAATTTCAGGGACACAGGTGTGGGCAATCAAAGCTAATTAGGACCAGGTGTTTCTACTTAGCAATTTGAGGGAAACAGGTGTGGGCAATCAAGGCCAATTAGGACCAGGTGTTCCTAATTAGCAATTTGAGTGACACAGGTGGGGGCAATGAAGGCTAAATAGGACCAGGTGTTTCTAATTAGCAGTGTGAGTGACACAGTTGTCAGCAATGAAGGGTAATTAGGACAAGGTGTTTCAAATTAGCAATTTGAGTAACATATTTGTGGGCAATCAAGGCTAATTAGGACCAGGTGTTTCTAATTAGCAATTTCAGGGACACAGGTGTGGGCAATCAAGGCCAATTACATCGAGGTGTTTCTACTTAACAATTTGAGGGACACAGGTGTGGGCAATCAAGGGTAATGCAGACCAGGTGTTTCTAATTAGCAATTTCAGATACACAGGTGTGGGCCATGAAGACTAATTAGCACCAGGGTTCATAAATAATTTCAGTGACTACAGTGTTGGCAATGAAGTCTAATTAAGACCTGGTGTGTTACATTAGCAATTTGAGGGACAGAGGTGTGTGCAATCAAGGCTAATTCGGACCAGGTTTTTCTAATGAGAAATTTCAGTGACACAGGTGTGGGTAATCAAGGCTAATTAGGATCAGGTGTTCCTAATTAGCAGTTTGAGTGACACAGGTGTGGGCAATGAAGGCTAATTAGGCCCAAGTGTTTCAAATTAGCAATTTCAGTTACACAGGTGTGGGAAATCAAGGCTAATTAGGACCAGGTGTTTCTAATTAGCAATTTGAGAGACACAGGTGTGGGCAATCAAGGGTAATTCAGACCAGGTGTTTCTAATTAGCAATTTCAGATACACAGGTGTGGGCCATGAAGACTAATTAGCACCAGGGTTCATAAATAATTTCAGTGACTACAGTGTTGGCAATGAAGTCTAATTAAGACCTGGTGTGTTACATTAGCAATTTGAGGGACAGAGGTGTATGCAATCAAGGCTAATTCGGACCAGGTGTTTCTAATTAGGAATTTGAGGGAAACAGGTGTGGTCAATCAAGACCAATTAGCACCAGGGATCATAAATAATTTCAGTGACTACAGTGTGGGCAATGAAGTCTAATTAAGACCTGGTGTCTTAAATTAGCAATTTGAGTGTCACAGGTGTGGGCAATCAAGGCCAATTAGGACCAGGTGTTCCTAATTAGCAATTTGAGTGACACAGGTGGGGGCAATGAAGGCTAATTAGGCCCAAGTATTTCAAATTACCAATTTCAGTTACACAGGTGTGGGAAATCAAGGCTAATTAGGACCAGGTGTTTCTAATTAGCAACTTGAGATACAGAGGTGTGGGCAATCAAAACTAATTAGCTTCAGGTGTTTCTACTTAGCAGTTTGAGGGAAACAGGTGTGGGCAATCAAGGCTAATTAGTTCCACTTGTTTCTACTTAGCAATTTGAGTGACACACAGGTGTGGGCAATCAAGGCTCATTCAGACCAGGTGTTTCTAATTACCAGTTTGAGGGACACAAAGGTGTGGGCAATTAAGGCTAATTCAGACCAGGTGATTCTAATTAGCAATTTGATTGACACAGTTGTGGGCAATCAAGAGTAATTCGGACCAGGTGTTTCTACTTAGCAATTTGAGTGTCACAGGTGTGGGCAATCTAGGCTAATTAGGAGCAAGTGTTTCTAATTAGCAATTTGAGTGACACAGCTGTCGGCAGTCAAGACTAATTCGGTGCAGGTGTTTCTAATTAGCAACTTGAGTGACACTGGTGTGGGCAATTAAGACTAACAAGCACCCGGGTTCATAAATACTATCAGTGACTACAGTGTTGGCAATCAAGTCTAATTAATACCTGGTGTTTCTAATCAGCAATTTGAGTGACACAAGTGTGGGTAATCAAGGCTAATTAGGACCAGGTGTTTCTAATTAGCACGTTGATTGACACAGAAGTGAGCAATCAAGGCTAATTCGGTCCAGGTGTTTCTAATTAGCAATTTGAGTGACAGAGGTGTGGGCATTCAGGGCCAATTAGAATCAGGTGTTCCTAATTAGCAGTTTGAGTGACACAGGTGTGGGCAATGAAGGCTAATTAGGCCCAGGTGTTCTAATGAGCAATTTCAGTGACACAGGTGTGGGCAATCAAGGCTGATTCGGGCTAGGAGTTTCTAATTATCAATTTGAAGGACACAGGCGTGTGCAATCAAGGCTAATTTGGACCAGGTGTTTCTAATTAGCAATTTGAGGGACACAGGTGTGGGCAATCAGGGCTAATTAAGATCAGGTGTTCCTAATTAGCAGTTTGAGTGACACAGATGTGGGCAATGAAGGCTAATAAGGCCCAGGTGTTTCTAATGAGCAATTTCAGTGACACAGGTGTGGGCAATCAAGGCTTATTCGGGCTAGGAGTTTCTAATTATCAATTTAAAGGACACAGGCCTGTGCTATCAAAACTCATTCAGACCAGGTGTTTCTAATTATCAATTTGAGGGACAAAGGTGTGGGCAATCAAGGCTAATTCGAACCAGGTGTTTTTAATTAGCAATTGGGGAGACGCTGGTGTGGGCAATCAAGGCTAATTCAGACCAGGTGTTTCTAATTAGCAATTTGAGGGACACAGATGTGGGAAATCAAGGCTAATTCTGCCCAGGTGGATCTAGTTAGCAATATGAGTGACACAGTTGTGGGCAATCAAGACTAATTAGCACCAGGTATCATAAATAATTTCAGTGACTACAGTGTTGGCAATCAAGTCTAATTAAGACCTGGTGTCTTAAATTAGCTGTTTGAGTGACACAGGTGTGGGTAATCAAGGCTAATTAGGATCAGGTGTTCCTAATTAGCAGTTTGAGTGACACAGTTGTGGGCAATGAAGGCTATTTAGGCCCAGGTGTTTCTAAGTAGCAATTTCAGTTACACAGTTGTGGGAAATCAAGGCTAATTAGGACCAGGTGTTTCTAATTAGCAATTTCAGGGACACAGATGTGGGCAATCAAAGCTAATTAGGACCAGGTGTTTCTACATAGCAATTTGAGGGAAACAGGTGTGGGCAATCAAGGCTAATTCGGACCAGGTGTTTCTAATTACCAGTTTGAGGTACACAGAGATGAGGGCAATCAAGGCTAATTTGGACCAGGTGATTCTAATTAGCAATTTGAGTGACAAACTTGTGGGCAATCAAGGGTAATTCAGACCAGGTGTTTTTACTTAGCAATTTCATTGTCACAGATGTGGGCAATCTAGGCTAATTAGGAGCAAGTCTTTCTAATTAGCAATTTGAGTGACACAGGGTGGGCTGTCAAGACTAATTCGGTCCAGGTGTTTCTAATTAGCAACTTGAGTGACACAGGTGTGGGCAATGAGGACTAATAAGCATCAAGGTTCATAAATACTTTCAGTGACTACAGTGTTGGCAATCAAGTCTAATTAAGACCTGGTGTTTGTAAATAGCAATTTGAGTGACACAGGTGTGGGAAATGAAGGCTAATTCTGCCCAGGTGGATCTAATTAGCAATATGAGTGACACAGTTGTGGGCAATCAAGACTAATTAGCACCAGGTATCATACATAATTTCAGTGACTACAGTGTTGGCAATCAAGTCTAATTAAGACCTCGTGTTTCCAATTAGCAATTTGAGTGACACAGATGTGGGCATACAAGGCTAATTAGGACCAAGTGTTTCTAATTAGCAGTGTGAGTGACACAGTTGTGGGGAATCAATGCTAATTAAGACCAGGTATTTCTAATTACCAATTTGAGGGACACAGGTGTGGGCAACCAAGTCTAATTAGGACGTGGTGTTTCTAATTAGCAATTTCGCAGACACAGGTGTGGGTAATCAAGGCTAATTCGGACCAGGTGTTTCTAATTACCAGTTTGAGGTACGCAGAGGTGAGGGCAATCAAGGCTAATTCGGACCAAGTGATTCTAATTAGCAATTTGAGTGACACAGGTGTGGGAAATCAAGGCTAATTCTGCCCAGGTGGATCTAATTAGCAATATAAATGACACAGTTGTGGGCAATCAAGACTAATTAGCACCAGGTATCATACATAATTTCAGTGACTACAGTGTTGGCAATCAAGTCTAATTAAGACCTCGTGTTTCCAATTAGCAATTTGAGTGACACAGATGTGGGCAATCTAGGCTAAATAGGACCAAGTGTTTCTAATTAGCAGTGTGAGTGACACAGTTGTGGGGAATCAATGCTAATTAGGACCAGTTGTTTCTAATTAGCAATTTGAGTGACACAGGTGTGGGCAACCAAGGCTCATTAGAACGTGGTGTTTCTAATTAACAATTTCGCAGACACAGGTGTGGGCAATCAAGATTAATTTGGACCAGGTGTTTCTAATTAGCAAGTTCAAGGACACAGGTGTGGGCAATCAAGGCTAATTCGGATCAGGTGGTTGTAATTAGCAATATGAGTGACACAGGTGTGGGATATGAAGACTAATTAGCAGCAGTGTTCATAAGTAATTTCAGTGACTACAATGGTCGCAACCAAGTATAATTAATATTTGGTGTCTTAAATTAGCCATTTCAGTGACAGAGGTGTGGGCAATCAAGGCTAATTAGGACAAGGTGTTTCAAATTAGCAATTTGAGGGACACAGGTGTGTGCAATCAAGGCTAATTAGGCCCAGGTGTTTCTAATTAGCAATTCCAAGGACACAGGTGTGGACAATCAAGGTTAATTACGTCGAGGTGTTTCTACTTAACAATTTGAGGGACACAGGTGTGGACAATCAAGGGTATTTCAGACCAGGTGTTTCTAATTAGCAATTTCAGATACACAGGTGTGGGCCATGAAGACTAATTAGCACCAGGGTTCATAAATAATTTCAGTGACTACAGTGTTGGCAATGAAGTCTAATTAAGACCTGTGTTACATTAGCAATTTGAGGGACAGAGGTGTGTGCAATCAAGGCTACTTCAGACCAGGTGTTTCTACTTAGCAATTTGAGTGAAAGAGGTGTGGGCAATCAAGGCTAATTCGGATCAGGTGGTTGTAATTAGCAATATGAGTGACACAGGTGTGGAATATGAAGACTAATTAGCAGCAGGGTTCATAAGTCATTTCAGTGACTACAGTGGTGGCAATCAAGTCTAATTAATATTTGGTGTCTTAAATTAGCAACTTCAGTAACAGAGGTGTGAGCAATGAAGGTTAATTAGGCCCAGGTGTTTCTAATGAGCAATTTCAGTGACACAGGTGTGGGCAATCAAGGCTTATTTGGGCTAGGAGTTTCTAATTATCAATTTGAAGAACACAGGCCTGTGCTATCAAGAATAATTCAGACCAGGTGTTTCTAATTAGCAATTTGAGGGACACAGGTGTGGGCAATCAAGGCTAATTCGAACCAGGTGTTTATAATTAGCAATTGGGGTGACGCTGGTGTGGGCAATCAAGGCTAATTCAGGCCAGGTGTTTCTACTTAGCAATTTGATTGATACAGTTGTGGGCAATCAAGAGTAATTCAGACCAGGTGTTTCTACTTAGCAATTTGGGTGTCACAGGTGTGGGCAATCAAGGCTAATTAGGAGCAAGTGTTTCTAATTAGCAATTTGAGTGACACAGCTGTCGGCAGTCAAGACTAATTCGGTGCAGGTGTTTCTAATTAGCAACTTGAGTGACACAGGAGTGTGCAATGAAGACTAATAAGCACCCGGGTTCATAAATAATTTCAATGACTACAATGTTGGCAATCAAGTCTAATTAAAACCTGGTGTTTCTAATTAGCAATTAGAGTGACACAAGTGTGGGTAATCAAGGCTATTTAATACCAGGTGTTTCTAATTAGCACTTTGATTGACACAGAAGTGAGCAATCAAGGCTAATTCGGTCCAGGTGTTTCCAATTAGCAATTTGAGTGACAGAGGTGTGGGCAATCAAGGCTGCTTAGGACCAAGTGTTTCTAATTAGCAGTGTGAGTGACACAGTTGTGGGGAATCAATGCTAATTAGGACCAGGTGTTTCTAATTAGCAATTTGAGTGACACAGGTGTGGGCAATCAAGGCTAATTAGTACGTGGTGTTTCTAATTAGCAATTTCGCAGACACAGGTGTGGGCAATCAAGGCTAATTAGGACCAGGTGTTTCTAATTAGGAATTTCAAGGACACAGGTGTGGGCGATCAAGGCTAATACGGACCAGATGTTTCTAAATAGCAATTTGAGCGACACAGTTGTGGGCAATCAAGGCTAACTAGGACCAGGTGTTTCTATTTAGCAATTTCAAGGACACAGTTGAGGGCTATCAAGGCTAATTCGGACCAGATGTTTCTACTTACCAATTTGAGGGACACAGCTGTGGGCAATCAAAGCTAACTTGGACCAGGTGTTTCTACTCAGCAATTTGAGGGACACAGGTGTGGGCAATCAAAGCTAATTAGTTCCAGGTGTTTCTACTTAGCAAATTGATTGACACAGTTGTGGGCAATCAAGGGTAATTCGGACCAGGTGTTTCTACTTAGCAATTTGAGTGACACAGGTGTGGGCAATCTAGGCTAATTAGGAGCAAGTGTTTCTAATTAGCAATTTGAGTGACACAGGTGTTGGCAATCAAGGCTAATTAGGAGCAGGTGTTTCTAATTAGCAATTTCATTGACACAGGTGTGGGCAATCTAGGCTTATTCTGACTAGGAGTTTCTAATTATCAATTAGAATGACACAGGCGTGTGCAATCAAGGCTAATTCGGACCAGGTGTTTCTAATTAGCAATTTGAGGGAAACAGGTGTGGTCAATCAAGAATAATTAGCACCAGGGATCATAAATAATTTCATTGACTACAGTGTTGGCAATCAAGTCTAATTAAGACCTGGTGTCTTAAATTAGCAATTTGAGTGACACAGGTATGGGCAATCAAGGCTAATTAGGACCAGTTGTTACTAATTAGCAATTTGAGTGACACATGTGTGGGCAATGAAGGCTAATTAAGCCCAAGTGTTTCAAATTAGCTATTTAAGTTACACAGGTGTGGGAAATCAAGGCTAATTAGGACCAGGTGTTTTTAATTAGCAATTTGTGGGACAGAGGTGTGGGCAATCAAGGCTAATTAGTACAAGGTGTTTCTAATTAGCAATTTCAGGGACACAGGTGTGGGCAATCAAAGCTAATTAGTTCCACGTGTTTCTACTTAGGAATTTGAGTGACACACAGGTGTGGGCAATCAAGGTTCATTCGTACCAGGTGTTTCTAATTACCAGTTTGAGGGACACAAAAGTGTGGGCAATCAAGGCTAATTCAGACCAGGTGATTCTAATTAGCAATTTGATTGACACAGTTGTGGGCAATCAAGAGTAAATCGGACCAGGTGATTCTAATTAGCAATTTGATTGACACAGCTGTGGGCAATCAAGGGTAATTCGGACCAGGTGCTTTTACTTAGCAATTTGAGTGTCACAGGTGTGGGCAGTCAAGACTAATTCTGTCCAGGTGTTTCTAATTAGCAAATTGAGTGACACAGGTGTGGGCAATTAAGTTAATAAGCACCCAGGGTCATAAATAATTTCAGTGACTACAGTGTTGGCAATCAAGTCTAATTAAGACCTGGTGTTTCTAATTAGCAATTTGAGTGACACAGGTGTGGACAATCAAGGCTAATTATGACCAGGTGTTTCTAATTAGCACTTTGATTGTCACAGAAGTGAGCCTCAAGGCTAATTCGGACCAGATGTTTCTAATTAGTAATTTCAAGGACACAGGTGTGGGTAATCATGGCTAATTAGGATCAGGTGTTCCTAATTAGCAGTTTGAGTGATACGGGTGTGGGCAATGAAGGCAAATTAGGCCCAGGTGTTTCTAAGGAGCAATTTCAGTGACACAGGTGTGGGCAATCAAAACTTATTAGGCTATGATTTTCTAATTATCAATTTGAAGGACCCAGGCCTGTGCTATCAACACTTATTCGGACCAGGTGTTTCTAATTAGTAATTTGAGGGACACAGGTGTGGGCAATCAAGGCTAAATCGAACCAGGTGTTTATAATTAGCAATTGGGAAGACACAGGTGTGGGCAATCAAGGCTAATTCAGACCAGGTGTTTCTGATTAGCAATTTGAGGGACACAATCAAGGCTTGAACGCAATCAAGGCTTATTTGGACCAGGTGGATCTAATTAGCAATATGAGTGACACAGATGTGGGCAATCAAGACTAATTAGCACCAGGTATCATAAATAATTTCATTGACTACAGTGTTGGCAATCAAGTCTAATTAAGACCTGGTGTCTTAAATTAGCAGTTTGAGTGACACAGTTGTGGGCAATCAACGCTAACTAGGACTAGGTGTTTCTACTTACCAATTTCAGGGACATAGTTGAGGGCTATCAAGGCTAATTCGGACAAGATGTTTCTCCTTACCAATTTGAGGGACACAGCTGTGGGCAATCAACTCTAACTAGGACCAGGTGTTTCTACTCAGCAATTTGAGGGACACAGGTGTGGGCAATCAAAGGTAATTAGTTCCAGGTGTTTCTACTTAGCAAATTGATTGACACAGTTGTGGGCAATCAAGGGTAATTCGGACCAGGTGTTTCTACTTAGCAATTTGAGTGACACAGGTGTGGGCAATCAGGGCTAATTAGGAGCAAGTGTTTCTCATTAGCAATTTGAGTGACACAGGTTTGGGAACTCAATTTCAGGGACACAGGTTTGGGCAATCAATGCTAAATAGGACCAGGTGTTTCTAATTAGCAGTGTGAGTGACACAGTTGTGGGAAATCAAGGCTAATTAGGACAAGGTGTTTCAAATTAGCAATTTGAGTAACACATTTATGGGCAATCAAGTCTAATTAAGACCAGGTGATTCTAGTTAATATTTTGATTGACAGAGGTGTGTGCAATCAAGGCTAATTAGGCCCAGGTGTTTCTAATTAGCAATTTCAGGGACACAGGTGTGGGCAATCAAGGCTAATTACGTAGAGGTGTTTCTACTTAGCAATTTGAGGGACACAGGTGTGGGCAATCAAGGGTAATTCAGACCAGGTGTTTCTAATTAGCAATTTCTGACACACAGGTGTGGGCCATGAAGACTAATTAGCACCAGGGTTGATAAATAATTTCAGCGACTACAGTGTTGGCAATGAAGTCTAATTAAGACCTGGTGTGTTACATTAGCAATTTCAGTGACACAGGTGTGGGCAATTAAGGCTAATTAGGACCTGGTGCTTCTAATGAGCAATTTCAGTGACACAGGTGTGGGCAATCAAGGCTAATTCAGCCCAGGTGTTTCTAATTAGCAATTTGAGGGACAGAGGTGTGGGCAATCAACACTAACTAGGACAAGGTGTTTCTACTCAGCAATTTGAGGGACACAGGTGTGGGCAATCAAAGCTAATTAGTTCCACTTGTTTCTACATAGAAATTTGAGTGACACACAGGTGTGGGCAATCAAGGCTCATTCGGACCAGGTGATTCCAATTACCAGTTTGAGGGACACAAAGGTGTGGGCAATCAAGGCTAATTCAGACCAGGTGATTCTAATTAGCAATTTGATTGACACAGTTGTGGGCAATCAAGAGTAATTCGGACCAGGTGTTTCTACTTAGCAATTTGAGTGACACAGGTGTGGGCAATCAGGGCTAATTAGGATCAGGTGTTCCTAATTAGCAGTTTGAGTGATCCAGGTGTGGGCAATGAAGGCTAATTAGGCCCAGGTGTTTCTAATGAGCAATTTCAGTGACACAGGTGTGGGCAATCAAGGCTTATTCCGGCCAGGAGTTTCTAATTATCAATTTGAAGGACACAGGCGTGTGCAATCAAGGCTAATTCGGCCCAGGGTTTCTAATTAGCAATTTCAGTGACACAGGTGTGGGCAATCAAGACTTATTCAGGCTAGGCGTTTCTAATTATCAATTAGAAGGACACAGGCCTGGGCTATCAAGACTAATTCAGACCAGGTGTTTCTAATTAGCAACTTGAGGGACACAGGTGTGGGCAATCAAGGCTAATTCGAACCAGGTGTTTATAATTAGCAATTGGGGAGATGCTGGTGTGGGCAATCAAGGCTAATTCAGACCAGGTGTTTCTAATTAGCAATTTGAGGGACACAGATGTGGGCAATCAAGGCTTATTTGGACCACGTGGATCTAATTAGCATTATGAGTGAAACAGGTGTGGGCAATCAAGAGTAATTAGCACCAGGTATCATAAATAATTTCAGTGACTACAGTGTTGGCAATCAAGTCTAATTAAGACCTGGTGTCTTAAATTAGCAGTTTGAGTGACACAGGTGTGGGTAATCAAGGCTAATTAGGATAAGGTGTTCCTAATTAGCAGTTTGAGTGACACAGGTGTGGGCAATCAAAGGTAATTAGGACCAGGTGTTTCTACTTAGCAATCTGAGGGAAACAGGTGTGGGCAATCAAGGCTAATTCGGACCAGGTGTTTCTAACTACCAGGTTGAGGTACGCAGAGATGAGGGCAATCAAGGCTAATTCGGACCAGGTGATTCTAATTAGCAATTTGATTGACACAGTTGTGGGCAATCAAGGGTAATTCGGACCAAGTGTTTCTACTTAGCAATTTGAGTGACACAGGTGTGGGCAATGAAGACTAATAAGCATCAAGGTTCATAAATACTTTCAGTGACTACAGTGTTGGCAATCAAGTCTAATTAAGACCTGGTGTTTGTAAATAGCAATTTGAGTGACACAGGTGTGGGAAATCAAGGCTAATTCTGTCCAGGTGGATCTAATTAGCAATATGAGTGACAATGTTGTGGGCAATCAAGACTAATTAGCACCAGGTATCATAAATAATTTCAGTGACTACAGTGTTGGCAATCAAGTCTAATTAAGACCTCTTGTTTCCAATTAGCAATTTGAGTGACACAGGTGTGGGCAATCAAGGCTGCTTAGGACCAAGTGTTTCTAATTAGCAGTGTGAGTGACACAGTTGTGGGGAATCAATGCTAATTAGGACCAGGTGTTTCTAATTAGCAATTTGAGTGACACAGGTGTGGGCAATCAAGGCTAATTAGTACGTGGTGTTTCTAATTAGCAATTTCGCAGACACAGGTGTGGGCAATCAAGGCTAATATGGACCAGATGTTTCTAAGTAGCAATTTGAGGGACACAGTTGTGGGCAATCAATGCTAACTAGGACTAGGTGTTTCTACTTAGCAATTTCAGGGACACAGTTGAGGGCTATCACTTCTAATTCGGACCAGATGTTTCTACTTACCAATTTGAGGGACACAATTCGGACCAGATGTTTCTACTTACCAATTTGAGGGACACAGCTGTGGGTAATCAAAGCTAACTTGGACCAGGTGTTTCTACTCAGCAATTTGAGGGACACAGGTGTGGGCAATCAAAGCTAATTAGTTCCAGGTGTTTCTAATTAGCAAATTGATTGACACAGTTGTGGGCAATCAAGGGTCATTCGGACCAGGTGTTTCTACTTAGCAATGTGAGTGACACAGGTGTGGGCAATCAAGGCTAATTAGGAGCAAGTGTTTCTCATTAGCAATTTGAGTGACAAAGGTGTGTGCAATGAAGGCTAATTAGGCCCAGGTGTTTCTAATTAGCAATTTTAGGGACACAGGTGTGGGCCATGAAGACTAATTAGCACCAGGGTTCCTAAATAATTTCAGTGACTACCGTGTTGGCAATGAAGTCTTATTAAGACCTGGTGTGTTACATTAGCAATTTCAGTGACACATGTGTGGGCAATCAATGCTAATTATGACCAGGTGTTTCTAATTAGCAATTTTAGTGACACAGGCGTGGGCAATAAAGGCTAATTCAGCCCAGGTGTTTTTAATTAGCAATTTGAGAGACAGAGGTGTGTGTAATCAAGGCTAATTCGAACCAGGTGTTTCTAATTAGCAATTTGAGGGACACAGATGTATGCAATCAAGGCTACTTCAGACCAGGTGTTTCTACTTAGCAATTTGAGTGAAAGAGGTGTGGGCAATCAATGCTAATTTGGACCAGGTGTTTCTACTTAGCAGTTTGAGTGAAAGAGGTGTGGGCAATCAAGGCTAATTCGGATCAGGTGGTTGTAATTAGTAATATGAGTGACACAGGTGTGGAATATGAAGACTAATTAGCAGCAGGGTTCATAAGTAATTTCAGTGACTACAGTGGTGGCAATCAAGTCTAATTAAGACCTGGTGTTTGTAAATAGCAATTTGAGTGACACAGGTGTGGGAAGTCAAGGCTAATTCTGTCTAGGTGGATCTAATTAGCAATAAGAGTGACTCAGTTGTGGGCAATCAAGACTAATTAGCACCAGGTATCATAAATAATTTCAGTGACTACAGTGTTGGCAATCAAGTCTAATTAAGACCGCGTGTTTCCAATTAGCAATTTGAGTGACACAGGTGTGGGCAATCAAGGCTGCTTAGGACCAAGTGTTTCTAATTAGCAGTGTGAGTGACACAGTTGTGGGGAATCAATGCTAATTAGGACCAGGTGTTTCTAATTAGCAATTTGAGTGACACAGGTGTGGGCAATCAAGGCTAATTAGGACCAGGTGTTTCCAATTAGCACTTTGATTGACACAGAAGTGAGCAATCAAGGCTAATTCGGCCCAGGTGTTTCTAATTAGCCATTTGAGTGACACAGGTGTGGGCAATCAGGGCTGATTAGGACCAGGTGTCCCTAATTTGCAATTTGAGTGACACAGGTGTGGGCAATGAAGGCTAATTAGGCCCAAGTGTTTCAAATTAGCAATTTCAGTTACAAAGGTGTGGGAAATCAAGGCTAATTAGGACCAAGTGTTTCTAATTAGCAATTTGAAGGACAGAGGTGTGGGCAACCAAGGCTAATTAGTATTAGGTGTTTCTAATTAGGAATTTGAGGGACAAAAGTGTGGGCAATCAAAGCTAATTAGTTCGAGGTGTTTCTACTTAGCAGTTTGAGGCAAACAGGTGTGGGCAATCAAGGCTAATTAGTTCCACTTGTTTTTACTTAGAAATTTGAGTGACACACAGGTGTGGGCAATCAAGGCTCATTCGGACCAGGTGTTTCTAATTACCAGTTTGAGGGATACAAAGGTGTGGGTAATCAAGGCTAATTCGGACCAGGTGATTCTAATTAGCAATTTGATTGACACAGTTGTGGGCAATCAAGAGTAATTCGGACCAGGTGTTTCTACTTAGCAATTTGAGTGTCACAGGTGTGGGCAATCTAGGCTAATTAGGAGCAAGTGTTTCTAATTAGCAATTTCATTGACACAGGTGTGGGCTCAAGGCTTATTCTGACTAGGAGTTTCTAATTATCAATTAGAAGGACACAGGCGTGTGCAATCAAGGCTTATTCGGACCAGGTGTTTCTAATTAGCAATTTGAGGGAACAGGTGTGGTCAATCAAGAATAATTAGCACCAGGGATCATAAATAATTTCAGTGACTACAGTGTTGGCAATCAAGTCTAATTAAGACCTGGTGTCTTAAATTAGCAATTTGAGTGACACAGGTGTGGACAATCAAGACTAATTAGGACCAGGTGTTACTAATTAGCAATTTGAATGACACATGTGTGTGCAATGAAGGCTAATTAAGCCCAAGTGTTTCAAATTAACTATATCAGTTACACAGGTGTGCAAAATCAAGGCTAATTAGGACCAGGTGTTTCTAATTAGCAATTTGAGGGACAGAGGTGTGGGCAATCAAGGCTAATTAGTACAAGGTGTTTCTATTTAGCAATTTCAGGGACACAGGTGTGGGCAATCAAAGCTAATTAGTTCTAGTTGTTTCTACTTAGCAGTTTGAGGGAAACAGGTTTGGGCTATCAAGGCTAATTAGTTCCATTTGTTTCTGCTTAGCAATTTGAGTGACACACAGGTGTGGGCAATCAAGGCTCATTCGGACCAGGTGTTTCTAATTAGCAGTTTGAGGGACACAAAGGTGTGGGCAATCAATGCTAATTCAGACCAGGTGATTCTACTTAGCAATTTGATTGACACAGTTGTGGGCAATCAAGAGTAATTCGGACCTGGTGTTTCTACTTAGCAATTTGAGTGTCACTGGTGTGGGCAATCTAGGCTAATTAGGAGCAAGTGTTTCTAATTAGCAATTTCAGTGACACAGGTGTGGGCAGTCCAGACTAATTCGGTGCAGGTGTGTATAATTAGCAACATGAGTGACACAGGTGTGGGCAATTAAGTTAATAAGCACCCAGGTTCATAAGTAATTTCAGTGACTACAGTGTTGGCAATCAAGTCTAATTAATACCTGGTGTTTCTAATTAGCAATTTGAGTGACACAAGTGTGGGTAAACAAGGCTAATTAGGACCAGGTGTTTCTAATTAGCACTTTGATTGACACAGAAGTGAGCCTCAAGGCTAATTCGGACCAGGTGTTTCTAATTAGTAATTTCAAGGACACAGGTGTGGGCAATCAGGGCTAATTAGGATCACGTGTTCCTAATTAGCAGTTTGAGTGACACAGGGGTGGGCAATGAAGGCTAATTAGGCCCAGGTGTTTCTAATGAGCAATTTCAGTGACACAGGTGTGGGCAATCAAAGCTTATTAGGGCTAGGATTTTCTAATTATCAATTTGAAGGACACAGGCCTGTGCTATCAAGACTAATTCGGACCAGGTGTTTCTAATTAGCAATTTCATTGACACAGGTGTGGGCAATCAAGGCTAATTCGAACCAGGTGTTTATAATTAGCAATTGGGGAGACACAGGTGTGTGCAATCAAGGCTAATTCAGACCAGGTGTTTCTAATTAGCAATTTTAGGGACACAGATGTATGCAATCAAGGCTTATTTGGACCAGGTGGATCTAATTAGCAATATGAGTGACACAGATGTGGTCAATCAAGAATAATTAGCACCAGGTATCATAAATAATTTCATTGACTACAGTGTTGGCAATCAAGTCTAATTAAGACCTGGTGTCTTAAATTAGCAGTTTGAGTGACACACGTGTAGGTAATCAAGGCTAATTAGGATCAGGTGTTTCTAATTAGCAATTTCAGGGACACAGTTGTGGGCAATCAAGGCTAATTACGTCGAGGTGTTTTTACTTAGCAATTTGAGGGACACAGGTGTGGGCAATCAAGGGTAATTCAGACCAGGTGTTTCTAATTAGCAATTTCAGATACACAGGTGTGGGCCATGAAGACTAATTAGCACCAGGGTTGATAAATAATTTCAGTGACTACAGTGTTGGCAATGAAGTCTAATTAAGACCTCGTCTGTTACATTAGCAATTTCAGTGACACAGGTGTGGGCAATCAAGGCTAATTCAGCCCAGGTGTTTCTAATTAGCAATTTGAGGGACACAGGTGTGGGCAATCAAAGCTAATTAGTTCCAGGTGTTTCTACTTAGCAGTTTGAGGCAAACAGGTGTGGGCAATCAAGGCTAATTAGTTCCACTTGTTTCTACTTAGAAATTTGAGTGACACACAGGTGTGGGCAATCAAGGCTCATTCGGACCAGGTGATACCAATTACCAGTTTGAGGGACACAAAGGTGTGGGTAATCAAGGCTAATTCAGACCATGTGATTCTAATTAGCAATTTGATTGACACAGTTGTGGGCAATCAAGAGTAATTCGGACCAGGTGTTTCTACTTAGCAATTTGAGTGACACAGGTGTGGGCAATCAGGGCTAATTAGGATCAGGTGTTCCTAATTAGCAGTTTGAGTGACACAGGTGTGGGCAATCAAGAGTAATTCGGACCAGGTGTTTCTAATGAGCAATTTCAGTGACACAGGTGTGGGCAATCAAGGCTATTTAGGACCAGGTGTTTCTAAGTAGCAATTTCGGGGACCCAGATGTGGGCAATCAAGGCACTCATCAAGCAACACGATACACCGTCCGTGGGGTATTCGTTTCCTAATCTATGACGCCCTTGCTTACGTCCGATGTCAGGCCTCCAGATGTGTTCTCAGTGTCCCATGATTCCAGGACAGGGTCACGCTGTGCACAGGGCCGTCCCCTGCAGGTCACCACTGTCCCATTGGCCTGCACCCGGAGGGTGGCCGGCAGAGGGCAGTGGCCAGCAAGAAGATCCGCACTGTGTGCAAGGGCAAGGTCCCAAGCCACCTCGGGAACCCTGAATGATTGAGGTGGCCTGTTGGGGGCTCACAGACAGAAAAAGACCTCCGGTTGTCAAAGATCAAACGGCTGTAGTTGTGTGGGCTTATATCTGGGTCTTCAACCCTTATCCGTTGATCCGTGTGTCTATGTTGGAGCCAGCCCCAGGCTGTTTTTATAACTATGGATTTGTAGTAGAGATTGAGGTTTGGTGTGGTGATACCTCCAGCAGTGTTGCTGTTACTCAGGATTGTTTTTGGGATCCTGGGTCTTTTGTGCCTCATTATGAATTTTGAGATCATTTAGTCAACTTCTTTAAAGAATTGCTTTGGGATTTTGACTGGTATAGCATTGAACCTGCATATTGACTTTGGTAGGATGGTCATGTTTCACGATATTGATTCTGCCAGTCCAGGAACAGGGGGAGGTCTTTCTACCTTCTAGTGCCTTCTGTAATTTCTTTCTTTAGGGTTTTAAAGTTTTCATTGTAAAGGTCTCTTACTCCTTGGTTAGGTTTATACGAAGTTGTTTCATTATTTTAGGGGCTAGGGCCGAAGTAATCATAATAGGACTTTGCGTGGCCTGCGCAATGACCAACACATCATCGACCCTCCCCACCCCCAAGTCCAGCATGGATCACAGGCAGTGGGATCCTTAGAGGCAAGGGATTGACAGCCACAACAGTGTTCCCATACATACTAAAGGGGAACACAAGATAGACCTCTAGGCAAGAATACAGAGTCCTTACACCTCATCGGAGAGGCAGACCCACAGGGCAGTTTGACATGCACACTAAAGGATGCTACAGGAATGGGGGAGGGGAGATGAGGGGGCACTGGGAGAAAAGGAGGAAGGGGGGACAGGAAGGAGAAAAGGGAAGGAGCAAGGGTATCCAGGGTGGGTGGAGGGAAGGAGGGGAATGGAGTACCCATCAAGTTTTTATGATTGGAAACGTATATATATCTAAAGAAAAATACCTCCGGCCCCACTGAGGGGCTACCATTAAGATACTGCCGTTTCTGGATATCACATGAGAACAGGAACCCCCCCCACACACACACACCCGCCCTGAGGACCACAACCCAGTTGCCAGGCAGCACTGTGCTAGAAATAACGGCAGGCACCCCCCAAGCCCCACCCATACGCCCGCAGAGCTACCAGCCCCTCCTGTGCCCCCCTCCCTGCAGACCCCAGCTCTGCCTCTTTCTCAGATGCCTTCTGGTCAGGGGAATCTGCAGCTCTGCAGGTCTGCCCGAGACCACCTGGGTCCTGCAGAGAGAAGCCCCTCGGCGCTTCCGGGTGTGCTCCCAAGAAGAACCGCGAGTCAGGGCGAGACGCAGGGGCTGTGGCATGGGGTCCCATGTGAACCCCAATGCAGGTCTGGGGTGAGCGCCAGCGATGCACCTGCCGCACCTTGTTCTCCACCCTGGAGCATCCACGCGGCCCGCGCTGCAGGACAACACAGGACCAGAGCCTCAGGGTGGCGCTTTGGTACCCACATTCCCGACGCGGTTGTGTGGGGAGGTGATCCCATGTGGGGTGACCAGACGCACGTGAATAAGAAGAACACGGTGGCTATTGGTGTTCTTGCACATCCATGGGAAGGTGAAAGTAACGTGGTCTTATCGTATCGGGGTGACCGAACATCCAGGAGACGGACTATCATCGTATGTCGGGGTGCCCATACATCCAACGGGAGGAGGAATAACATTAGATGGGGAGCTCGGAAATCCGTGGTGAGGGGGATATCATCGGGTGTCGGGGATCTAAGACGTACAGACGAGGATAAGCTATGTGCTCTCTTAGCAGGGTGACCAGACAGCCAGGGGGAGGAGGAACAACACGAGAGCATGGGGTGCTCAGGCATCGGTGGCGGACTGTGACCACATGTCACAGTGAGCAGCCACACAGGGCAGCGGGAGGAGGGTGATCCGCTGTCGGGCGGGCACTCATCAAGGGCACTGCGTTCACAGGATGCGCAGAGACCCCGGAGCCATGAGAGCTTTTGCGATTGCACGATGCAGCGCTGGCAGCAAAGAGGCAGGTGTGGGGGGAGGGAGGAAGAGGTCAGCAGTGGCGGGAAGAAAGCCCGGTGGTCTGCAACGTGAAGACGGACAGGTAGGACCACTGGCAGAGACCGCACCCATGAAGGGATGGGAGGTGGCCCAACTTCCACGGACAAGCTCAAGACCACGGAAACCACTGGCAGCTCCTCCAGCAGCGCGCAAAGCCCCGGGGAGCCGAGTGCTGTGTGCATGCTGAAGACGGGCCGAAAGAGCAGGCGGAGGTAGAACGCCGGAGCGTGCACAGCCGATTGGTGTTGCGGAAACCCGCGGGTGCAGGGAGAAATTCCACGCTACGGAAATGTCCCAGGCAAGGCCACAGCGCTGGACCAAGAGTCCAGCGTTCTGGGGAGCATCAAGTGTCTGCATGACAGCCAGAAAGAGCCAATGTCTAGAGGCGGATGGGGGGAGAGTTGGAAACGAAGTCCACAGAGCTGGAAAGAGTCTATGTTGAATAAAGAATACAGACGGTTAACAGAGCAAAAGTAGAAGGGGAACGTGGGGCGAAATGAGGGTGAAGAGGACAAGAGGCTCAGGAGACCGGGAGCAAAGTGAGGATGCTGACACGCAATGGGACAGGCAGGTTGGGCAGGCACGTGGATGGAAGACCAGAAAAGAGGGCTGGAGGGACACAGACTGAGACCCTGTGGAGGGCCAAGGAGTGTGGACTGAGACCCAGGGTCGGTCAGGGAAGCAGGCTGACCCCAGGGGTGGCTAGGGACTAGCCTAGTTAGGCCCAGCTGTCAACTTGACAGGTGATGGCTTGAGCTCCGAGTACG
The DNA here is from genome assembly GCA_023101885.1 of Typhlomys cinereus. NCBI lineage: Eukaryota > Metazoa > Chordata > Mammalia > Rodentia > Platacanthomyidae > Typhlomys > Typhlomys cinereus. The sequence goes on along the minus strand of JALPQD010000938.1, from coordinate 23,342 downwards.
TTGGTAGAGAATTCATGGCTGAGTTCAGCCCAGAGCAAACCTGCAAGATGTTGCCTAGCTGATGGGGAAGGCCCAGTCCAAGGTGGGTGGCACTAGGCCCTGAACTGGTGAATAAAAGACTGAGAGCTGGTTGAGGAAGTTGACATCCTTGTGTTCACTTAGCAGACATGCTGGTCTGGCGAGTAAGGCTTGTCAGTCTCTTAACCATTTTGTGATGATGGTGTGGCCAGTTCCCTTGTCCCTGGTGTTGGGGCATGCTCTCCCATCAAGTTGGACTGAGAACTGCAACTGGACTATCAGTAAGGATGTAAACCTCTTGTTCCCTTAAGCTGTTCGACAGTCATTTATCACCAATCATGTGGGCCAACTTCAACGGGGACATAGGTTGAGACCCCTGGATGAGAGAATGATTCCGGGTGAGATCTGTGGTGGGTCAAAGTTGCAGTGTGAGAGCCCGAGGCCTGTGAGGATAGAGGCTGAGACCCTTTAGTTAGGACAGTCATGCAGGTTGTGACCCCTGGAAGGGCTGGGGGCGTGGTGGTGGGGGGAGTACACAGGGAGCCGTGTTGGCTCAGGAATTGCCAAGAGGTTAAGTCATTGTTTCAGTTCCCTCTGTAGAAAGGAAATTCCCAGATGGATTACTTCCTGGACTCCTTGGTCAATACCCTCCACTTTCACAGCTGTACCTGCAGCAGTCTTAACTGCCTGTCTCCAAAAGCAGTATGTGGTATCCAAAAATCTAGCCAAGCGACTTCCAGGAATCTCTTCCTTTGCTGACAGGTTCTCATAGTGCAGGATACATCTGGCTTTCCAGAATCTGCAGAGTTGCAGAAATTGCAGCCATGCACAGCAGAAGGCCTCACTTGTCTTTAGAAACTTATTGTTATACTTCAACTTGTTTCCTGGTGGCAGCTTGGGTAATCGTTGACTACTTTGGTCTATTTGTACTAGCATAAGCCTCTTGGAGGCATTGAAAATGAACCCCCTTCTTCAAAGCATGCATTGGACTCATCTCCTATTTCTCTAGTAACACTGGAAGAAATGGTCACAATTACCTCTCCTTAAGATTCAAAATACTGTAAGAAAATCTGGAGCTTTCAATGGTTTTTTTGAGATCTCAAGGGAAAGTCACTTCATCCTTGTCAAAAGAATAGAATCTAAGTTTCACATCTGGTGTTGGATGGACTCTCTCCTAGAAATTCTAATCTGCTCTAAAGGTTAGGGCATTATACATTGCTGTCTCCTCCCATAAAAGTTAGGCCAACTGGGCCTGTCAATCACCTGACCCAAAAGTCCACCTCCTGCAAAAGTGAACACATGCTAAATAGAACCCACTCCTTTGAGGTTATTACTCCTGTCATGCACTACCACTGAGTGTGCTTTTGAGTTCTAGTTCAAAAGCGTAACTTTTTCTTCTTTCTATCTCTTTTTGGACATTGGTCAAAGAACTTAAGCATGGTTTCCCGTGTAGAGTATCATCTAGTAGAACGTGGTGAATGGGACACCACCTGTTTAGAAGAGGAAATCTCTTTCCCTAAGAAAAGGCTAACAACTAGAAAGAGTTAAAATCATGAATGAAAGTATACTGATGTACGTCTTTCTTTGTTTTTGTGATTATAAAACTCCAAGAATCTGTTACCACTGTGAAACATGGAGTTTGGGGTAATCTGAATCTGTGTTCCTGGGCCATAGTCAGTCATAAAGGATAACAATTTATCCTTTATAATTAAAAAAGTCATTGAGTCCTCCATGAAAAACAGAAATATGGAAATGTTAGCTTAATCCACTGGTGTTTCTGGAGCCCCTAGTGATTAAGACCATAACCTGAAATCTAAGGGATCTCTGAAGCACAGATGGATCTCATATATAAACTAGTTTTCTCTGACTGTTGCTAAAACTCAGGAATGTTGATTCATCTAGTATCTCAGGCTAGTTGTCCTGAGCATGCACTGGAAGCTAGGAGAGCTCTCTCATTCCCTAATAAATAATAAATAGAGGTCTTATACTCAAATTTGCATATTAATTCCCAACGCCTGATTTTCATGCCTGTGTAAATAAAATTTGGCAGAATTAGTCCAATGAATTTTCACTATTCTTCTGCTAAAAGGACTGCAAATATTCCCAACTTTTTCAGCCAGTTTTAACTTTATTTCCCATGTCTGTGTGATTCTTACCTGTTCTGTCTTTTTCGTGTTTCCTAGTATCTGGGCAAGTTTCACTGCCCAACAAGCTTAGACATGGTATAATGTCTAATAGCATAATGGCTGTGAGTCTCTTTTTATTTCCAAACATTTTGGGTTTTCTCTTTCATTCTCTGAAGACATCCTCCCACCTTCCAGCACACAGCTGCCTGCCTATCTCCATTGATGACCATGTCAGCATTCTTGGACCTAGACTCAAAAGGTATCACTCACCTCCTCTTCTCTGTCTCTCTCCACTTGGCAGCTGCCTGGATCTACAACTGTCTGCCCTATTTGCTTTTCCTTTCATTAGCTAATGAAATGATCCCCAAGTTTCCTTCAGAGTCCATTTTTAAGAAAAGAGCCCCAAATTTCCCTGATAATATTCTTAGGAGATGGCAGGAACTCCACAAAGGCAGAGTCAGAATGGAAATGAAGAGAATAAAGGATACAGGGAAATACCATCAAGTTTCCTATTAACAGCTATAGAAGTTGTGAAGCATCACCATTCACTCCTCAGGGGAGGAAAGCCAAGAATGAGAAAGGCTGGAAAATACCAGGCAGCAAAATAAAAATGTCATCATGCTGTATATTAAGAGGTCTATAAAGAAGTATGTGCAAGTCAGGATGTGAGAGGCTGACTTCAGTGATCGCTGGGGCGGATGCATACTAGTCACAGTCTGCTGTTAGCACCCACAGATGTTCCTCCCAGGACAACTTTGAGGTACTAGGTATGCAGAGTGCCCTTGCTCTAAAAAAAAGACTTGGCATTATTATATTGATCTGTTCAGCCTTCAGTCTGTCCATATGACAATGCACTAAGCAGGAAAATAAGCCTGTTCCTTAAAGAAGACTCCTGGACTTTTCCATTGTACATTTGTAGATATTTCTCTTTAAACTGCTGTATTTTCAAGTCTGGCAGTTGATGGAACTCATTCTCATTTTGAAAGTTTACTAAGAATCAAAATGAAAATTTCTGTTGGGAATTTGAAAATAAAATTCTCAATTAAGATATAAGCTTGAGGACACAGAATTGAAAGCAGCTCTCATCCCCATAGAAGAGATAAAGAGATAGGGATGGTGTTAGTCAATAGTAAGAAATTCCCCCCAAATAACTCAGGTTCCCGCAAGATAATTCAGAGCTAGGATCAAGGCTGCCAGGAAAGATGAGAAAAGCTTATGTGGAAGACCACTATCCCACGGTGTTCCTGCACAATAGACATGCTCAGGACCTGCACTGTGCCATATGGTAGCCTCTAGTTGCCCATGGCTGCTGAGCACCTGAATATGGCTAACACAGGAGGAAGGGGCTGCTAACTTTGTAAAATTTTCAATTAATTGAAGTTTGAATAGCCATATATGGCTGACTTTACCACATCTCATTGTATTTTGTTCTACTGGATTCACCAGTGTTTCTTATGTCAACTTAAGCTGCTCAGAGTCCTTGGCTATAGTCCATCTATTGTGGCAGAGGCTCTGGAATGCAGAGTTGATGGAACAGTTGTCACTTTGGAGCCCATCAGTCAGAGAGGGCAAATCTCAGCCTGGAAAATTTGTGAAGCCTGGGAAAGTATGTGGAGGCATGAAGGCCAAGGTAGATGGACTTCTGCAGCAGAAGAAGAGAAACTAAACAGAGGAAATTCTAAATTTCCAGTCTGCCTGTCTTGGAATATGTCCTTTACAAACAGAAAAGTGTGCGGGCCTTCTGAGGAATGGGGAAAAGTACTGGGAGATGTGTTTCCTCACACTGGAAGAGAGGACAGGGAGAAAGAAAAGCACGTGTCACTAGAAATGCAGAATTTCAGGAACCCAAACAGGATGGGTCAGGAATAGTTATTCTCTCCCATGACTTTCCACTCTGAAAGAAGTGATCCCCAACTTCAAGATGTTTCTTGTGCAAATGTGCATAGTATGCTTTAATTAAATAGCAAAACAATATAGTAGTTTTTCTAGGTAAACTTGGCTACTGAGTAGGGTGAATTGTAGGGTTCTGGGGTCTATGTAGACAGCGGTTTCCAAAGAAGCCACTTCTGTCATTCAGTAGATAACCCATGAGAGGACACATAGAATGGAGCTTGGGAAAGGAAACGTCACGTGGCAGTATAACAAGGATTTTCACCCAAGCATCATCATATCATATCTCCACAGGGTCATCCAAAGGAGTTAAACTTGTATCTCCTTATTAGACATGTGTGACACTTAGTGGTCCTAGGGTGAAGGAGAACATAAGGGAGATGCAAGTGTGGAAGAAGTGTCTCTTGGATCCTTATTTGTTTCCTCAGAACAATACTGATGAACAGACATGGCCCCTAGTTACATTTTGTGTCTCACGCCCGTCATAGACTTCCTTGGGCAATTTTGTCCTCTTGTTTTAACAGACATATTTGTTTATCTTATCAATCCTTTAATACGTGGCTGAGTTATCCTTCTAAATCAGTGAAGAAAGGAGCTGACAATTAGATTGTCCATTCGGGAAAAGAAAGAAAATGCTTTTGAATCTTCTCTTATTTCACTGTAAGAGTTCAGCCCATTCTAGTGCTAAGGGAACAGTCTACACCAGATCTTCCCAACTATGAAGTTTAATATTCACTAGAGGAACCCATAGACTTCATTAAAAGCTGCCACACTAGCGATTACAAAAGAAAACATGGAAGTCACTGAAAGAAGCCCATTGAGTGGACCTTTGGGGAGTAGTGAGCAAGAAGCTTCCCTTGTGCCATCTCTGTGGAATCACATGCACTTCTTTCCCAGTATCTACATGTGACAACTGAGTTCTGAATTCAGAGTTTTTTTTCTTTTTAATTGGGGTTCTATGATTATTCATTTTGACATCAGTCTCCTCGTCATCTGATACTTCATGACCCAAAGCCTCCATGCTACAATCCCATGGGTGGTCCTTGTGGTATGGTCTAAGATGTGGCCCTTCCTTACCAAAAATCATATTGTTAGATTAGCTAGTATGACTCAAGGCTCCAGGGCCTTTAGGAATAACATTTTAAAGGTTTAGGGATTAAGTCCAGAAGTCCAAAGTTGAATATCAAATATCTGGGACAAGATTAATACCTATGTTTTATTGTGAGCATATACCAATACATTCACAATGGCTTGAAGATGTAAAATTGGAACATATTAAGGATCCTGAGTAAACATGAGTGGAAGTTTTTTCTAAATACACCACAATGCCTATAAGCCATAAAGGAAAAAGTTAACTTAGTGACATGAACTTCTGAATTCAAAGGACACCAATAACAAAATGAAAAGATAACCAAAATTAGAGAATACATTCACATGTGTGTCTCAGTACTCTCTGTGCTTCTGTGAGACAACACTCAAACTCAAGCAACTTAAGAGGAGAAAGGGATATTTCCTTGGTTTATGCTTCCAGAGGGGAGATACAGTCCATTATGGCAGCAGAGGAATGGGAGGCAGCAGAGGAATGGGAGGCAGCAGAGGGTGAGGGTGGTTTGGATCACAGCAGATATCATGGAGGATATCATAAGAGAGCCAGCTGCAGAATGCTAGAGCAGATTGCTAGCAGAGGCAAGTTGAAGCTCACCAACCAGTCCCTGTGACAAGTCTTCCTCCAGAAAGACTCCACTTTCCAAAGGTGCCATGACCATCTCAAACATTAACACCAAAGAGTGCAAATACATGAGCCTGTGGGAGAAAACTCACATTCAAACCATGAAAATATTTAATCAACAAGGCAAAATGAAAGACACATACTACCTTAGAAAGGAATTATGGACACAACCCTTAAGGAATACAAAATTACAGAAGTAAGCTTCATGGAAATTAGCATGAAAGTTTGGGGGAACATTTATTTAAAGTCATTAAGCCCCATCAAAGAGCCGAGCCGCCTGGCCAGCAGCACCCCCGCACGCGGCCGCCAGCTTTGCCCCCAGGCCCCTCCACGCCGAACCCCGACCAGCGCCCAGGTGAGAGAGAGCCCTCCCAGCCCAGCCCCCCACCCCAGAGCCGAGCTGCCCAGCCAGCAGCACCAGCGCGTGGCCTCCGGCTTAGCCTCCGGGGCCCGACGCGGACACCAGCCCCTCGTGCCCTCCCGCCCCCACGCCCCTCCGCCCCCCCCCAGGTCGCAGGTGAAGAATTCTGCCATCAACATCAGACCCTCTGCCTCTCTCGCCCACGGGGACCTACGCACGTGGTCCACGGAAGACACACTGCTACTCAGAATTCAATAGAGTCCAAAGGAAACTCAAGCAAAACTCTAAGGAACAAAGGGAACACAGGCCATACATCTGGACTTCACTACAACCATTGTATCACATGCCCGAGATTCTTCACATCCAGCCCAAAGATAAGTAAACTTTTTTTTTCTTTTCTCTCACCTTACTGATCCTTTCTAGTATCAATGCTGTAGGTCAGCTTCCTCATACAGCCACCCCAAAAACATACAACTCCAGGGAGTACACCACCCACCCTCACAATTCACAAAGACAATAAATCGTAAAAGTGCACTACCATACTTATATTCATCCCCTGGTTACTTAACTGATGTACTAACATCCTAGTAGTCTCATCTAGGATATAACAATACCAATACAGAAACATACCCAATCCAAGGCAAGCACTAGTAACAACTGGCAGGTGTAACAATACCAAGAACATTGGTTCAGTGAAAAACACACAGAAACTGAAAGGTCCTAAAAAACAAAACAACAATGTACAAGTCAAAGTGCAGATCCATGAGAAACAAAACCCAAGAAGACCAATCTCCCACCAAAAGAATCAATCCAATAACAATGGATTGCGACCAGAACAAATCCATAGAAAATAACCATGAAAGCCAGACCCAACATAATGACTTTCAGAGTATGATCATTACCATGATTATAATATGAAAGAGGAAATCCGAGAAGTGTTAAACAACCGTATCAACCACTTTGAAAAGGAACACAACAGGAAACTGGAGGAGTTGAGAAAAAACAGTTCAAGAAACAAAAATAGGTATAGAGCAGGTAAAACAGTCTCAGCAGAGTTTAAAATTGAACTAAGAGATAAGTTATCTTCAACCCAAAACTCGACAGAGAGTCTTATCAGCAGAACAAATGAGGCAGAAAATAGAATTTCAGATCTTGAAGACAAAGTAGGAAAATTAACCAGCTCAATGGAAGAGATTGTTAAAGCCAAAAAGATACTGGAGAGGAGCATTCAAGAAATATGGGATACCCTGAAGAAGCCTAACATGCGCATTCATGGAATACCAGAACAAGAAACCCAAAATACCACACCCGAGGAAATATTTCAATTCATCATAAATGAAAACTTCCCACAACTAAAGAATGAGAGGCCTATGCAAATACAAGAGGCATTTCGCACTCCAAACAGATATGACCAAAATAGAAAATCGCCATGGCAAATAATAGTCAAAACACTCCACATTCAAGACAAAGAAAGAGTGCTGAGAGCTTCAAGAGAAAAAAAAGCAAGTCACTTTTAAAGGTAAACCTATTAGAATAACAAATGACTACTCAATGGAAACAGTAAAAGCAAGAAGAGCTTGGAGAGACATACTTCAAGTATTAAATGAGCAAAAATGCCAACCCCGACTGATATACCCGGCAAAACTATCTGTCATGATTGAGGGAGAAAGAAAAGTTTTCCAGCACAAAGACAACTTGAAGGATGCATATCTACCAAACCAGGCCTTCAAAAAATGCTGGAAATGATACTCAAGCTTGAAGAAAAGAACAAGCGTATCCAGGAGGACAGAAGGGAAGTATAATACCACCAAAATATAAATATCAAACAACATGCTTACAAAATCTACTAAACATAAAAAATGTCCAGAATTAAAAATAATTTCTCCATTATAACATTAAATGTCAAGGGCAATAACTCACCGATTAAGAGACATAGATGACCAACTTGGATTAAAAACCACAATCCAACAATCTGCTGCCTTCAGGAAACTCATTTCACCAAAAAGATAGGCACGTCCTAAGAATGAAAGGCTGGTCCAAAATCTTGCAAGCTAATGGAACCAGGAAACAGGCAGGGTAGCAATTCTGCGTTCAGACAAAGTGGACTTCAAACCAAAGAAAATCATAAGAGACACAGAGTCACAGGTACAATTCACCAGGAAGACTTCACAATACTGAACATATATGCACCCAATATGGGCCCCTCCACATTCATTAAGAAAACCCTACAGCGTCTAAGCAAGAAATCAACCCCCCAAACGATAATTCTCGGGGATTTCAACACTGCCCTCTCAACATGGATAGATCAACAAGTCAAAAGCTTAACAGAGACACTTTGGAGCTTAATCAAACCCTTAAAGAAATGGACCTTACAGATCTCTATTGAACTTTTCACCCACGCACCAAAGAATACATATTTTTCTCAGCAGCACACAGAACTTTCTCCAATATTGGGCCACAAGTAACATCTACACAAATACAAAAAACTTAAATTCTAGCTTGTGCCCTATCAGACCACCACGGCCTAAAGCTGGACATCAACAAACCCAAACACAACAAAAGAGAACATTACACTAACGCCCTGGAAACTTAAACAATAGGATGCTGAACGAGAACTGGGTTCAGGAAAAAGTGTAAACAGGAAATTCAAGATTTCCTGAAATGTGAACAAAAATAAAAATACAACTTACCAAAATCTCTGGGACACAATGAAAGCTGTTCTAAGAGGTAAGTTCATAGCTCTTAATGCCTACATCAAAAAATGGAAACATCAGAAATAACAAATTAAAAATGCAGCTTAAAGCTTTAGAGAAACTTGAGCAAACCTGATCCCAAAGTAGTAGAAGAGAGGAGATTAGCAAAATAAGGGGAGAAAATAATCTGAAATCGAGGACTAAGAAAACAATAGAAAAAATCAACCAGTCAAAAAGCTGGTTCTTTGAAAAAATCAATAAGATTGATACACCCCTAGCTAAATTAACCAAAAGCAAGAGAGAGAAAACCCAAATTAACAAAATTAGAAATGAACATCGAGTTATCACTACGGATACCCAAGAAATCCAGAGAATTATAACATCATATTTCAAAAACTTGTACTCTGTGAAGTTTGACACACAAAAGAGATGGATGAATATCTAAGTAAACACAACCTACCTAAATTGAATCAGGAAGTTGTGAATTATTTAAATAGTCCTATAACATACAAGGAAATTGAAGAAGTAATCTCGAATCTTCCCACCAAAAAATGTCCTGGGCCAGATGGATTCAGCACAGAGTTCTACCAGACATTTAAGGAGTTAATAACACCAATACTCCTTAAACTGTTCCATCAAATAGCAAAGGAAGGAACACTACCAAATTCCTTCTATGAAGCTAATATCGTCTTAATCCCAAAACCTATAAAGATTCACTTAAAAAGAAACTATAGGCCGATCTCTCTGATGAACACAGATGCAAGATTCTCAAGCAAAGTCTTAGCAAATCAGATTCAAAAAACATATCAAAAGATCATTCAAGGGGACCAAGTAGGCTTCATCCCCGGCACACAAGGTTGGTTCAACATACACAAATCAATAAATGTAATTCATCATGTAAACCAGTCCAAAGTCCAAGACAACATGATACTCTCGATAGATGCAGAAAAAGCCTTTTGACAAAATCAAATAGCCTTTTATGATCAAAACGCTAGAGACTGTAGGAATGAAAGGAAACCTTTATCAACATAATAAAAGCTGTATATAACAAGCCCACAGCAAGGATTATGCTCAATGGGAACAATTGGAAGCATTCCCACTTCGAACAGGAACTAGACAAGGCTGTCCACTCTCACCACTTCTATTCAATATTGTACTTGAAGTCTTAGCTGAAGCCATAAGACAAGAAAGGGACATAAGAGGGATTCAAATCGGCAAGAAGAAGTCAAGTTATCTCTATTGCAGATGACATGATCTTATACCTGAGTGATCCCAAAATCTCCACCAGGAAGCTCCTGGAACTAATTGAGAAATTCAGCAGGATGGCAGGATACAAAATAAATGTGCAAAAATCAGAGGCCTTCCTATATGCCCAGAATGAAAGAAGTGAAAAAGCCTTGAGAGAAACAATCCATTCACTATAGCCCCTAAAAAAAATGAATACCTTGAGTATAAACCTAACTAAGAGGTAAAAGACCCTTTACAATGAAAACTTTAAAACCCTAAAGAAAGAAATAGCAGAAGACACCAGAAGGTGGAAAGACCTCCCATGTTCCTGGATTGGTGGTAGAATCAACATTGTAAAAATGACCATCCTACCAAAGGCAATATACAAATTCAATGCTATACCATTAAAATCCCAAAGCAATTCTTTAAAGAAGTTGACCAAACAATCTCAAAATTCATATGGAGGCACAAAAGACCCAGGATAGCAAAGACAATACCAAACCTTAGTCTATACTACAAATCCATAGTTATAAAGACAGCCTGGTACTGGCTCCAAAATAGACACACAGATCAATGGATAAGGGTGAAGACCCAGATGTAAGCCCACAAAGATACAGCCATTTGGTCTTTGACAAAGGGGCCAAAGAATCCAATGGAAAAAGAACAGCATCTTCAACAAATGGTGCTGGCAAAACTGGATCTCTACATGCAGAAGATTAAAGCTGGACCCATACTTGTCACCATTACAAGACTTAATTCCAAATGGATCAAGGACCTTGATTTAAGGCAGAGACTTTAAAAACCATAGTTGAAAGGATAGGGAACTCCCTCGAGCTGATTGGGCTAGGCCAACATTTCCTAAACAGACATCCAATGGCACAGTCACTGCTACCAACTCTCAACAGTTGGGATCTTGTGAAATTAAAGAGCTTCTGTTCAGATAAAGAGACTGTAAACACGAGCTCAAAGGCAACCCACAGAATGGGAGAAAATCTTCACTAACCACATATCTGAAAGAGCTCTACTGTCCAGAGTGCACAAAGAACTTAGAAAACTAAACTCCAAGGAAAACAATGGCCCAATTAAAAAATGTGCCCTGGAACTTAAAAGAAACTTTACCAGGGATGAAAATTAAAATGTCTAACAAATATCTTAAAAAATGCTCCACCTCCTTAGCCATCAGGGAAATGCAAATCAAAACTTCCTGAGATATCATCTCACCCCGGTCAGGATGGCAAAAATCCACAATACAACAGGACAAATGCTGGAGAGATGTGGAGAGAGGGGAAACTCTCCTACATTGCTGGTGGGAATGCAGGCTCATACAGCCACTCTGGCGAGCCTGTGGAGATTCTTAAAGAAATTAAAGATTGAAATGCCATATGACCCTGCTATCCCACTTTTGGAATAACCCCCATGCAGCAGAGGTTCGCCTCGATAGCACAAGCTCGACCATGTTCATAGTAGCACTGTTTACAACAGCAAAGTCATGGAATCAACTAAATGTCCAACAGTTGACGAGTGGATAGGAAACCGTGGTACATCTATACAATGGAGTACTACTCAGCCATCAAAAAATGATGAATTACTGAGAATTTGCTGGGAAAATGGATGTCATTAGAAACAATTGTATTAAGTATCCCAAACCCAGAAAATTAAGCGCCATTATGTACTCCCTAATAGGTGGCTTCCTAGTACCAAACTCACCCAGCCCACATTGAGACACTCAAAAGTAAACCTATGTAACACAGTAATTGCAAGGATTATGAACAAGAGAGATGGGGTAGGAGGGCCACACCAGAAACAAGGAGAGAGGGGACCATGTTACAGCAGAGAAAATAGGCCTCCATCAAGGTCTGCAAGTAAATAATGAGAAACCTGGTTAAGTTCACAGACATTCTTTCCTGTTTCACCAAAAGGGGAGGGCATATAGTCTAGCAGATAAAAAGTAATCATTTTTGCAAATGGCTGATGGACCCCTCCCTCACTGAGGTTTCCTACTCTTATTACATCTACCCTTGAATGTGCTATTATAACAAGACTCCAGTTTAACAGCTTTTTGTCTCTGGCCAGGGGGTGACATACAGTGCCCAGCAGGATGGAGTGAAGGGCATTGCAGGAGCAGCAAAACTGCAAAAGAAAATCAACAAACCACAATCCAGAACTTCAGAGACTCTATATCAATCACATAGAACTAGGCCAGCCTAATCTCTCCCCATCCTGGAGCTCAGGGATATTTGTGGAAGAGGGGGCGGTAAGATTGTAAGAGCAAAGGGATGGGAGGAGCAACGATTTGCAAGATTCTCAACAATAGTTGGGGCCAAAGCAATCATAATGGGACTTTGCATGCCCTGCGCAATGTCCAGCGCACTGTTGCCCTCATAAAGTCTAGCATCTGTTAAGGGCACCGAGATCCCTGGACAAGGGATTGACAGCCATAGTAGTGCTCCTATGCTTAAGGGGAACAAGAGAAAGGGCTTATGGAAATGCCACTGGGTCCTTATATGTCATCGGAGAGGAGGACCCAGTGGAAAGTCAGGCGTACACAATAAAGGACTCTCTGGGAATTGAGGGGGGAAGGCATTGGGGGATGCTGAGGAGAGGAGGAAGAGGGGTGTTCGGGGGGAGGAGGGGGAGGGAGGGAACTGGTAAAAAAATTTAAAATGTATAATTAAATTTTTAATAAATAAATAAATAAAGTCATTAAAATGTAAAATTTAAAATGGCATTTTGTTTTAGGAATGTGGTTCATGAAAGCATATCTTTGCTCAGTGTGTGTTAAACAGTGTTCTTTGCAAGGAGAAAGGATCTCCAGCCAAATAAACTAGTACTGCAATACAGTCTATACAATGAGCTAGATAACTCAAAGTGACAAGAAAAAGCAGAATGGAAGATACACACAAAATTAGGAGCCTCAAATAAAGATTTCGCCTTATTTTTCCATATAAATATGTAGCATACAAATACATGAGCTGGACATTTATAACAATGCTTGTACATACGTATAAAAATATACATGCCCAGGAAAAACGAAAACTTCTAAGGTGCTACTTTTATACGGAAATGTAACTATTAATTTTCTTGTTCCGAAAGGGTTCAGGGAAATGCCACTGGGTCCTTGTACGTCATCGGAGAGGAGGGCCCAGAAGAGTGTCAGGCATGCACAAGAAAGGACTCTGTGAATTGGGGCAGGAGGCATGGGGGGGATGGGGCAGGAGGGGTGAGGGGAGGGGGAGCAGGGGGGGGTGGGGAGGAGGAGGGAAGGAGGGAACTGGTGTACCTATTAAGTTTGTATGAGCTGAAATAATAATAAAAAATGTATAAAAAAAACCTTCCTGTTCCATCATATTTTTTTTTTTGCAGTGCTGGGGTAGAACCCAGTACTTTGAGTATGTGAGGTAAGTTATCACTCAGTTGTATCTTCAATTCCTTTTCTGTCTTGTTTTATTTCCTATGATTTCCTTGGAATTTGTTTGGGGGCAAATACATGTGCATGTATGAATTTTGTAATTAAATACATAGGAACCCACACTCCCACACATGTATATATGTAGTGGACTTCATACTGTGTCAACTTGGCTACGCTGGAGTTATTTCTCTGTGCGGTTCCGAGTTTGAGATGCCTGAAAAGGAATCCTTGCAGGAAGTGTTAAAACAGGAGAAAATGAACAGCCATTGTGTAAGCCATTGTCAAATAGATGGTGGTGGGTTCTTTTTTATCCTCATCCTCCACTCTTCTGCACCCAGCTTTTCTCAACTCTGGCCTTCCTGGCCAACAGCAACCTTCCTTCCAATGCTGGGCTTCAATCCTGCAGAAAATGGCACTGGAGAAGAAGCAGCACTTCTTTTGGCCCCTTCTTCCCTTGTTATCCCTACTCAGCCAGCTGCTGTTCCTGTAAGTCCCTCGCTTCTGTCAGTTCTAACGCATCCTACCACACCAGGATTTAAACAGGCTGATGAAAAACCATCCTTTGATTTTCCATATCCCCTTCTTAGACTTCTTCCCATACTTCCATAGGTTTAATTTCAACATAAATCCCTTATTTCATAATGGTCTCATGGTTCCGCTTTCCTGATTGGATCCTGACTTACAAATACATGCACATGTTATAGGTACATGTGGCGGGTGGTAAAGTATAATGGAAGGAAGATTACCTGATTGGAATGTTGAGTTTCAGTTTCCCCTCAGAGAATGTTATGCTTCCAGTAATAGGATGTCCCCCTATCACATACTAAGCCATTTAGGAACACAATTCCCCTTCATCTCAGTCCTCTCAGCCCTCTCAGTATGACTTGGATAGCCAGAAATACAGAGAAAAGTAAATTGTTAAAGCCGGTTGTGATAAAAAAAGACAGTCTCCAGAACAGTCAATTAGGTTTGCATCAGGTCTACAATAATTCCATGAATTCCTTACTTCTGTAACACATCTTGAGTTGGGCATGTTACCCTTAAACTTCATTTTAAATGACTACCTTAACTTTTTAAACCTGTCAGAATTTCAGTGACAATGGGAATGCAAAAGAAGAGGAAAGAGCAAACATTTCAACTCTGTCTCCCATGGGTTGGGTATACAGAAAGACTCAACTTTGGTGAGGTAAATTTATTATCCTTGCTCCAAAAAGACAAATTGAAGCTCAGGGATATTAACGAAGTCTTTCAAGACACACTCCTATCACTAGAGAAACCAGGACTCAGCATGGCTCACTTAAATAGCAGACTGTGCTCATACTCCACATGCTCTTGGAGATAAATCACAGCAGTCACTTCCTGTGTCAGTCAGCCATTGCTGCAGGAACAGACACCCCAAAATCTTAGTTGCTCATTACAAGAAAAACAGGTAAAATGGGTAGGTGTCTAGTCAGCTGCAGCCTGACTGTGGGCAGTTTGAGTTCTGCTGAGCATAGGTGGCCCCAGGCTTTGGGCCTGGTCAAGATCTGCACTGAATCTTCATTCTGGAACTGAAGCTGAAGGAAGAGGGACTATTGTGCATGCCTTCTGTGGTGGGCGGCAAATACTCAAGAGGACTAGTGGAATCTTACTCTGCTGCTTAAAGCATTAGCTCATACTGGCAAACTGTCACTTCCCCTACTAACCTCTGTGACCTTGTGATTTTTCCTGTCTGAGCCAGGACTTCCTTGACTGCATGGGAGGAATGCTGACAATGTTTTCTGCATGTGTTACAGCTGGTAAAAGTATGGGCTGGGGAAGTGGCTCATTGGTTGAGGCCTTTACCTTCCAAGCAAAAGGACCTGAGTTTTGATACCAGAATCACATAGAAAATGTAAAAACGTCAGGCAGATAAGGCAACAGCTTGTAATTCTAGGGCCAAAGCAGAACCTGGGAAAATCCAGAGCAAAAGCAATATGAAAGTAAAGCAATCCAGGATGAATCCTGATGTCACCCTTGGGCCTCCATAACCACACACACACACTCTCTCTCTCTTTCTCTCTCACACACACACGCACACTCACACACACACAAATAATAATAATTAATAATAATAATATATAATAATACAAAAATATTGCTGTTGATGACCTACAACAATGGAGACAAAAGTCCAAGTTCTCTTGCGAGGGGGACAAAAGGAGGTTAACTGTGATGGGAACCAAGTTAACTGGTGAACCAGATATTGGAAAGGGAAAGAGATTTGTTCTATTTCCACCTTAACTGTTCTAATACCAACAGGATGTTTTACACTTCAATCTAGATACCTAGATTTTTCACAGAAGCAACAGGCAAAGAGCAAAGTCCTTAACAACTGTCTTCAAATGTCAACTACACTTCAGGATCTCTAGGCCACTTTGAACAAACTGGCTATGAAAATATGGGCTCACAAGCCTTCTCAGTTTCAATGGTTCACCAGAAAGGCTTATGGGCTCAGTGAAAGCATTATACTTACAGTTGTATTTTATTATGAAGGACACAGAGGGATCATGATCTGCAACAGTCTCAGATGTTATGCAGAGCTCCCATACTCTATCCTTCTGCAGTCAGAGTGCATTGCTCAACCACACTCCAGCATGTTTGCCAGCCAAGCAGGAGTTACACTAAACTCCATGTCAGATTTTCATTGAAATTTCATTATGAAGTCATTAAGGATCTAGAAGTTGATCTCAATCTCCAGTATCCTTCTTCCCTGGAAATGCTGGTATATTAGTTACTTTTCTCATCACTTGTGATAAAGCGCCTGAATAAAGCATCTTTATGGAGAAAATATTTACTTTGGCTCACAGCCAATTATGGTTAGGATGGCCTGGTAGAGTTAATGGCATTGGGGACAAATAGCTGGAACTCTTCAGGTCACACAGGTAAGAAGCAGAGAGGTTTCAAGCCAAGAGCAGAGTCTTTGCCATAACCACTCTTACAGTTCCTGTTAGCTGGGTCCCACCACCTCCCCCAAACAGTGCCACTGTGGGTAACAGCTATTCAAACAGGCCAGCCTTTAGGAGATATTTCACTTCCAAACCAAACTAACTGATATTTGAAAGTACAAACCCTCTGACCTCATGTCCACATTTGCTGTTTGAGATGACAACTGTCTCCTCACACTATCCAGGGATCAACCTAAAACCAAGTGTTTTTGAAGTTCTATGCTAGGGACAGTTATATATATATATATATATTATATATATATATATAATACAAAAAATATCATAAACTAGATGTAATTTTCATTCTTCTGCAGGATTAGAATTGGAAAAACTAGGCTGGAGTTTTGACAGGCCTAGCGCTTTCTTTGCTCATCTAGAATATAGTGTCTTCCTCAAAAAAATTATTCTTACTTTTAAATATGAGCTAGCAAATAAAAGAATATATACACAGGAAAATACCAGAAGGACATAAAGAATGGATATCGCTAGAGGAATTTTTTAATAAATTTTGTAACTTTTCCATATTTTCTATATTCTTTAACAGCAGTTTAATTATTTTGAATTAAATAGTATAAAACCCATAAGTTTTAAAATGGAAGAATTTGGTGATTTAACACCCTATTCAAGATGTCTATTACCCTGACAATTCTCTCTGATCCATTTCCATCTCACCTAAGTTAGTCCTACTCTGATTTTAATTCCATGTATTTGTTGGATCTTTCTTGAACTTCACCTAGATGTGACCACATGATTCATTATGCTGAGAAACATTTATGGTTTTGGGTTGGCAGAAATAATATTGTGAAAGCAGGTATATTGGCAAAAACAATCTTTAGAATCAATGTAATGCCCATCAAAATTTCAATTACAGATCTAGGAAGACAACTTGGCAGTCAAAGAGTTTGCTGTATAAGCAAAAGAATTGGAGTTCAGATCGCAGATCTTTTGTAAAATGCCAGATGGTTGTGTCAGCCTGACTCTAATTGCAGCCTTGGTGAGCAGAGACTGGAATCTACAGAGCAAGCTGGGTAGTAAGATTAGCCATATCAGTGAGTTCTGGTTTGATTAGAGACACCGTCTCTCCAGAATGGAGAGTGAATGAAGATGATTATTAGTATTAACCTCAAGCTTCCATACACATATACACTTACCCTATACACACACACACACACACACACACACGCATGAAAGTAGAAAAAAATCCAATTAAATTATTTCAGAAGTAGGGCAATCCAAAACTTTATACAGAAGCAATACCCTTGTTCCTCCATTAGACATTGGTGGAATCATCATGGCAGACAGTACTAAGACCAAAGTGAAGACTGCATCTCTTCCCCTGAAGACTGCTTTATGTGGAAACCTGAGCCAAGTGATTCTATTCCTAAAACAGACTTTGTGAAGACCCTGGAAGCACATGGTCATTCAGTGAGGCCAGCATATTTACACCAATGAGGTCCTGGCTCTGTACAGAATGGGAACTGGGCTCACCACTGTCCTCACATGGAGGAGGAACTATCCACACTTGCACTTATTGGAAAATGACCAGTTTATTCACACAAAGGCATGCATTCCTAGGTGATTTATGTGATTCATTGCCCTAGAAACTTGATTCCTTGCCTATCCCCAGCACCCAATTCCCTGCTTTCCTTGATGCTGACTGGGATTGGGGCACTGAAATGGTTCACAGCTTTAATATCTACAGGCTCAAATAGTTACAACTATATTTATTTCATTATTTCATTTTGTTTTACATCTTTGCTCCTTTTAAAAGGCACCTGACTCCTATCTTATATCTTTCAGAAGTTTCTAAGAGATGAGAAAAACTACTGAGGTGCTCTTTACTTGCTTTTCACATTTCTATTTATTTACTTATTTTTAATTTTTAAATTATTTTATTCAATTGTGCATGTGTATGTATGTGTGTATGTATGTGTGTGTGTGTAGAACCACGGACGAATTCAGGGATCACCATGGACCATCTGCACCTCCTCCCTGTTTACTCTGCCCCGGGATTCACAGGCTCCACCCTACCAGGACCAGAAATGCAGGCAAACCCGCTTCCGCCTGGCGTCTATACGTGGGGTCTAGGACCTTCTGCCTGCAAGGCAGAGGCTTAATCCCTGAGCCACCTTTGCAGCCCCTTATTTTTTAATTTTTTAAAATTTATTTATTTTTTAATTTTTCTGCTCATACAAACATAATAGGAATCCCTGTCCCCTCCCTTCCTTCACATCTCCCTAGACCTCCTTGTTCCCTCCCTGCTTTGTCCCTTCCTTCCCCCCCCCTCCCTTTCTCCCAGTGCCCCTTTCCCCATCTCTGAAGCATCCTTTAATGAGTATATCAAACTTTCCTCTGGGTCCTCCTCTGTGATGAGGTGTAAGGACTCAGTGGCAATTCCTAGAACTCTTTCTTGTGTTCCCCTTAAGTATAGGAACACTATTGTGACTTAATCCCTTGCTTCTAAGGAGTCTAGTGCCTTTAGTCCATGATAGAATTTGAGGGGTCAAGATATGTTGGTCATTGCGCAGATCATGCAGAGTCCTGTTATAATTGCTTCGGTCCTAACTTGTGTGGAGTATCTTGCATATCATGACTCTTCCCATCCTTGTGTTCTTACAATCTTACCGCCCCCTCTTCTGCAAATTTCCCTGAGCTTCAGGATGGGGAAAGATTAAGCAGGCCTAATTCCAGGTGGTTGATATAGAGTCTCTGATGTTCTGAATTATGGTTTGTTGATGATTTTTTTTTTCAGTTTTGCTGCTCCGCAATGCCCTTTGTTCCATCCTGATGGGTATTGGATATCACCCCCTGGCCATAGATAAAAACCTGTTAAATTAGAGTCTTGTTATAAGAGTATATTCAAAGGTAGATGGAATAGAAGTAGAAGACTGCAGTGAGGAGGGGTCAATCACCCATTTGCAAAATGGTTACCTTCTATCTGGCAGCCTATATGCCCTCCCCTTTTAATAAGATCGTACCCCATCAGTTGGAAATGATCAGGAAGGAAAGTCTGTGAACTTAATCAGATGTCTCATTACTTAACTTGCAGTCCTTGATGTCGGCCTATTTTCTCTGCTGTAACATGGTCCCTCCCCTCTGTTTCTGGTGGGGCCCTCCTTCCCCATCCCTCCTGTTTATAATCTTTACAATTACTCTAGGTATTACAGAGATTTGTCTTTGAATGTCTCTAAGTGAGTTTGATACTAGGATCCACCTATTAGGGAGTACATATGGCGCTTAATTTTCTGGGTCTGGGATACTTCACTCAATATAATTGTTTCTAATTACATCCATTTCCCGACAAATTGCATTAATTCATCATTTTGATGGCTGAGTAGTATTCCATTGTATAAATGTACCACATTTTCCTTATCCATTCGTCAATCATTGGACATTTGGGCTGATTCCATGACTTTGCTATTGTAAACAGTGCTGCTATGTGGTGATGGTGTGGCCAGTTCTCTTGGCCCTGGTGTTGGTGCATGCTTTCCTGTCAGGCTGGAATGAGAACTGTAACCAGTAATTGTAAGAGAAAATAAATCCCTTGTTCCCTTAAACCTTTTGATGTTCATTTATCAGCAACCTTTGAGGTGAACTGCTACAGAAACTATAGTCCACAGCCTAGAAATCTAACTATGTAGCGTTCCTTCTGGATTGTAGAATATCCATGTCCTTTAGTGGTGAGGACAGAAAGGGGGAGAAGGAAAACAGCAGAGAGCAACCAGGCCAAGAATGACCTGAGTATTAAAAGTAAAAACTGAGGGAAAAGGTGTGTTCTGTGTAGTAGCCCACTCTTCTTGACCACTGTGAGTATTCATAGGTAACAGTAAATTAATGAAGGAGTGGTCAGTCTGTGGCAGGGTAAAATGATCTCCAAAGACCAATCAAAGGAATCCTTGTCATGTTTAACTATATAAGAAACTGTAGCAAAATTTTTGAAGAGTGTATACTAATTTTTAATCTCAAAATGAAATCCTGTAAGAACATAGAAGAACAATTATGCTTGTTTTATCCATGAAAGAATTGTTTTTTAAATTACAAAATTAGAAAAATTTCAGTGCACAACTCAGTTCATTTCCAGAGCTAGTTAAAGTTCAGCTCATCTCCAGAACCCCAGAAGGTGCTTTCAAATCAAACCCACTAACTAGCTTCTATTGCCATCAGTTAGATTCACCTGTACTTAAACTTAGGCATGGAAATCCAAGGCATGTATTCTAGGCAAGCACTTCTTTTTCATTTTTGCATAATAGTGAAGATCATATTTATGGTCCTGTACATACTGTGCAAGTGCTCCAACCCTGAGCTACCAAGTCCAGAAGCTTGTGCTTATTAAATTGTTTCTTATGCTTATCATTCACCTAGGTTGTCAGATGAAGCAACAGTATGTTAATTTTCTTTCTAAAATAGTAGCATGCAGAAATGTGAATACAGGTAGTTTTCCTATTAATTATTGACCCACATTTGTGTTATTTTCCACTTGAGATATTGCATATTATGCTGTTCTAGGCATTTTTGTCGGTAGTTTTAGTGAAAATAGGCACACTTATTTCATAGCTAGCAACCATAAACTTTACATTTATAAATCATTTAAGGGTATAAGAAACTGCAGCATAATTTTTGAAGAGTTGCACCAATTTTTCAACCTCAATAGAAATGACAAGCCTATCTGTCCCACATCCATAACAATTTTTGGTATATTCAGCTTTTTATTTTAGTTGTTCTGTATTCTGTTAGATGTACATTCCAGTTTTAATTCAGTATTAATTCCTTTTAAGATTTTTAAGAAATGACAGAATTAGTATTCAAAAGAGAAACTAAATTTTCTTTTTAGAACTTCACTCGAATTTGTAAATTAATGTGTAATGGGTGGAATGCATTATCTATTACTTACCTTTGAAGTAACATAGCAATCAAAGAAATGGACTTCAGTAGACATTAACATTCCTGAGATAAATAGGCTCTGCCAATGCCTTCCACCTCTTCTTGGTGTCTAGACCTTTGGAGCTGTCAGGGGTTTTCTTAGCATCTCTAATATAGATGAAATTGTTCTCTATAGCAAGGACTGGAATTGAATGATACAATTGTTTCCTTCAGAGGAGGATATCTTTGTCCATAAAAAATAAATCAATCATTTGGTTTTTTATAATATTTAGTATATGCACATCTTATGCTAGGTCCAAAAATGATTTTTTTTTTTGCTTAATAGATATTTTCAGTTTGCCAAAGTAATATGATAATTTCAAAATATAAATGTGGTTAAAAAATCAACATAGTATTCAGTCATGGGTAAAGTGCAGATGGGGTCTTTGATTATTAATAGTTATTTACCTTTTCTGTGAGTTTGTTTCATGTAATTTTAAGTGATTTGAAACTTCTGAAGAGTGTGCATATTTGGCACACCCGAGACAGTTCTTGGCATATAATAAGAACTTTATTCTTTTGAAGTTATAATAATTATAGTTGCAACACAAACTGGACCTGTGGCAAGGTTTAGGCATTGGTTCAATCATACACCATCAATAAAATCAGTAAAAAGAATCAGTTTAACAGTGAAAAGCAGGGAAAAGAAATTTCTTCAGTATGGCAGTTTCAATCTGCACATAGATATGCAATTTTTTCCAGCACCATTTGTTGAAGATGCTATGCTTTTACCAATTTTTTTCTGGGCACCTATGTCAAAAATCAGTTGAATGTAGGTATATATAGGCTTTTATATTGGTCTTCATTTCTAACCCATTGATCTATGGGTCTGTTCTGGAGCAAGTACAACGCTATCTTTATTACTATGGATTTGTAACATAGGTTAAGATAATGTATGGTGATACCTCCAGGACAATTTTTATTATTCAGAATTGTTTATGCTATCCTGGATCTTTTGTGCTTCCATATGAATTTTAAGATTGTTTTGTAGATTTCTCTGAACTCCTGTTAGGAATTTTGATTGGTTTTACAATGTGTATTGCTTTTGGTGGGATGGTCATTTTTGCAATTCTTATTCTACCCATCCAGGACCATGGGAGGTCTTTCTACCTTCTGGTGTCTTCTGAAATTTCTTTCTTTAAGATTTTAAAGTTTTTTACTGTACAGGTCTCCCATATCCTTTGCTAGATTAACCCAAGGTATTTCTTTTTTTTTTTGGCAGGGGGGAACGCTATGGTAAATGGGATTATTTCTCTTAGAACCTTCTTACTTTGCTCATCCCTGCTGTATAGGAAAGCCAATGATCTTTGAACATTAATTTTGTAGCCTGCCCATCTACTGAACTATGTATTGGTTTCAGGAGTTTCCTGGTGGATTTTTTGGGGTCTCTCAGCTGTAGAATCATATCATCTGCAAATGGGATATCTTGACTTCTTCTTTTCCTATTTGTATTCCTTTTATCTCTCTGTCTTGTCTTACAGCTGTAGGAAGAATTCAAGTACAATATTTAATAGAAGTCATGAGAATGGACAGCCTTTCCTAATTTCTGATTGAAGAGGAAATGTTTCAAGCTTTTCACCATTTAGGATGATCTTTGCTATAGGCGTCTTTTATGTGCCCTTTATTATATTGATATAAGTTCCTTCCATTCCTACTGTCTCCAGGGTTGGATCAAGAAGGGATATTGGATCTTGTCAAAGGCTTTTTCTGCATTTATTGAGAGAATAATGTGGTTTTGGTCCTTGGATTTGTTTATATAATGGATTACTTTTATTGATTTCTTGATGTTAAATCAGCCTTGTGTGTGCCTGGAATAAATACTACTTGATCATGGTGAATGATTTTTGACATGATTCTGAATCCGGTTTACTAAAATTTTTTTGAAGATCTTTGCACCAGTGCTCATTAATAAGATTGGCCCATAGTTTGTTTTTTTTTTTTTTTTCTCAATGGATCTTTATTTGGTTTGGGGATCAGTGTAATATTAGCTTCATAGGAAGAGT